>CM046428.1:34997302-35337325 GCA_025506505.1 Flaveria sonorensis
CCGTAGTTGCATTTCTTTATTAAAATACAAAAAAAATATTACATACTATAACAAGTTAACTTGATTTGACTTCTTTTTTATCGAGCACACATTGTCTTTCCCGTTTGACGTTTACATTTGTCCCATTCGGTAAGTGTAATTTGATTTTAGATTCTTATTTAGTGAATACGAGTAGTTAGTTTGTCCATTACAACTCTTATCCTTGCGTTTATGTTCAATAAATTTCATGAATCGACAATTGTCATTTTGATTGATTTAAGTGGATTCTTGAGGCAAGAGTGTGTCAAAGAAGGTTTATGAGAGTTCTTGTTTAGTTTTTGGAAGGAGTGTATCGATTTTCAACGGTCATTTGTATGGTTACGTGTTCGTGTTGCATTCGGTTAAAAGAGTAGAACCTATGCCCTTTGTGATTGATTAGTGTGATTTTAGTCATCATAATAACGGATTTTGTTGAAATTAGGCTTCGAGTATGTTGACAAGGTTTGAGGATCAAAACTCCATAGCATTGACAGTTATTAAGGAAAGAAAATAACTATCTTTTAGAGAACTATTGTTGTTTAATGTCATGTTGTACGTATTTCTTTTCACATGTATTTTGTTAATCTTTCATGAATACTCTAATGCACCTATCCGTAGTTGCATTTCTTTATTAAAATACAAGGAAATATTACATACTACAACAAGTTACCTTGATTTGACTTCTTTCTTATCGAGCACACATTGCGTTTCCTGTTTGACGTTTCATTAGTCTCATTCGGTAACTGTAATTTGATTCTAGATTCTTATTGAGTGAATACGAGTAGCTGATTTGTCCATTACAACTCGTATCCTTGCATTTATGGTCAACAGAGGATTTCATGAATAAACAATAGTCATTTTGATTGATTTAAGTGGATTCTTGAGGCAAGAGTGTTCAAAGAAGGTTATGGAGAGTTCTTGTTTAGTTTTGGGAAGGAGTATCGATTTTCAACGGTCATTTGTATGGTTATGTGTTTTGTGTTGCATTCGTTTAAACAGTAAACCTATGTTCCATTGTGATTGATTAGTGTGATTTTAGTCATCATAATAACGGGATTTGTTGAAATTAGGCTTCGAGTATGTTGATAAGGTTTGAGGATCAAAACTCCATAGCATTGACAGTTATTAAGGAAATCAAATAACTATCTTTTAGAGAACTATTGTTGTTTAATGTCTTGTTGTACGCATTTCTTTTCCCATGTATTTTGTTAATCTTTCATGAATACTTTAATGCACATATCCGTAGTTGCATTTCTTTATTGAAATACAAGGAAATATTACATACTAGAACGAGTTAACTTGATTTGACTTCTTTTTTATCGAGCACACATTGCGTTTCCCGTTTGACGTTTCATTAGTCTCATTCGGTAAGTGTAATTTGATTCTAGATTCTTATTGAGTGAATACGAGTAGCTGGTTGTCCATTACAACTGTATCCTTGCGTTTATGCTCAATAGAGGATTTCATGAATGAACAATTGTCATTTTGATTGATTTAAGTGGATTATTGAGGCAAGAGTGTTCAAAGATGGTTATGGAGAGTTCTTGTTTAGTTTTGGGAAAGAGTGTATCGATTTTCAACGGTCATTTGTATGGTTTCGTGTTCGTGTTGCAATCGTTTAAACAGTAGATCCTACGTCCATTTGTGATTGATTAGTGTTTTTTAGTCATCATTGTAACGGGTAACTCGTTATAGTATGTAATTTTTTTTTGTATTTTAATAAAGAATGGAACTACGGATAGGTGCATTAGAGTATTCATGAAAGATTAACAAATACATTTGAAAAGAAATACATACAAAATACATTAAACAACAATATTTCTCGCAGTGATAGTTATTTGCTTTCCTAGTAACCTTCAATGCTATGGAGTTTTGATCCTCAAACATTGTTTTGACTTCTTTTTTATCGAGCACACATTGCGTTTCCCGTTTGACGTTTCATTAGTCTCATTCGGTAAGTGTAATTTGATTCTAGATTCTTATTGAGTGAATACGAGTAGTTAGTTGTCCATTACAACTCTTATCCTTGCGTTTATGCTCAATAAAGGATTTCGTGAGTCGACAATTGTCATTTTGATTGATTTAAGTGGATTCTTGAGGCAAGAGTGTTCAAAGAAGATTATGGAGAGTTCTTGTTTAGTTTTGGGAAGGAGTGTATCGATTTTCAAACGGTCATTGTATGGTTACGTGTTCGTGTTGCATTCGGTTTAAATAGTAAACCTATGTTCCATTGTGATTGATTATGTGTTTTTAGTCATCATAATACGGGATTTGTTGAAATTAGGCTACAAGTACGTTGACAAGGTTTGAGGATCAAACTCCATAGCATTGACAGTTATTAAAGAAAGCAAATAACTATCTTTGAGAGAACTATTGTTGTTTAATATCTTGTTGTATGTATTTCTTTTCCCATGTATTTTGTTAGTCTTTCATGAATACTTTAATGCACCTATCCGTAGTTGCATTTCTTTATTGAAATACAAGGAATATACATACTAGAACGAGTTAACTTGATTTGACTTCTTTTTTTTATGAGCACAAAATGCGTTTCCCGTTTGACGTTTCATTAGTCTCATTCGGTAAGTGTAATTTGATTCTAGATTCTTATTGAGTGAATACGAGTAGCTGGTTTGTCCATTACAACTCGTATCCTTGCATTTATGGTCAACAAGAGGATTTCGTGAATAAACAACTGTCATTTTGATTGATTTAAGTGGAATCTTGAGGCAAGAGTGTTCAAAGATGTTTATGGAGAGTTCTTGTTTAGTTTTGGGGAAGAGTGTATCGATTTTCAACGGTCATTGTATGGTTTTCGTGTTCGTGTTGCATTCGGTTTAAACAGTAGATCCTACGTCCATTTGTGATTCATTAGTGTTATTTTAGTCATCATTGTAATGGGATTTGTTGAAATTAGGCTTCAAGTGTGTTGACAAGTTTTGAGGATCAAAACTCCATAGCATTGAAGGTTACTAGGGAAAGCAAATAACTATCTCTGCGTGAACTATTGTTTTTAATGTCTTTTTGTATGTATTTCTTTTCACTATTTTGTTAATCTTTCATTAATAGTCTAATGCACCTATCCGTAGTTGCATTTCTTTATTAAGATACAAAAAAAATATTACATACTATAACGAGTTAACTTGATTTGACTTTCTTTTTTATCGAGCACACATTGTCTTTCCCGTTTGACGTTACATTTGTCTCATTCGTAAGTGTAATTTGATTCTAGATTCTTATTGAGTGAATACGAGTAGTTAGTTTGTCCATTACAACTCTTATCCTTGCGTTTATGTTCAATAAAGGATTTCGTGAATCGACAATTGTCATTTTGATTGATTTAAGTGGATTCTTGAGGCAAGAGTGTTCAAAGAAGGTTATGGAGAGTTCTTGTTTAGTTTTTTGGAAGGAGTGTATCGATTTTCAACGGTCATTTGTATGGTTACGTGTTCGTGTTGCATTCGGTTTAAACAGTAGAACCTATGTTCCATTTGTGATTGATTAGTGTGATTTTAGTCATCATAATAACGGGATTTGTTAAATTAGGCTTCGAGTATGTTGACAAGGTTTGAGGATCAAAACTCCATAGCATTGACAGTTATTAAGGAAAGCAATAACTATCTTTAGAGAACTATTGTTGTTTAATGTCTTGTTGTACGTATTTCTTTTCACATGTATTTTGTTAATCTTTCATGAATACTCTAATGCACCTATCCGTAGTTGCATTTCTTTATTGAAATACAAGGAAATATTACATACTATAACAAGTTAACTTGATTTGACTTCTTTTTATCGAGCACACATTGTGTTTCCTGTTTGACGTTTCATTAGTCTCATTCGGTAAATGTAATTTGATTCTAGATTCTTATTGAGTGTATACGAGTAGCTGATTTGTCCATTACAACTCGTATCCTTGCATTTATGGTGAACAGAGGATTTCGTGAATAACAATAGTCATTTTGATTGATTTAAGTGGATTCTTGAGGCAAGAGTGTTCAAAGAAGGTTATGGAGAGTTCTTGTTTAGTTTTGGGAAGGAGTGTATCGATTTTCAACGGTCATTTGTATGGTTATGTGTTTGTGTTGCATTCGGTTTAAACAGTAGAACCTATGTTCCATTTGTGATTGATTAGTGTGATTTTAGTCATCATAATAACGGGATTTGTTGAAATTAGGCTTCGAGTATGTTGACAAGGTTTGAGGATCAAAACTCCATAGCATTGACAGTTATTAAGGAATCAAATAACTATCTATGCGAGAACTTTTGTGGTTTAATGTCTTTATGTGCGTATTTCTTTTCCCATGCATTTTGTTAATCTTTCATGAATACTTTAATGCACCTATCCGTAGTTGCATTTCATTATTGAAATACAAGGATAAATTACATACTAGAATGAGTTAACTTGATTTGACTTCTTTTTTGTCGAGCACACATTGCGTTTCCCGTTTGATGTTTCATTAGTCTCATTCGGTAAGTGTAATTTGATTCTAGATTCTTATTGAGTGAATACGAGTAGCTGGTTTGTCCATTACAACTTGTATCCTTGCGTTTATGCTCAATAGAGGATTTCATGAATGAACAATTGTTATTTTGATTGATTTAAGTGGATTATTGAGGCAAGAGTGTTCAAAGATGGTTATGGAGAGTTCTTGTTTAGTTTTGGGAAAGAGTGTATCGATTTTCAACGGTCATTTGTATGGTTTCGTGTTCGTGTTGCAATCGGTTTAAACAGTAGATCCTACGTCCATTTGTGATTGATTAGTGTTATTTTAGTCATCATTGTGACGGGTAACTCGTTATAGTATGTAATATTTTTTTTGTATTTTAATAAAGAAATGCAACTACGGATAGGTGCATTAGAGTATTCATGAAAGATTAACAAAATACATGTGAAAAGAAATACATAAAAAAAGACATTAAACAACAATAGTTCTCGCAGAGATAGTTATTTGCTTTCCCTAGTAACCTTCAATGCTATGGGGTTTTGATTCTCAAACCTTGTTTTGACTTCTTTTTTATCGAGCACACATTCGGTTTCCCGTTTGACGTTTCATTAGTCTCATTCGGTAAGTGTAATTTGATTCTAGATTCTTATTGAGTGAATACGAGTAGTTAGTTTGTCCATTACAACTCTTATCCTTGCGTTTATGCTCAATAAAGGATTTCGTGAGTCGACAATTGTCATTTTGATTGATTTAAGTGGATTCTTGAGGCAAGAGTGTTCAAAGAAGATTATGGAGAGTTCTTGTTTAGGTTTGGGAAGGAGTGTATCGATTTTCAACGGTCATTTGTATGGTTACGTGTTCGTGTTGCATTCGGTTTAAACAGTAGAACCTATGTTCCATTTGTGATTGATTAGTGTGATTTTAGTCATCATAATAACGGGATTTGTTGAAATTAGGCTACGAGTACGTTGACAAGGTTTGAGGATCAAAACTCCATAGCATTGACAGTTATTAAGGAAAGCAAATAACTATCTTTGAGAGAACTATTGTTGTTTAATATCTTGTTGTATGTATTTCTTTTCCCATGTATTTTGTTAATCTTTCATGAATACTTTAATGCACATATCCGTAGTTGCATTTCTTTATTGAAATACAAGGAAATATTACATACTAGAACGAGTTAACTTGATTTGACTTCTTTTTTATCGAGCACACATTGCGTTTCCCGTTTGACGTTTCATTAGTCTCATTCGGTAAGTGTAGTTTGATTCTAGATTCTTATTGAGTGAATACGAGTAGCTGGTTTGTCCATTACAACTTGTATCCTTGCGTTTATGCTCAATAGAGGATTTCATGAATGAACAATTGTCATTTTGATTGATTTAAGTGGATTATTGAGGCAAGAGTGTTCAAAGATGGTTATGGAGAGTTCTTGTTTAGTTTTGGGAAAGAGTGTATCGATTTTCAACGGTCATTTGTATGGTTTCGTGTTCGTGTTGCAATCGGTTTAAACAGTAGATCCTACGTCCATTTGTGATTGATTAGTGTTATTTTAGTCATCATTGTAACGGGTAACTCGTTATAGTATGTAATATTTTTTTTTGTATTTTAATAAAGAAATGCAACTACGGATAGGTGCATTAGAGTATTCATGAAAGATTAACAAAATACATGTGAAAAGAAATACATACAAAAAGACATTAAACAACAATAGTTCTCGCAGAGATAGTTATTTGCTTTCCCTAGTAACCTTCAATGCTATGGAGTTTTGATCCTCAAACCTTGTTTTGACTTCTTTTTTATCGAGCACACATTGCGTTTCCCGTTTGACGTTTCATTAGTCTCATTCGGTAAGTGTAATTTGATTCTAGATTCTTATTGAGTGAATACGAGTAGTAAGTTTGTCCATTACAACTCTTATCCTTGCGTTTATGCTCAATAAAGGATTTCGTGAGTCGACAATTGTCATTTTGATTGATTTAAGTGGATTCTTGAGGCAAGAGTGTTCAAAGAAGATTATGGAGAGTTCTTGTTTAGTTTTGGGAAGGAGTGTATCGATTTTCAACGGTCATTTGTATGGTTACGTGTTCGTGTTGCATTCGGTTTAAATAGTAGAACCTATGTTCCATTTGTGATTGATTAGTGTGATTTTAGTCGTCATAATAACGGGATTTGTTGAAATTAGGCTACGAGTACGTTGACAAGGTTTGAGGATCAAAACTCCATAGCATTGACAGTTATTAAAGAAAGCAAATAACTATCTTTGAGAGAACTATTGTTGTTTAATATCTTGTTGTATGTATTTCTTTTCCCATGTATTTTGTTAGCCTTTCATGAATACTTTAATGCACCTATCCGTAGTTGCATTTCTTTATTGAAATACAAGGAAATATTACATACTAGAACGAGTTAACTTGATTTGACTTCTTTTTTATTGAGCACAAAATGCGTTTCCCGTTTGACGTTTCATTAGTCTCATTCGGTAAGTGTAATTTGATTCTAGATTCTTATTGAGTGAATACGAGTAGCTGGTTTGTCCATTACAACTCGTATCCTTGCATTTATGGTCAACAGAGGATTCCGTGAATAAACAACTGTCATTTTGATTGATTTAAGTGGATTCTTAAGGCAAGAGTGTTCAAAGATGGTTATGGAGAGTTCTTGTTTAGTTCTGGGAAAGAGTGTATCGATTTTCAACGGTCATTTGTATGGTTTCGTGTTCGTGTTGCATTCGGTTTAAACAGTAGATCCTACGTCCATTTGTGATTGATTAGTGTTATTTTAGTCATCATTGTAATGGGATTTGTTGAAATTAGGCTTCAAGTGTGTTGACAAGGTTTGAGGATCGAAACTCTATAGCATTGAAGGTTACTAGGGAAAGCAAATAACTATCTCTGCGAGAACTATTGTTGTTTAATGTCTTTTTGTATGTATTTTGTTAATCTTTTATCAATACTCTTATGCACCTATCCGTAGTTGCATTTTTTTATTAAAATACAAAAAAAATATTACATACTATAACGAGTTAACTTGATTTGACTTCTTTTTTATTGAGCACACATTGCTTTTCCCGTTTGACGTTTCATTAGTCTCATTCGGTAAGTGTAATTTGATTCTAGATTCTTATTGAGTGAATACGAGTAGTTAGTTTGTCCATTACAACTCTTATCCTTGCGTTTATGATGAATAAAGGATTTCTTGAATCGACAATTGTCATTTTGATTGATTTAAGTGGATTCTTGAGGCAAGAGTGTTAAAAGAATGTTATGGAGAGTTCTTGTTTAGTTTTGGGAAGGAGTGTATCGATTTTCAACGGTCATTTGTATGGTTACGTGTTTGTGTTGCATTCGGTTTAAACAGTAGAACCTATGTTACATTTGTGATTGATTAGTGTGATTTTAGTCATCATAATAACTGGATTTGATGAAATTAGGCTTCGAGTATGTTGACAAGGTTTGAGGATCAAAACTCCATATCATTTACAGTTATTAAGCAAAGCAAATAACTATCTTTGAGAGAACTATTGTTGTTTAATGTCTTGTTGTACGTATTTCTTTTCCCATGTATTTTGTTAGCCTTTCATGAATACTTTAATGCACCTATCCGTAGTTGCATTTCTTTATTGAAATACAAGGAAATATTACATACTAGAACGAGTTAACTTGATTTGACTTCTTTTTTATTGAGCACAAAATGCGTTTCCCGTTTGACGTTTCATTAGTCTCATTCGGTAAGTGTAATTTGATTCTAGATTCTTATTGATTGAATACGAGTAGCTGGTTTGTCCATTACAACTCGTATCCTTGCCTTTATGGTCAACAGAGGATTCCGTGAATAAACAACTGTCATTTTGATTGATTTAAGTGGATTCTTGAGGCAAGAGTGTTCAAAGATGGTTATGGAGAGTTCTTGTTTAGTTCTGGGAAAGAGTGTATCGATTTTCAACGGTCATTTGTATGGTTTCGTGTTCGTGTTGCATTCGGTTTAAACAGTAGATCCTACGTCCATTTGTGATTGATTAGTGTTATTTTAGTCATCATTGTAATGGGATTTGTTGAAATTAGGCTTCAAGTGTGTTGATAAGGTTTGAGGATCGAAACTCTATAGCATTGAAGGTTACTAGGGAAAGCAAATAACTATCTCTGCGAGAACTATTGTTGTTTAATGTCTTTTTGTATGTATTTTTAATCTTTTATCAATACTCTTATGCACCTATCCGTAGTTGCATTTTTTTATTAAAATACAAAAAAATATTACATACTATAACGAGTTAACTTGATTTGACTTCTTTTTTATTGAGCACTCATTGCTTTTCCCGTTTGACGTTTGATTAGTCTCATTCGGTAAGTGTAATTTGATTCTAGATTCTTATTTAGTGAATACGAGTAGTTAGTTTGTCCATTACAACTCTTATCCTTGCGTTTATGATGAATAAAGGATTTCTTGAATCGACAATTGTCATTTTGATTGATTTAAGTGGATTCTTGAGGCAAGAGTGTTCAAAGAATGTTATGGAGTGTTCTTGTTTAGTTTTGGGAAGGAGTGTATCGAATTTCAACGGTCATTTGTATGGTTACGTGTTTGTGTTGCATTCGGTTTAAACAGTAGAACCTATGTTACATTTGTGATTAATTAGTGTGATTTTAGTCATCATAATAACGGGATTTGTTGAAATTAGGCTTCGAGTATGTTGACAAGGTTGAGGATCAAAACTCCATAGCATTGACGGTTATTAAGGAAAGCAAATAACTATCTTTGAGAGAACTATTGTTGTTTAATGTCTTGTTGTACGTATTTCTTTTCCCATGTATTTTGTTAATCTTTCATGAATACTTTAATGCACCTATTCGTAGTTGCATTTCTTTATTGAAATTTTAGGAAATATTACATACTGGAACGAGTTAACTTGATTTGACTTCTTTTTTATCGAGCACACAATGCGTTTCCCGTTTGACGTTTCATTAGTCTCATTCGGTAAGGGTAATTTGATTCTAGATTCTTATTGAGTGAATACGAGTAGCTGGTTTGTCCATTACAACTCGTATCCTTGCATTTATGGTCAACAGAGGATTCCGTGAATAAACAACTGTCATTTTGATTGATTTAAGTGGATTCTTGAGGCAAAAGTGTTCAAAGATGGTTATGGAGAGTTCTTGTTTAGTTCTGGGAAAGAGTGTATCGATTTTCAACGGTCATTTGTATGGTTTCGTGTTCGTGTTGCATTCGGTTTAAACAGTAGATCCTACGTCCATTTGTGATTCATTAGTGTTATTTTAGTCATCATTGTAATGGGATTTGTTAAAATTAGGCTTCAAGTGTGTTGACAAGTTTTGGGGATCAAAACTCCATAGCATTGAAGGTTACTAGGGAAAGCAAATAACTATCTCTGCGTGAACTATTGTTGTTTAATGTCTTTTTGTATGTATTTCTTTTCACATGTATTTTGTTAATCTTTCATTAATAGTCTAATGCACCTATCCGTAGTTGCATTTCTTTATTAAGATACAAAAAAAAATATTACATACTATAACGAGTTTACTTGATTTGACTTCTTTTTTATCGAGCACACATTGTCTTTCCCGTTTGACGTTACATTTGTCTCATTCGGTAAGTGTAATTTGATTCTAGATTCTTATTGAGTGAATACGAGTAGTTAGTTTGTCCATTACAACTCTTATCCTTGCGTTTATGTTCAATAAAGGATTTCGTGAATCGACAATTGTCATTTTGATTGATTTAAGTGGATTCTTGAGGCAAGAGTGTTCAAAGAAGGTTATGGAGAGTTCTTGTTTAGTTTTTGGAAGGAGTGTATCGATTTTCAACGGTCATTTGTATGGTTATGTGTTTGTGTTGCATTCGGTTTAAACAGTAGAACCTATGTTCCATTTGTGATTGATTAGTGTGATTTTAGTCATCATAATAACGGGATTTGTTGAAATTAGGCTTCGAGTATGTTGACAAGGTTTGAGGATCAAAACTCCATAGCATTGACAGTTATTAAGGAAAGCAAATAACTATCTTTTAGAGAACTATTGTTGTTTAATGTCTTGTTGTACGTATTTCTTTTCACATGTATTTTGTTAATCTTTCATGAATACTCTAATGCACCTATCCGTAGTTGCATTTCTTTATTGAAATACAAGGAAATATTACATACTATAACAAGTTAACTTGATTTGACTTCTTTTTTATCGAGCACACATTGTGTTTCCTGTTTGACGTTTCATTAGTCTCATTCGGTAAGTGTAATTTGATTCTAGATTCTTATTGAGTGAATACGAGTAGCTGATTTGTCCACTACAACTCGTATCCTTGCATTTATGGTGAACAGAGGATTTCGTGAATAAACAATAGTCATTTTGATTGATTTAAGTGGATTCTTGAGGCAAGAGTGTTCAAAGAAGGTTATGGAGAGTTCTTGTTTAGTTTTGGGAAGGAGTGTATCGATTTTCAACGGTCATTTGTATGGTTATGTGTTTGTGTTGCATTCGGTTTAAACAGTAGAACCTATGTTCCATTTGTGATTGATTAGTGTGATTTTAGTCATCATAATAACGGGATTTGTTGAAATTAGGCTTCGAGTATGTTGATAAGGTTTGAGGATCAAAACTCCATAGCATTGACAGTTATTAAGGAAATCAAATAACTATCTATGCGAGAACTTTTGTGGTTTAATGTCTTTATGTACGTATTTCTTTTCCCATGCATTTTGTTAATCTTTCATGAATACTTTAATGCACCTATCTGTAGTTGCATTTCTTTATTGAAATACAAGGATATATTACATACTAGAATGAGTTAACTTGATTTGACTTCTTTTTGTCGAGCACACATTGCGTTTCCCGTTTGATGTTTCATTAGTCTCATTCGGTAAGTGTAATTTGATTCTAGATTCTTATTGAGTGAATACGAGTAGCTGGTTTGTCCATTACAACTTGTATCCTTGCGTTTATGCTCAATAGAGGATTTCATGAATGAACAATTGTCATTTGATTGATTTAAGTGGATTATTGAGGCAAGAGTGTTCAAAGATGGTTATGGAGAGTTCTTGTTTAGTTTTGGGAAAGAGTGTATCGATTTTTAACGGTCATTTGTATGGTTTCGTGTTCGTGTTGCAATCGGTTTAAACAGTAGATCCTACGTCCATTTGTGATTGATTAGTGTTATTTTAGTCATCATTGTGACGGGTAACTCGTTATAGTATGTAATATTTTTTTTGTATTTTAATAAAGAAATGCAACTACGGATTAGAGTATTCATGAAAGATTAACAAAATACATGTGAAAAGAAATACATACAAAAAGACATTAAACAACAATAGTTCTCGCAGAGATAGTTATTTGCTTTCCCTAGTAACCTTCAATGCTATGGAGTTTTGATCCTCGAACCTTGTTTTGACTTCTTTTTTATCGAGCACACATTCGGTTTCCCGTTTGACGTTTCTTTAGTCTCATTCGGTAAGTGTAATTTGATTCTAGATTCTTATTGAGTGAATACGAGTAGTTAGTTTGTCCATTACAACTCTTATCCTTGCGTTTATGCTCAATAAAGGATTTCGTGAGTCGACAATTGTCATTTTGATTGATTTAAGTGGATTCTTGAGGCAAGAGTGTTCAAAGAAGATTATGGAGAGTTCTTGTTTAGTTTTGGGTAGGAGTGTATCGATTTTCAACGGTCATTTGTATGGTTACGTGTTCGTGTTGCATTCGGTTTAAACAGTAGAACCTATGTTCCATTTGTGATTGATTAGTGTGATTTTAGTCATCATAATAACGGGATTTGTTGAAATTAGGCTACGAGTACGTTGACAAGGTTTGAGGATCAAAACTCCATAGCATTGACAGTTATTAAGGAAAGCAAATAACTATCTTTGAGCGAACTATTGTTGTTTAATATCTTGTTGTATGTATTTCTTTTCCCATGTATTTTGTTAATCTTTCATGAATACTTTAATGCACCTATCCGTAGTTGCATTTCTTTATTGAAATACAAGGAAATATTACATACTAGAACGAGTTAACTTGATTTGACTTCTTTTTTATTGAGCACAAAATGCGTTTCCCGTTTGACGTTTCATTAGTCTCATTCGGTAAGTGTAATTTGATTCTAGATTCTTATTGAGTGAATACGAGTAGCTGGTTTGTCCATTACAACTCGTATCCTTGCGTTTATGGTCAACAGAGGATTCCGTGAATAAACAACTGTCATTTTGATTGATTTAAGTGGATTCTTGAGGAAAGAGTGTTCAAAGATGGTTATGGAGAGTTCTTGTTTAGTTTTGGGAAAGAGTGTATCGATTTTCAACGGTCATTTGTATGGTTTCGTGTTCGTGTTGCATTCGGTTTAAACAGTAGATCCTACGTCCATTTGTGATTCATTAGTGTTATTTTAGTCATCATTGTAATGGGATTTGTTGAAATTAGGCTTCAAGTGTGTTGACAAGTTTTGAGGATCAAAACTCCATAGCATTGAAGGTTACTAGGGAAAGCAAATAACTATCTCTGCGTGAACTATTGTTGTTTAATGTCTTTTTGTATGTATTTCTTTTCACATGTATTTTGTTAATCTTTCATTAATAGTCTAATGCACCTATCCGTAGTTGCATTTCTTTATTAAAATACAAAAAAAAATATTACATACTATAACGAGTTAACTTGATTTGACTTCATTTTTATCGAGCACACATTGTCTTTCCCGTTTGACGTTACATTTGTCTCATTCGGTAAGTGTAATTTGATTCTAGATTCTTATTGAGTGAATACGAGTAGTTAGTTTGTCCATTACAACTCTTATCCTTGCGTTTATGTTCAATAAAGGATTTCGTGAATCGACAATTGTCATTTTGATTGATTTAAGTGGATTCTTGAGGCAAGAGTGTTCAAAGAAGGTTATGGAGAGTTCTTGTTTAGTTTTTGGAAGGAGTGTATCGATTTTCAACGGTCATTTGTATGGTTACGTGTTCGTGTTGCATTCGGTTTAAACAGTAGAACCTATGTTCCATTTGTGATTGATTAGTGTGATTTTAGTCATCATAATAACGGGATTTGTTGAAATTAGGCTTCGAGTATGTTGACAAGGTTTGAGGGATCAAAACTCCATAGCATTGACAGTTATTAAGGAAAGCAAATAACTATCTTTTAGAGAACTATTGTTGTTTAATGTCTTGTTGTACGTATTTCTTTTCACATGTATTTTGTTAATCTTTCATGAATACTCTAATGCACCTATCCGTAGTTGCATTTCTTTATTGAAATACAAGGAAATATTACATACTATAACAAGTTAACTTGATTTGACTTCTTTTTTATCGAGCACACATTGTGTTTCCTGTTTGACGTTTCATTAGTCTCATTCGGTAAGTGTAATTTGATTCTAGATTCTTATTGAGTGAATACGAGTAGCTGATTTGTCCATTACAACTCGTATCCTTGCATTTATGGTCAACAGAGGATTTCGTGAATAAACAATAGTCATTTTGATTGATTTAAGTGGATTCTTGAGGCAAGAGTGTTCAAAGAAGGTTATGGAGAGTTCTTGTTTAGTTTTGGGAAGGAGTGTATCGATTTTCAACGGTCATTTGTATGGTTATGTGTTTGTGTTGCATTCGGTTAAACAGTAGAACCTATGTTCCATTTGTGATTGATTAGTGTGATTTTAGTCATCATAATAACGGGATTTGTTGAAATTAGGCTTCGAGTATGTTGATAAGGTTTGAGGATCAAAACTCCATAGCATTGACAGTTATTAAGGAAATCAAATAACTATCTATGCGAGAACTTTTGTTGTTTAATGTCTTTATGTACGTATTTCTTTTCCCATGCATTTTGTTAATCTTTCATGAATACTTTAATGCACCTATCCGTAGTTGCATTTCTTTATTGAAATACAAGGATATATTACATACTAGAATGAGTTAACTTGATTTGACTTCTTTTTTGTCGAGCACACATTGCGTTTCCCGTTTGATGTTTCATTAGTCTCATTCGGTAAGTGTAATTTGATTCTAGATTCTTATTGAGTGAATACGAGTAGCTGGTTTGTCAATTACAACTTGTATCCTTGCGTTTAAGCTCAATAGAGGATTTCATGAATGAACAATTGTCATTTTGATTGATTTAAGTGGATTATTGAGGCAAGAGTGTTCAAAGATGGTTATGGAGAGTTCTTGTTTAGTTTTGGGAAAGAGTGTATCGATTTTCAACGGTCATTTGTATGGTTTCGTGTTCGTCTTGCAATCGGTTTAAGCAGTAGATCCTACGTCCATTTGTGATTGATTAGTGTTATTTTAGTCATCATTGTGACGGGTAACTCGTTATAGTATGTAATATTTTTTTTGTATTTTAATAAAGAAATGCAACTACGGATAGGTGCATTAGAGTATTCATGAAAGATTAACAAAATACATGTGAAAAGAAATACATACAAAAAGACATTAAACAACAATAGTTCTCGCAGAGATAGTTATTTGCTTTCCCTAGTAACCTTCAATGCTATGGAGTTTTGATCCTCAAACCTTGTTTTGTCTTCTTTTTTATCGAGCACACATTCGGTTTCCCGTTTGACGTTTCATTAGTCTCATTCGGTAAGTGTAATTTGATTCTAGATTCTTATTGAGTGAATACGAGTAGTTAGTTTGTCCATTACAACTCTTATCCTTGCGTTTATACTCAATAATGGATTTCGTGAGTCGACAATTGTCATTTTGATTGATTTAAGTCGATTCTTGAGGCAAGAGTGTTCAAAGAAGATTATGGAGAGTTCTTGTTTAGTTTTGGGAAGGAGTGTATCGATTTTCAACGGTCATTTGTATGGTTACGTGTTCGTGTTGCATTCGGTTTAAACAGTAGAACCTATGTTCCATTTGTGATTGATTAGTGTGATTTTAGTCATCATAATAACGGGATTTGTTGAAATTAGGCTATGAGTACGTTGACAAGGTTTGAGGATCAAAACTCCATAGCATTGATAGTTATTAAAGAAAGCAAATAACTATCTTTGAGAGAACTATTGTTGTTTAATATCTTGTTGTATGTATTTCTTTTCCCATGTATTTTGTTAATCTTTCATGAATACTTTAATGCACCTATCCGTAGTTGCATTTCTTTATTGAAATACAAGGAAATATTACATACTATAACGAGTTAACTTGATTTGACTTCTTTTTTATTGATCACAATGCGTTTCCCGTTTGACGTTTCATTAGTCTCATTCGGTAAGTGTAATTTGATTCTAGATTCTTATTGAGTGAATACGAGTAGCTGGTTTGTCCATTACAACTCGTATCCTTGCATTTATGGTCAACAGAGGATTCCGTGATTAAACAACTGTCATTTTGATTGATTTAAGTGGATTCTTGAGGCAAGAGTGTTCAAAGATGGTTATGGAGAGTTCTTGTTTAGTTTTGGGAAAGAGTGTATCGATTTTCAACGGTCATTTGTATGGTTTCGTGTTCGTTTTGCATTCGGTTTAAACAGTAGATCCTACGTCCATTTGTGATTCATTAGTGTTATTTTAGTCATCATTGTAATGGGATTTGTTGAAATTAGGCTTCAAGTGTGTTGACAAGTTTTGAGGATCAAAACTCCATAGCATTGAAGGTTACTAGGGAAAGCAAATAACTATCTCTGCGTGAACTATTGTTGTTTAATGTCTTTTTGTATGTATTTCTTTTCACATGTATTTTGTTAATCTTTCATAATACTCTAATGCACCTATCCGTAGTTGCATTTCTTTATTAAAATACAAAAAAAAAATATTACATACTATAACGAGTTAACTTGATTTGACTTCTTTTTTATCGAGCACACATTATCTTTCCCGTTTGACGTTACATTTGTCTCATTCGGTAAGTGTAATTTGATTCTAGATTCTTATTGAGTGAATACGAGTAGTTAGTTTGTCCATTACAACTCTTATCCTTGCGTTTATGTTCAATAAAGGATTTCGTGAATTGACAATTGTCATTTTGATTGATTTAAGTGGATTCTTGAGGCAAGAGTGTTCAAAGTAGGTTATGGAGAGTTCTTGTTTAGTTTTTGGAAGGAGTGTATCGATTTTCAACGGTCATTTGTATGGTTACGTGTTCGTGTTGCATTCGGTTTAAACAGTAGAACCTATGTTCCATTTGTGATTGATTAGTGTGATTTTAGTCATCATAATAACGGGATTTGTTGAAATTAGGCTTCGAATATGTTGACAAGGTTTGAGGATCAAAACTCCATAGCATTGACAGTTATTAAGGAAAGCAAATAACTATCTTTTAGAGAACTATTTTTGTTTAATGTCTTGTTGTACGTATTTCTTTTCACATGTATTTTGTTAATCTTTCATGAATACTCTAATGCACCTATCCGTAGTTGCATTTCTTTATTGAAATACAAGGAAATATTACATACTATAACAAGTTAACTTGATTTGACTTCTTTTTTATCGAGCACACATTGCGTTTCCTGTTTGACGTTTCATTAGTCTCATTCGGTAACTGTAATTTGATTCTAGATTCTTATTGAGTGAATACGAGTAGCTGGTTTGTCCATTACAACTCGTATCCTTGCATTTATGGTCAACAGAGGATTTCGTGAATAAACAATAGTCATTTTGATTGATTTAAGTGGATTCTTGAGGCAAGAGTGTTCAAAGAAGGTTATGGAGAGTTCTTGTTTAGTTTTGGGAAGGAGTGTATCGATTTTCAACGGTCATTTGTATGGTTATGTGTTTGTGTTGTATTCGGTTTAAACAGTAGAACCTATGTTCCATTTGTGATTGATTAGTGTGATTTTAGTCATCATAATAACGCGATTTGTTGAAATTAGGCTTCGAGTATGTTGATAAGGTTTGAGGATCAAAACTCCATAGCATTGACAGTTATTAAGGAAATCAAATAACTATCTTTTAGAGAACTATTGTTGTTTAATGTCTTGTTGTACGTATTTCTTTTCCCATGTATTTTGTTAATCTTTCATGAATACTTTAATGCACATATCCGTAGTTGCTTTTCTTTATTGAAATACAAGGAAATATTACATACTAGAACGAGTTAACTTGATTTGACTTCTTTTTTATCGAGCACACAATGCGTTTCCAGTTTGACGTTTCATTAGTCTCATTCGGTAGGTGTAATTGGATTCTAGATTCTTATTGAGTGAAAACGAGTAGCTGGTTTGTCCATTACAACTCGTATCCTTGCGTTTATGGTCAACAGAGGATTCCGTGAATAAACAACTGTCATTTTGATTGATTTAAATGGATTCTTGAGGCAAGAGTGTTTAAAGATGGTTATGGAGAGTTCTTGTTTAGTTTTGGGAAAGAGTGTATCGATTTTCAACGGTCATTTGTATGGTTTCGTGTTCGTGTTGCATTCGGTTTAAATAGTAGACCCTACGTCCATTTGTGATTGATTAGTGTTATTTTAGTCATCATTGTAACGGGATTTGTTGAAATTAGGCTTCAAGTGTGTTGACAAGGTTTGAGGATCAAAAGTCCATAGCATTGAAGGTTACTAGGGAAAGCAAATAACTATATCTGCGAGAACTATTGTTGTTGAATGTCTTTTTGTATGTATTTCTTTTCACATGTGTTTTGTTAATCTTTCATGAATACTCTAATGCACCTATCCGTAGTTGCATTTCTTTATTAAAATACAAAAAAAATATTACATACTATAACGAGTTAACTTGATTTGACTTCTTTTTTATCGAGCACACATTGCGTTTCCCGTTTGACGTTTCATTAGTCTCATTCGGTAAGTGTAATTTGATTCTAGATTCTTATTGAGTGAATACGAGTAGTTAGTTTGTCCATTACAACTCTTATCCTTGCGTTTATGCTCAATAAAGGATTTCGTGAATCGACAATTGTCATTTTGATTAATTTAAGTGGATTCTTGAGGCAAGAGTGTTCAAAGAAGGTTATGGAGAGTTCTTGTTTAGTTTTGGGAAGGAGTGTATCGATTTTCAACGGTCATTTGTATGGTTATGTGTTCGTGTTGCATTCGGTTTAAATAGTAGAACCTATGTTCCATTTGTGATTGATTAGTGTGATTTTAGTCAACATAATAACGGGATTTGTTGAAATTAGGCTTCGAGTATGTTGACAAGGTTTGAGGATCAAAACTCCATAGCATTGACAGTTATTAAAGAAAGCAAATAACTACCTTTGAGAGAACTATTGTTGTTTAATGTCTTTTTGTATGTATTTCTTTTCCCATGTATTTTGTTAATCTTTCATGAATACTTTAATGCACCTATCCGTAGTTGCATTTCTTTATTGAAATACAAGGAAATATTACATACTAGAACGAGTTAACTTGATTCGACTTCTTTTTTATCGAGCACACAATGCGTTTCCCGTTTGACGTTTCATTAGTCTCATTCGGTAAGTGTAATTTGATTCTAGATTCTTATTGAGTGAATACGAGTAGCTGGTTTGTCCATTACAACTCGTATCCATGCGTTTATGGTTAACAGAGGATTCCATGAATAAACAACTGTCATTTTGATTGATTTAAGTGGATTCTTGAGGCAAGAGTGTTCAAAGATGGTTATGGAGAGTTCTTGTTTAGTTTTGGGAAAGAGTGTATCGATTTTCAACGGTCATTTGTATGGTTTCGTGGTCGTGTTGCATTCGGTTTAAATAGTAGATCCTACGTCCATTTGTGATTCATTAGTCTGATTTTAGTCATCATTATAATGGGATTTGTTGAAATTAGGTTTCGGGTGTGTTGACAAGGTTTAAGGATCAAACCTCCATAGCATTGAAGGTTATTAGGAAAAGCAAATAACTATCTCTGCGAGAACTTTTGTTGTTTAATGTCTTTATGTACGTATTTCTTTTCCCATGCATTTTGTTAATCTTTCATGAATACTTTAATGCACCTATCCGTAGTGGCATTTCTTTATTGAAATACAAGGATATATTACATACTAGAATGAGTTAACTTGATTTGACTTCTTTTTTGTCGAGCACACATTGCGTTTCTCGTTTGACGTTTCATTAGTCTTATTCGGTAAGTGTAATTTGATTCTAGATTCTTATTGAGTGAATACGAGTAGCTGGTTTGTCCATTACAACTTGTATCCTTGCGTTTATGCTCAATAGAGGATTTCATGAATGAACAATTGTCATTTTGATTGATTTAAGTGGATTATTGAGGCAAGAGTGTTCAAATATGGTTATGGAGAGATTATTTTTAGTTTTGGGAAAGAGTGTATCGATTTTCAACGGTTATTTGAATGGTTTCATGTTCGTGTTGCATTTGGTTTAAATAGTAGATCCTACATTCCATTTGTGATTGATTAGCCTGATTTTAGTCATCATTATAACGGGATTTGTGGAAATTAGGCTTCGAGTGTGTTGACAAGGTTTGAGGATCAAAACTCCCTAGCATTGAAGGTTATTAGAGAAAGCAAATAACTATCTCTGCTAGAACTATTGTTGTTTAATGTCTCTTTGTACGTATTTATTTTCCCATGTATTTTGTTAATCTTTCATGAATACTTTAATGCACCTATCCGTAGTTGCATTTCTTTATTGAAATACAACGAAATATTACATACTAGAACGAGTTAACTTGATTTGACTTCTTTTTTATCGAGCAGACATTGTCTTTCCCGTTTGACGTTTCATTAGTCTCATTCGCTAAGTGGAATTTGATTCTAGATTCTTATTGAGTGAATACGAGTAGTTAGTTTGTCCATTACAACTCTTATCCTTGCGTTTATGCACAATAAAGGATTCCGTGAATCGACAATTGTCATTTTGATTGATTTAAGTGGATTCTTGAGGCAAGAGTGTTCAAAGATTGTAACACCTCGAAATTTTATTTAAAAGAAAACAAAAAGGAAGTACCTAGAAAGAAAAGATATTGGGCACAAGTTGAAGGGGGCAAAGTGCAAAAGTGCACAAACTTCATTTTTTTAATAATATAAGAGGTATGGCCACCTCTTTAAAAGCAGAGATCTGCTTTTTGGTTCTCAGCCAAAGAAGAAGAAGAAGTAAATTTCAGGTTTTTGGAGAAAGAGGAAGAAGAAGCTGCTAAGGTGAGTTCTCTTGAACAAAAGTTCGGTTTTAGTTGGGTTTTAAGTCCTAAACCAAAGTTCTTGATGTTTTAGAAGTTGTTCTCGGGAATTTGAAGCTGAAATCGCAGGTGGAAGTACCTAGTTTGAAGATCTGCTTCAGGTGAGTTTCTAGACCCCTCTTTTACAGATTTTAAAGTGTTTGGGGCTATTATGCATACCGGGAAAAGGTTTTCTAAGATAATCGTTTGCTTATGCTTGTTGTTTGATGTTATGTGTTATGGTTGTATGTTCTAGGCTTGTTTATGGTTTAGTATTGTGCTTGGTAAGTTTTAGATGCCCTTAGTATGCTAGATCTATGTTTGGGTTATGTTGGAATGATGTTTGGGTGAGTTTGGCAGTGTTAGAAATATTTCAGAAGGATTCCATGCGCCCAAGCTTTATGTGGTTAAGTGTTCTCATACGCCCAAGGGTGGTGCGCCCAAACATGGTTGATGCGCCCAGGTCATGCGCCTGAATAGTGGTCGTGCGCCCAGAAAGTGTGAGAATTGGCTAAGTGTTGGCCATGAACCTGCATAGTGCCCATGCGCCCAGAATTGTTCCTGCGACTAAGTGTTGAGGCGCCTGAATAGGGCTCATGCGCCCAAATAGTTCCCATGCGCCCAGGCTGTCGCCTAGAATGTTATGTTGTGCCTAGTTTTGGACTTAGGGTTTTCTTGGGGCTTTAAGAGGTGATGTTTGAGATAGGTACTGTTGGGATGTGGTGGCTTATGCATGTTGTTGTGTTGTGGTTTATGTTGTGTGTGTGGTGTGTTGTCTTTCTTCGTTAAACGGTTTTCAAAACGTATGTATTAGGTTTTATTATATGTTTTGTATGATGTATGGCTTTACGTGGTGTGACGTATGATTGAATGTAAACTATTATGTAACGAAGTGAAAGACAATAATAATGAAAAGTGTAATGTAATAAAAGTCTTGCAAGCAAGACTGAGGTGAGTGACTGTGTTGTCACAAAAGACTCGTTAGCCAAGGTTGAGGTGAGTGACTGTGTTGTCACAAAAGACTTGTATGCTAGGCTGAGGTGAGTGACTGTGTGTCACAATAGACTCGTAAGGGGTTTAATCCAAGAGATTGACCCGAGTGATGTCTTGATGCTCGCCCCGGGGCTGTGTCGGTCTTCGGACATGACACGAGGGTTTGTTTACAGACCCCGGCACAGTACCCGTCTTCGGACATGAGTCGGGGGTGTTGCAAACAGAGACGGGGTCCTTGTCGCGTACCCCGGTACTGTGTCGGTCTTCGGACATGACGCTGGAGTTTGTTTACAGGCCCCGGCACAGTATCGGTCTTCGGACATGAGTCGGGGGTATTGCATGAGACATCCAGATTGCAGTGAAAGATAATGATGAATGTACGAAATGTACGAATTGAACAATGATGAAGATAATAATAATATTATCAATGTGTACGTATGATGTGT
Source organism: Flaveria sonorensis (assembly GCA_025506505.1). Classification (NCBI taxonomy): domain Eukaryota; kingdom Viridiplantae; phylum Streptophyta; class Magnoliopsida; order Asterales; family Asteraceae; genus Flaveria; species Flaveria sonorensis. The sequence continues at coordinate 35,019,256 of CM046428.1, forward strand.
GATCGCATACGTTTACGAAGGTTATGTTTTAAAGAAAGTAAAGTATTTTATTTATAAAACTAGAACTCACTCAGCGTCGTTGACTTTTTGTATGCATAATAGTTGGTAGGTATTTTTTTGATGCTAAGGAGTTGCAGGCACGGATGCATACGCTACTGGGGACGTTTTGAGTCTGGCATCCACATTTTGACATGTTATTGTATTTTGATATGTAAACGATTTATGTAACGAGATAACATGTTTTAATTATTAATGAAAGTTTTTAAATTCCGCTGCAAAAGAAATGATTATTTTGAATATTTTATGCGATGACGGTCCAGCTGTAAGCGCCCCGGGAACGGGGCCTTACAAGTTGGTATCAGAGCTAAAGTTTAAGAGAATTGGGTAAATATTTTCAAAAAGAACCTAATCTTAAACTGAGAATGGGACGAAAGGAAAGGGATGCCAGTCCTAGTAGCTACGTGCCTGCAGGTAAAAGTTTTATGTAAAAGTTTTATGTAAAGGTTTTATGTAAGTAAATGTTAACCGGTATTATGTGCGCATGTTATGTGGCTTGTGTGCTTCTGTGTGGATTTAGACATTGATGTAGTCAGGATAGGAAATGCTTGGGAAATAAAGAGTAAAGTAAGTGGCTAAACACAACTGGCCACTGTGATTAGGGACTTACTATACTTGACATATCTTGAGCTATTACCTTGAATGACCGTGTTGGTGTTTGAATCTTGTAGTGTTTAGATGGCTGGTGGTAGGTCTTCTGAGGCTTCACGGGGTGGAGGTCATGGTGGACGTGGTGTTAGACCGCGTGTCACGAGGAGCAGAGCTAAGACTGCTGAGACAGCTCCTGATGAGCCAGCGCTTTGTCACCAGGACTGTGAGGACAAGAGTGCTAATCTGAGAGCCTCAATGAAGGAGGTAGTAGCAGAGGAAGTCCAACATGTCATGCAGATGATTCTGCCGACTATAGTGACCGAGGTCATTAGAGCTATGAAGGAGGATGAGAAGAAGGAAAGTGAGAAAAGAAAGACCTCTAGACGAGGAGGCGAGGAAGGAGGTCTAAGGGGGAGAGAACAACCGGAGACTGATATGGTTGTCTCCAGTGACGATGAGGAGGATGAGGAAGCTGTGCAGGAAACTGCGAAAGGATGCAGCTATGGAGCATTCCAAAGGTGTAGGCCTCCTGTGTTTGATGGAAATGGGAGTGCAGCGGCTGCACAACGTTAGATGAGAGAAATGGAAGCGGTACTTGAGATTAGCGAGTGCCGCGAGGATCAGAAGGTGAAGTTTGCTACCCACTCATTTGTGGGTTCAGCCTTGTGCTGGTGGGACAACATCGTCCAGGCTGAGGGCACCAGGGCAATCGGGAGGATGAGGTGGAAGGAGCTGAAGAGGTTGGTAATCGAGGAGTTTTGCCCTCATAGAGAGCTTGACACAGTTGAGAGGGAGTTCCTGCAGCTAGATGCAGGAACGATGACTCACCAACAGTACACTATGAAGTTCAACGAGATGGCAAGGCTAGTGCCAGATCAGGTGAAGCCTGTGTCACGAAAGATCAAAAGGTATATTCAAGGTCTGCCAGCAGATATCCGCAGACATCTGATCGCTGCCCGGCCAGGGAGGTTTAGGTTAGTGGTTGACTTGGCGGGGAGGCTGTATGACGAGCGAGAGATAGTGGCGATGATGGATGAGGAGAAGGAGCGGAGTTATGTTAAGAGTTGGAACGGAAAGCGGGATAATGATGTTGAATTTGTGGCTGGAGGTAAGATGATGAGGTTTGATGATCGGAAGAGGATGACTGAGAGGGAACAGGTATGCAAGAAGTGTGGTAGGGGCCACGCAGGGGAGTGTAGATGGGGATCGAGAGTCTGTTTCAAGTATGGAAGAGAGGGCCATAGGGCGAGGGATTGTCACATGGCTAGATGTTACGACTATGGCGAGCCTGGACATTTGAGTAGAAACTGCAAGAAGTCGAGAGCACAGAGCTCCGGTGCAAGGAAGGATGGTAGAGGATGAAGGACAGAGCATTCGCTATGACCAGGAGGAGGCTAGAGCGGACTTCGACTCGACATCAGGTACGTTTCTAGTAAATTTAAATTTGTGCCTTGTGCTTGATTTATGGTGTTAGTAGTGGTTTCATTCCTGATGCCTTCTGTGATAAGTTGCACGTTAGGAGTAGGAAGATCGATGAGCTTTCGATGTAGAAATTGCTATTTGTAAGTCCATTAGGTTACCAGATGCCCTAGAAGATTGCGCGATAGAATTGAGAGAGCGCGTGTTTCCTGCTAGACTGTTCAGGACAGACATAGGTGGATAGACGTACACCTTCGGGTGAATTGGCTAGAACCTATGAGCCAAACACCGAGTGTTGCAAGAAGGTGGTTTGAGCAATCGCGCCCGACAGGAGTTCGGTGCCGATCTATGGCGATGAAATAATGATGAAGGCCTTGTTTTGGGAAAAGAGATCATCTGAATTAGAAGGCGAGTAAAGTTAACACTGAGAAATAAAGGACCAATCTGAATTATTGCTCAGGTAAGAGAAGTGGCATGTCAACTGGAGCTACTCGACGTGTTAAGTGAAGTTATCCGACATTTCATGTATCTCGTCTAAGAAAGTGCTCAATCGATGAGGATGTGATCGTGTCACTGGAGAATACCGAGATGGATGAAGGATTCAACTATGTGGAGCAACTGAGGGTCATTTTTGATAGAAGGGAAAGAAGGGAAAAGTAGAAGTAGGTTCCACCTATGCGAGTACAGTAGAGCCCAGAAGGGGACTAAGCCTACGTGTAAGATTAAGGAAGAGGTGAGACAGCGTTACCCGTAACTGTTCGAGAGGCGACAGGTTTCGGGGACGAAACCTATATAAGGGGGGTGGACTTGTAACACCTCGAAATTTTATTTAAAAGAAAACAAAAAGGAAGTATCTAGAAAGAAAAGATATTGGGCACAAGTTGAAGGGGGCAAAGTGCAAAAGTGCACAAACTTCATTATTTTAATAATATAAGAGGTATGACCACCTCTTTAAAAGCAAAGATCTGCTTTTTGGTTCTCGGCCAAAGAAGAAGAAGAAGGAAATTTTGGGTTTTTGGAGAAAGAAGGAAGAAGAAGCTGGTGAGTTCTCTTGAACACGAGTTCGATTTTAGTTGGGTTTTAAGTCCTAAACCAAAGTTCTTGATGTTTTAGAAGTTGTTCTCGAGAATTTAAAGCTGAAATCGTAGGTGGAAGTACCTAGTTTGAAGATCTGCTTCAGGTGAGTTTCTAGACCCCTTTTTTATAGATTTTAAAGTGTTTGGGGCTATTATGCATACCGGGAAAAGGTTTTCTAAGATAACCGTATGCTTATGCTTGTTGTTTGATGTTATGTGCTATGGTTGTATGTTCTAGGCTTGTTTATGGTTTAGTATTGTGCTTGGTAAGTTTTAAATGCCCTTAGTATGCTAGATCTGTGTTTGGGTTATGTTGAAATGATGTTTGGGTGAGTTTGGCAGTGTTAGAAATATTTTAGAAGGATTCCATGAGCCCAAGCTTTATGTGGTTGAGTGTTCTCATACGCCCAAGGGTGGTGCGCCCAAACAGGGCTGATGCGCCCAGGTCATGCGCCTGAATAGTGGCCGTGCTCCCAGAAAGTGTGGGAATCGGCTAAGTGTTGGCCATGCGCCTGCATAGTTCCCATGCGCCCAGAATTGTTCCTGCGATTAAGTGTTGAGGCGCCTGAATAGGGCTCATACGCCTAAATAGTTCCCATGCGCCCAGGCTGTTTACACATAGAATTTTTATGCTGATGCGCCTAGAATGTTATGTTGTGCCTAGTTTTGGACTTAGGGTTTTCTTGGGGCTTTAAGAGGTGATGTTTGAGATAGGTCCTGCTGGGATGTGGTGTTACACCCCAAGGAGGGTGCGACGTCACAGACTAGCAATATACATGGCAGCGGAAACTAACCACTCGATAGCGCACAAGGAGAGAAATCACATGGCATTACATTAAAACAATGTATCCGGGCTATGAAAGTCTTGCCCAAACATCAAATCCACACATATTGAAATTATCCAAATTTAATACACAACTATACCAAATGTCTAACAATGTTTTCAAAATCAAGTAATGCCATTCAAGGTCACGGAACTAGGCCATCCATCCATCAAGGGTTACCTGAAACATGCTCAAAAGAATTTGTGTCAACTAAAAAGTTGGTGAGTTCAAGTGCTTAAAGTTCAAAAACAAAAGGACTCTTCAGAGTCCATAAGTTAATTTTAAAAATATAGGTATCACTGTTGTGGGGTCACAATCAACCCTGCGCTCAGCCACGGCTAGCCTCTTCTAAAGTTGCGTTGAACCGGTTATCCCATAGGGGAAACTGAGCCTCAAAGAGTGTACCGTACCTGCTAAGTGGTACACCATGGTATCTTACAAGACCTGTCACATGACACAAATGACCCCGCAGGATCTCAGTGGGGTACCCTTCCTATTATGTTGGAAGGCACTGTGCGTGGGGGATTCCCCAAGTAGATCTACCCATATAAAACAAGCGGTTCACACAAGAATTAATGATTGTGATACAAGTAGGTGCAGGTTCTAACATTAGCCACAACATATAATAGCATCAGATAATAGTACACAAATAACTTTTAGTTCAAGCATAGCATAACATTCCCTTTTTACTATTATTTTGGGATGAAACATGCTATGCTTGAACTAAAAGTTATTTGTGTACTATTATCTGATGCTATTATATGTTGTGGCTAATGTTAGAACCTGCACCTACTTGTATCACAATCATTAATTCTTGTGTGAACCGCTTGTTTTATATGGGTAGATCTACTTGGGGAATCCCCCACGCACAGTGCCTTCCAACATAATAGAAAGGGCACCCCACTGAGATCCTGCGGGGTCGTTTGTGTCATGTGACAGGTCTTGTAAGATACTATGGTGTACCACTTAGCAGGTACGGTACACTCTTTGAGGCTCAGTTTCCCTTATGGGATAACCAGTTCAACGCAACTTTAGAAGAGGCTAGCCGGGGCTGAGCGCAGGGTTGATTGTGACCCCACAACAGTGATACCTATATTTTTAAAATTAACTTATGGACTCTGAAGAGTCCTTTTGTTTTTGAACTTTAAGCACTTGAACTCACCAACTTTTTAGTTGACACAAATTCTTTTGAGCATGTTTCAGGTAACCCTTGATGGAAGCTTGGACTGTAATGGACTCTTAATGGATGGCCTAGTTCCGTGACCTTGAATGGCATCACTTGATTTTGAAACATTGTTAGACATTTGGTATTGTTGTGTATTAAATTTGGATAATTTCAATGTGTGTGGATTTGATGTTTGGGCAAGACTTTCATAGCCCGGATACGTTGTTTTAATGTAATGCCATGTGATTTCTCTCCTTGTGCGCTTTCGAGTGGTTAGTTTCTGCTGCCATGTATATTGCTAGTCTGTGACGTCCCACCCTCCTTGGGCCCGGGGTGTGACAGATTTGTATCAGAGCCACAGGTTGTAGAGAAGTCAGGAATACCTTAGTAGACCCTAGCCTACAACCCAGATGTCCTAGGACTGTCCTTGGTTGGAATGTGTTGGAGTGAGTGGGTCGGGTAAATTGATGATTACACTTGATCAACGTAATCATGAATTTATCGGACGCATGAATTCCGGCACGAACACCTAATTGGTGTTAAAATCTTTCTCCCGGATAGAAAATGTTTTTGTGCAGTCTAAACCATGTCTTCGTGTCACACCCTCAAAATCGCGTGCGGGGTTTTACCGCGAGGCGCGTGACATACCAGGATCTCAGTCATTAGTTACCAAGAACGACTCTATATGATTAATAAACAAAACCAGAGTTAACGTTTAAAATACTGCGGAAGCGTTTTTAAAACCAGAAAACCCAAAACAAGTAGTATGTAAAGAGAATGCGCAAAACATACGCGCCCCAATCACAATTGTTTAATATGAAAATAATCCCAAATTTGCAAACAAGGCAAATGTAGACAACTCAACAATGCTGACGTGCGTGCTCCTAGGCAACTGGCAACCTTAACCTGAGAATAGCATACTAAACAAGTCAACACATGGTTGGTGAGTTCAAGAGTTTGCGTTAATAGGTAAACCGATAAACAGTTTTCAAATCATAAGTAGTGTATTGCAATAGATAGCTAGTCTATTAACATAAAAATATTAATCATAGTGATTTCACGATTGAAGCTGACTGTGATAGTTTGTGCCTCCCGTCACGACTTACCAGGTCGTGACGAATATATGTTAGGACAAAATTGCACCCGTATGACCTCGAGTCACACAGGTGGGGCTCGTCAGACCCAGTAGTACTACCCAAAAATTTCCCCCTAGTCGATATTAACAATCCGAAAGTGTGAGGACTTCCCATGGTAAACAGCACTATATCAATATTATACACACTCATATATAAAAGCGTTTGTGATCAACAGTATGCTATCTCCCCCAAAAGAGATTATGTAAAATGAGTGGGGCAAGAACTCACCTGATGCGTGCAAGAATTAACTTAGAGCTTAACTTGAAAGAAAGAGGGGAAAGACAACCTTCAAAGGTCACCTAGAACACAAGAGTACATAAGCACGTGTACACAGAATCAACATGAAACACTAAGTGCTCTACAAACCAAGGGACTCAAGGTTTAAGAAAGACAAGACACATTTGACCCAGTTGACCCGTTTGACCCGTTGGTGACATTATAGGTGATAATTCGTTAATACTAACACAACAGCATATCATACCTGATCAACATACAACTTGATATCATACAAGCCATGCGAATCTCAACTATTATCATGCTCATAACATCTAAAATGTTCATTCTTAATCAATCATCAATCCACAAATTCCTAGCTTACCTATATAACTCATACCATGATTTTTTTTCCACAAACAGGCCAAAACAGGTAACAAACCAAATCAACATTCATACAACCTAAACAACACATTTAATTACCTTAGAAACCATCCATGAACACACTAGCATGGTCCTAATATCCCAAACATGCTCAAATCATCCAATTCAAGGATTTGCACAAATAAAGTTTCCCTTTTGGGAAAGTTCATCCCAAATTCATCAAACTCACACTACATTCATGAATTCATCAATTATATACCAATTCAAGTCCATGACAACATCTAAACATGATCAACAACACCTAATCATCATGATTCATCAACATTCAACACCAAAAGTTACTATTTTTAGCAATGTATGAACTATAAGACATCTTCTTGATTTTAATTGTTCATATCATCAACCTAGCATCTAATCATCATCACAAACACATCCATAACATTCATACATCATCAAATCATCAATTCATGCAAAATAAAGTACTATTCTTAGTAACCTATGAACCATGAATCAAAATCGAAGCTTTCTTGCATAATCAACGTTAACTAGCATCAACATAATAGCATCAACAAACAACCAACAACTAACATCCAATTTCAGATTTTCGAATTAGGGTTTCTGCCCTAATGTAAATCCCATAAGAACTTGTAAAAATCCAACCTTTATTGCATACTTGACGTTAATTAACATGTAATCTACCCAACAAACACATTAACAACAACAAACAAGCATCAATCGACCATCAATTGGAGATTTCGAATGGAACTTTCGGCCAACATGAAAAATCATCAAAAACATGTAAAAATCTAACCTTTAAACGTGTAATGGCTCGCAATTGATGATTCTAACTTGTTGTGATGCTTGAAATCGGTCCAAAATCGAATGTGAATGCTTGTTCTTGGCTGAAACCGCAGGTTTGTGGATGTGGGGAGGTCGATCGCGGCCGTAGGGGGGTTATTAGGGTTGTTTTTGATTTTATTTTATTTAATAATCCATAATTACCCTTTTAACCCTTATAATTTGTATTTTATAAAAATTAAGCTTTTAAACACTCCTTTAAAATGTTTTTAACTAGAATAATAAACATATAAACTAGTAGTAACAATTATATGTATTATCTTTACAAGCTACAAAATTTACAAAGTAAATACACACGTTTCCACATTACGCGATAAAATTCACAATTAATATTTAAATCACATAATCACAACCAATAATCAACATAGAAATTATTGTTTAACATTATTAATTTTATTAAGTCACCAACGTTCAACGACAACTAGTGTGTGCTCACGACACATGTATGCAAGACTTAACGGAACTAACGGAGTTTGGTAACGGAAAATTACCGGATGTCACACTTCGTACCTGTTGTGACCTGTATTATTACTGATTATAGACACTACTACCACCATTACTACTATAATTACTATTATGAGATACTATCATTAAAATTGTCATGAGCTATGAGAAACCAAATTACTCATGATGATTTTTACAGGAACTCGAGACTCATGGCTAACAATGATAAGGCGCCTGCATTCCCTGCCGACGAGACTGCCCTAGTGGGAAGACTCAGGAGGGCAACATCCCTATCGTAGTATGAGGAGTACATGAGGAGATGCAGCCATCCAGGATGGATATCGGTGACATCTGACGACACGAAGCCATCGGAGGAATCTTCCCCGACGTCCCAGGAGAGGAGCCGACCCGCTCTCACTCACCTCATGTCACTGCACCTACACATTCACCTATCCCGCCTATCGGGAACAGGGCGCACGAGTCATCACCCGGCCGCGCAAGAGTACCCGGCCTGGAGCTTCTGTTTCATTCAGGATGCCGCCTCCTCCACCTCCCCCCGCGACAGCTACTGCACCGGCACCTCCGATGAGGGGACCGCCCAGACGCCACCCACAGGAGGAGTACTGGATGCCAACCAGGCGTAGCTTGTACGATGGCCCGAGTGTCCTAGTTGGAGACCCCCACTCCCAATCCAGCCGTCGAGCTAGCGATTTTGGTCCTGCTGACCTTACACTGAGCGATATCCTTAGGACCATCCAGCGCCATGAGGTGACCCTACAGCACGCCACACGGACCTCGCAGTCCGCCCAGTTCGAGGCCATGATGGCGACTCACGGTGTCCAACGCTTGGAGCAAGAGCAGAAGAAGAAGGGTTTGGGCTGGTTCGGGTGGTTGAAGAAGAAATGGCAGTGATGATGGGTTGATGTCCGATCATTTTATGATGCTACTATCTTTGAGAGACTATTTATCTATTTAAGACACTATGATTTTTATTCTGGGGGTGATGGCACCTTCCAAATTGTATGAGACTATTAACATTTTGTTTGTTGGTTGCTACAATTATCTATTCATGATTTTCTTTTATGATATTACCTTATCTATTGCAGGTTGTCTATGGAATGTGCAATAGTATATTCTAGGGGATTAATTTGTTTGCCCCTTAAAATGTTAATTAACTTTATAAAATTGAAAAGAAACTATCTATGACTTATAATGTATTTTGGGAACCCTCATGCGTTTGGTGAAGCAACCTTTAGGAGTCGAATCGATGTAGCAAGGTACTTGAAACGAATCTTATAAGACACTAAATGAGTTTATCTATGTTGACAACAGAATGGCGTCTATACGTGGAATGCGTGGTGGAAGGAATAGGGGTGCTGGACGCATCGAAACCGAGGTGGAAATCAACCACCTACCCCACCAAGGACCACCCATGAAGAAAATTCCAATGATGAAACGATCGCCAACCTGGTGGCACAGCAAATCGCCAATGCTATCCCCACCATAATAGCTCAAATAAACGCAGATCGAGAAAATACAACCGGAAATGAAGAACCTGGAAACAACGAGGGTAACACCGAGGGTGCTGAGGAAATAAGAACCTGGTGTTCTTACAAGACCTTTATGGCGTGCAAACCGAAAGACTTTTACGGCACCGAGGGTGCGATTGATACTTACCGATGGTTAGACGAGATCGAGGCCGTTCTGGATATCAGCGAGTGCAAAACTGAGCACATGGTCAGGTTCGCCTCGCAATCTCTGAAAGGGCCAGCCTTGGAGTGGTGGAAGACCGTCGTTCAGCCACGAGGCAGAAATGTTGTCGGCCGCATGAAATGGTCAAAGTTTAGAGAATTGATGACCAGCAAGTACTACCCAATAAATCAACTAGAGAAGTTGGAAGCTGAATTTCTGAGCTTGGAAATGAAAGGCTCAAATTACACTGAATACATCAATCGGTTCTCAGCTCTGTCCCGGCTAGTGCCCCACTTGGTGACACCTGAATCAAAAGGTGTAGCCTGTTTTATCTGGGGACTGCATCCCAAAATTCGGGGCATGGTCCAATCTACAAGGCCTACAACCCTCCCAGCGGCAATTGATCTTACCGGTAGCTTGACAGATGACTTGATCAGGGCTGGTTGGATGGAACAAGGGACGGTTAAGGACAAGAAGGAGGTGACAGGCGAGAAGAGAAAGTGGTTTGATGCAAAGAGGGCCATTGGCAGTAGCAGTAGCTCAAGCAGGAGGGCTAGTAAGGGACAAGGCATGATGATCAAGGGGCAAGAGCCCGAAAACTATACTTGGGTACAAGCCCTTTCTGTAACAAGTGCAAACTACACCACCAAGGAGAATGCAACCCGATGCCTTGCTTCAGGTGCAAGCGAACCGGTCACCTGATTAAAGATTGTACCTATGAGCCTGGGAAGCAATGTTACGAGTGCGGGGATCCAGGACACATGCGGAACAAGTGTTCCAAGTTAACGAGGGATAAGGACGCCAGGCCTAACAAGAAGAGAGTCATAATGGACCCCAATGGTGCTCGTATGGATCCTGACGTGGTTAACGGTACGTTTCTCATAAATAACCGCCTGCTACCGTTTTATTTGATACTAGAGCAACAAGTAGTTTTGTTTCTACTACCTTTAGGCCTATGATTGATTTGGAAGCTTATACCCTAACTGATGCATACACGGTAGAATTGGATGACGGCAAGATAATAGAAACCAATGAAATCATCAAGGACTGCAAGATAGAATTAGTGGGTAATTCATTTAAAATAGACTTGATGCCTATAATGTTAGGAGGATTTGACGTGGTCGTGGGAATGGATTGGTTAGCTAAATATAAGGCTGAAATTGTAAGTGGTGAGCGTTTACTTAGAATACCTCTAATTGATGGAAGTACACTAATGGTCCACGGTGATAGAAGCAACACGTTGTGCCCCATGATATCCCACCTAAAGGCTACCAAGAGTCTGCATAAGGGATGCCTAGCTTTCATAGTCTACGTGATGAAAGCGAGAGAAGAAAAGAAAATTGAAGATATACCGGTGGTGGCTGAGTACCCGGAAGTATTTCTCAAGGACCTACCGGGACTCCCTCCAACCAGAAAGGTCGAATTTCAAATAGACCTAGTGCCTGGTGCCGCACCAGTGGCCAAGGCACCTTACCGACTCGCTCCACCCGAGATGAAGGAGCTAATGGTACAAATCCAGGAATTGTTGGATAAAGGATTCATTCGGCCAAGTGTCTCTCCGTGGGGTGCACCGGTACTATTTGTTAAAAAGAAGGATGGAACCCTACGGATGTGTATTGACTATCGTGATTTGAACAAGCTTACAATCAAGATTCGCTACCCTCTCCCAAGAATCGATGACTTGTTCGATCAATTACAGGGAGCCAGCTATTTCTCCAAGATAGATTTAAGATCGGGGTACCATCAACTAAAGATAAGGGAAGAAGACATACCCAAGACAGCCTTCAGGACTAGGTATGGACACTATGAGTACTTAGTCATGCCCTTCAGACTGACGAATGCACCTGCAGCATTTATGGACCTCATGAACCGAGTATGTCGCCCGTATCTAGACAAGTTCGCGATTGTGTTTATTGACGATATTTTGATCTACTCCCGTAGCAAGGAAGAGCATGAGAAGCACCTTAGACTGATTCTTGAGTTACTCAAGAATGAGAAATTATATGCAAGGTTCTCTAAATGTGAGTTTTGGATGCGTGAAATCCAGTTTCTAGGACATGTGGTGAACAAAGAAGGTATTCAAGTAGATCCAACAAAGATAGAAGCCATTAAAAACTAGAAGATCCCTAAACTTCTACTGAGATAAGGCAATTTCTTGGTTTGGCGGGATACTATCAGAGGTTCATCAAGGATTTCTCGCGAATGGTGCAGCCATTAACCGCACTAACCAAAACGAATACAGCCTTTATATGGGAAAAGGAACAGGATAAGGCATTTGGGATGCTCAAGGAAAAGCTGTGCAATACACCTATCCTTGCCCTACCGGAAGGCGTCGAGGATTTCGTAGTTTATTACGATGCCTCACGTCAACGGCTGGGGTGTGTATTGATGCAGCGAGACAAGGTGATTGCTTATGCGTCTAGATTGTTAAATGAACATGAGAGAAACTACACTACTCATGATCTAGAACTGGGTGCCGTGGTGTTTGCACTTAAAATATGGAGGCACTATCTCTACGGTACCAAATGCGTCATTTACACTGATCGCAAAAGTTTGCAACACATTCTGGATCAGAAGATGCTAAATATGCACCAGCGAAGGTGGGTAGAGTTGTTGAGCGATTACGAATGTGAGATTCGTTACCATCCAGGCAAGGCCAATGTGGTGGCGGATGCACTGAGTAGAAAGGAAAGGGAAAAACCCTTTCGCGTCCGTGCCTTAAGAATGAGCGTATATACTAGTCTTACCGCTAGATTAAAAGAGGCGCAAAGGGAAGCCCTTAAAGAGGACAAGCTAACTGGAGAGATGCTAACGGGAATGGAAAGCAGATTAGAAGTGAGTGATGATGGATTGTATAAGCATGAAGGAAGAACCTGGATACCAAAACACGAAGGAATTAGAGAGATAGTCCTAGATGAAGCCCATAAATCTAGATATTCGGTTCATCCGGGAAGTGATAAAACGTAACAGGATTTAAAGATTCTCTTCTAGTGGCCCAGATTAAAGAAATCCATTGCCACCTACGTGGGGAAATGATTGACGTGTGCAATGGTAAAAGCCGAAAACCAAAAACCATCAGGAACCTTACAACAGCCCGAAATCCCCGAATGGAAATGGGATAACATTACGATGGATTTTGTTACCAAGTTGCCAAGAACCTCTTGGGGGCATGATGCAATCTGGGTAATAGTGGATAGGCTTACCAAATCAGCTCACTTCCTACCTATTCGAGAAGATTACGGTTTACCGAAGCTAGCGCGATTATACATTGACAAAATAGTAACAAGACATGGAGTGCCACTATCAATTATCTCAGACCGTGATAGTCGCTTCACTTCACGATTTTGGAGGTCACTCCAACAGGCCTTGGGGACCCGTCTTAACCTAAGCACTGCGTACCACCCTCAAATTGATGGACAAAGTGAAAGAACCATTCAAACCCTGGAAGACATGTTGAGAGCTTGCACGATCGACTTTGGGGGAAGTTGGTATAACCACCTTCCTCTAGTGGAGTTCTCCTACAATAATAGTTACCACGCAAGCATAAAAGCAGCCCCGTATGAAGCCTTATATGGTAGAAAATACCGGTCACCATTAAGCTGGAATGAGATCGGTGATAGCCAAGTAATGGGACCCGATATCGTAATGGAAACCACAGACAAGGTATTCAAGATTAAGGAATGACTGAGAGAAGCCATAGATCGTCAAAAGAAATATGCGGATAGAAGACGAAAGCCCCTGGAATTTCAAGTGGGTGATAGAGTGATGCTAAAGGTCGCACCATGGAAGGGCACAGTCAGATTTTGCAAGAAAGGAAAGCTAAGCCCAAGATACATTGGACCATTTGAAATTCTATCGAGAGTTGGCCCGGTGGCATACCAATTAAAGCTGCCCCAAGAGTTGAGCTATGTACACGACACTTTCCATGTGTCTAACTTGAAGAAGTGTCTTGTAGACAAAGCCTTGGAATTACCGTTAAAGGATGCCAAAATCACTAACGAGTTGAAATTTGTGGAAGAACCTATAGAGATTACCGACCGATTAGTCTAGAGACTTAGACGAGGCCGTATACCCAAAGTTAAAGTGAGATGGAACTCTAGGCGAGGACCCGAATTCACGTGGGAACGAGAAGATGTGATGAGAAGGGAGTGTCCACACCTCTTTAAGCCCACCCGTTTAGAACTTAATCAAAGCTAAAATTTCGGGACGAAATTTCCAAAACGGTGGGAGAATGTAACAACCAACTCCTAGGTCCAACCCTAACCCTAAATCTAGTGTAACATTATTTCATTCATGGTATTATAATTATTATCATTTTTGCATGATTACTTGATTAATTACATGCTTGACTGCCTTAGATGATACCTTTATGCCTTGCCCTAGGCTAGAAATTATTAAGTGATCCTTGAAAAGTGTTAATTAGGTGTTGATATTAAATTTCAAGATTTAAATAAATCATTGGTAATAATAATGTATCAAATTCCAATCTTGAATTATATATATATATATATATATATATATATATATATGAATTGTTACACTTAAAACAAAAACCACTACCAAAGAACACTACCAATTAAATTATACTACACTTAACCTTATTAATCATAATAAACAAACAAAAATTCAAATTTAAAACCCCCAACCACCACATTTCGGCCGCCCATCAACCACCCAATCACCTCCCACCCTTTGAACTCCCTCCTCCTTATCCCATACATGCAACCACTTCACCTTCACTCTCCCTCTCTCTCGAAAATCATCAGCAAAGAATCTCTCACTTCTCTGCATTTTCATCTTCATTCTAGCAAGAATCTCGAAGATCAACAACACTCCAACATCGACCAAGTGCAAAACGTGCAAGAAAGTGGCATTTGGTGAGCATTTGTGCAAGATCCTCGCAAGAACCAGAAGCTCCAGCCCTATTTCGTGAACCAACAGCTCATTTACTCTTCTAATCATTTCAAAATCAGGAAACACCTCAAGGGTAAGCATCTATATACCCGAAACAAGGTTATTCCTTGAGTTTTCTTTACTTTCTACCATGAAATCTCACTTTCCGTGTTCACAGCAGAAACGTGCGGCCATCTCACAATTTTTGGTGAGATTCACGACTTCAAAAAGGTATATTTTAAAGTGTGTTCGTGAACCAAGGGTTGCTGCACATGATTTCAACCCGAAAACCCTCTTTTCCAAGTGTTTTAGCACCAAAAACCCACCTGTTTTGAAAAGCCTTTCAATCCATGCTAAACATCTGCTCTAAAACAGTTTATTAACTCTTTATGAAGCTATTTTAAAAGTAAAATAATGGTTTGGTGATGTTTATGCTTGAAACATATCGATTACACATGTGCAAAAGGTGATTAACACCCTCTAAAAGCATCAATGGTGACTTATATGTATAAATCCGTGATTTGAAGTTTTGTTCTAGTGGTTGGTGTTTTTAAACATATAAAATTGGTGACTTGGGATTTACATTATGAAAAGTGTGGTAAAATGGTTTAAATGAGGTAAAAACTAGGACCCGAAAAGTGGTAAAATTGAAAGATATTAGTAAAACTCAACAAATATCAAATTTTATAAGTTCCAGGCCCTAAATAATATATCTTAGTGTTAAGAACCGATTTTGGTGATTTATTGAGTTAAATTGCAATTTTTATGAATTTAATTAGCAAATAGGCCTAAACTGGGAGATTTTGGAGAAAAATTTTAAAAATTTTTGTAACAAGTCTAAAACCATAGAATTTATGTAATTTTAGTAACTTAGAGACCCAAAGGTGGTAATTTGGTAAAAAGTTTGAAAAAATGGATTATAATGTTCGGTTTCGGGTAAAACGGGTCTAAACGGGCTTTAACGGATTTACCGTAATCGGTAACTGGAATTTTGTGTTTTAAACCTCTCAAGTTAAAATCTGAAAATATCAAGTTAAAACAATTCTAAAAGTAGAATAAAAACCCCTAGGAACTAATAAGGGTCATGTTGGGTCAAGTAATGAAAGAAAGCAAACTTTTGGGGTCAAAATTGTAATTTTTGAAACTTGAGGGACCAATGTGTAAATTTCGTAAATATAACTAAATTTCAGTAATCTTATGACTAGAAAACTCTTATTAAACTTATTATAATATAAACAAATTCATAAAAGTCATATAACTTGTCATCCATATATCAAAACCCTAACCTTCCTAAAAAGGAAACTTTTTAACATAAACTTCTAAGGAACGAAGCCATGTGAACGTGTGACCATAAAATACACTTAGATACACTTCCAATAGTCTAAGAACATTAGCTTATCACTTGTACCTTGATCATAGGGTGCTAGGACTTGGGCTTGTTGATACTTGAAGGACCTTTGTTTGATTCTAAGGCGAGTTTTAGTGTTCCCTTTTTACTACTATTTTGGGATGAAACATGCTATGTTTGAACTAAAAGTTTTTTGTGTACTATTATCAGATGCTATTATATGTTGTGGCTCATGTTAGAACCTTCACCTACTTGTATCACAATCATTAATTCTTGTGTGAACCGCTTGTTTTATATGGGTAGATCTACTTGGGGAATCCCCCATGCATAGTGCCTTCCAACATAATAGGAAGGGTACCCCACTGAGATCCTGTGTGGTCGTTTATGTCATGTGACAGGTCTTGTAAGATACTAAGGTGTACCACTTAGCAAGTACGGTACACTCTTTGAGGCTCAGTTTCCCCTATGGGATAACCGGTTCAACGTAACTTTAGAAGAGGCTAGCCGAGGCTGAGCGCAGGGTTGATTGTGACCCCACAACAGTGATACCTATATTTTTAAAATTAACTTATGGACTCTGAAGAGTCCTTTTGTTTTTGAACTTTAAGCACTTGAACTCACCAACTTTTTAGTTGACACAAATTCTTTTGAGCATGTTTCAGGTAACCCTTGATGGAAGCTTGGACTGTAATGGACTCTTAATGGATGGCCTAGTTCCGTGACCTTGAATGGCATTACTTGATTTTAAAAACATTGTTAGACATTTGGTATTATTGTGTATTAAATTTGGATAATTTCAATGTGTGTGGATTTGATGTTTGGGCAAGACTTTCATAGCCCGGATACGTTGTTTTAATGTAATGCCATGTGATTTCTCTCCTTGTGCGCTTTCGAGTGGTTAGTTTCCGCTGCCATGTATATTGCTAGTCTGCGACATCCCACCCTCCTTGGGCCTGGGGTGTGACAACTAGAACGAGTTAACTTGATTTTTCTTCTTTTTTATCGAGCACACATTACGTTTCCCGTTTGACATTTCATTAGTTTCAATCGGTAAGTGTAATTTTATTCTAGATTCTTATTGAGTAAATACGAGTAGTTAGTTTGTACATTACAACTGTTATACTTGCGTTTATGCTCAATAAAGGATTCCATGAATCGACAATTGTCATTTTGATTGATTTAAGTGGATTCTTGAGGCAAGAGTGTTCAAAGATAGTTATGGAGAGTTCTTGTTTAGTTTTGGGAAGGAGTGTATCGATTTTTAATGGTCATTTGTATGGTTACGTGTTCGTGTTGCATTCGGTTTAAATAGTAGAACCTATGTTCCATTTGTGATTGATTAGTGTGATTTTAGTCATCATTATAACGGGATTTAATGAAATTAGGCTTTGAGTGTGTTGACAAGGTTTGAGGATGAAATAGTAGAACCTATGTTAAACAATAATTTCTATGTTGATTATTGGTTGTGATTATGTGATTTAAATATTAATTGTGAATTTTATCGCGTAACGTGGAAACGTGTGTATTTACTTTGTAAATTTTGTAGCTTGTAAAGATAATACATATAATTGTTACTACTAGTTTATATGTTTATTATTCTAGTTAAAAACATTTTAAAGGAGTGTTTAAAAGCTTAATTTTTATAAAATACAAATTATAAGGGTTAAAAGGGTAATTATGGATTATTAAATAAAATAAAAGCAAAACACAACCCTAATAACCCCCCTACGGCCGCGATCGACCTCCCCACATCCACAAACCTGCGATTTCAGCCAAGAACAAGCATTCACATTCGATTTTGGACCGATTTCAAGCATCACAACAAGTTAGAATCATCAACTGCGAGCCATTACACTTTTAAAGGTTAGATTTTTACATGTTTTTGATGATTTTTCATGTTGGCCGAAAGTTCCATTTGAAATCTGCAATTGATGGTCGATTGATGCTTGTTTGTTGTTGTTAATGTGTTTGTTGGGTAGATTACATGTTAATTAACGTCAAGTATGCAATAAAGGTTGGATTTTTAGAAGTTTTTATGGGATTTACATTAGGGCCGAAACCCTAATTCGAAAATCTAAAATTGGATATTAGTTGTTGGTTGTTTGTTGATGCTATTATGTTAGTTGGATTGTATAGATTCTAGTTAACGTCGATTATGCAAGAAAGCTTCGATTTTGATTCATGGTTCATAGGTTACTAAGAATAGTAACTTTATTTTGCATGAATTGATGATTTGATGATGTATGAATGTTATGGATGTGTTTGTGATGATGATTAGATGCTAGGTTGATGATATGAACAATTTAAAATCGAGAAGATGTCTTATAGTTCATACATTGCTAAAAATAGTAACTTTTGGTGTTGAATGTTGATGAATCATGATGATTAGGTGTTGTTGATCATGTTTAGATGTTGTCATGGACTTGAATTGGTATATAATTGATGAATTCATGAATGTAGTGTGAGTTTGATGAATTTGGGATGAACTTTCCCAAAAGGGAAACTTTATTTGTGCAAATCCTTGAATTGGATGATTTGAGCATGTTTGGGATATTAGGACCATGCTAGTGTGTTCATGGATGGTTTCTAAGGTAATTAAATCTGTTGTTTAGGTTGTATGAATGTTGATTTGGTTTGTTACCTATTTTGTCCTGTTTGTGGAAAAAAATCATGGTATGAGTTATATAGGTAAGCTAGGACTTTTGTGGATTGATGATTGATTAAGAATGAACATTTTCGATGTTATGAGCATGATAATAGTTGAGATTCGCATGGCTTGTATGATATCAAGTTGTATGTTGATCAGGTATGATATGCTGTTGTGTTAGTATTAACGAATTATCACCTATAATGTCACCAACGGGTCAACTGGGTCAAATGTGTCTTGTCTTTCTTAAACCTTGAGTCCCTTGGTTTGTAGAGCACTTAGGGTTTCATGTTGATCCTGTGTACATGTGCTTATGTACTCTTGTGTTCTAGGTGACCTTTGAAGGTTGTCTTTCCCCTCTTTCTTTCAAGTTAAGCTCTAAGTTAATTCTTGCGCGCATCAGGTGAGTTCTTGCCCCACTCATTTTACATAATCTCTTTTGGGGGAGATAGCATGCTGTTGATCACAAACGCTTTTATATATGAGTGTGTATAATATTGATATAGTGTTGTTTACCATGGGAAGTCCTCATACTTTCGGATTGTTAATATCGATTAGCGGGGAAATTTTGGGTAGTACTACTGGGTCTGACGAGCCCCACCTGTGTGACTCGAGGTCATACGGGTGCAATTTTGTCCTAACATATATTCGTCACGACCTGGTAAGTCGTGACGGGAGGCACAAACTATCACAGTCAGCTTCAATCGCGAAATCACTATGATTAATATTTTTATGTTAATAGACTAGCTATCTATTGCAATACACTACTTATGATTTGAAAACTGTTTATCGGTTTACCTATTAACGCAAACTCTTGAACTCACCAACCATGTGTTGACTTGTTTAGTATGCTATTCTCAGGTTAAGGTTTCCAGTTGCCTAGGAGCACGCACGTCAGCATTGTTGAGTTGTCTACATTTGCCTTGTTTGCAAATTTGGGATTAGTTTCATATTAAACAATTGTGATTGGGGCGCGTATGTTTTGCGCATTCTCTTTACATACTACTTGTTTTGGGTTTTCTGGTTTTAAAAACGCTTCCGCGGTATTTTAAACGTTAACTCTGGGTTTGTTTATTAATCATATAGAGTCGTTCTTGGTAACTAATGACTAAGATCCTGGTATGTCACGCGCCTCGCGGTAAAACCCCGCACGCGGATTTTGAGGGTGTGACAGATTGGTATCAGAGCCATTGGTTATAGGGAACTAGGTTGCATACACATCTAGACTATAACCGCATAGTTGTTAGTTACTCATCACTTACTCTCCTTACTGTATACTCATTGGCATACGCAACACGTACTTCGCAGCATGGCATCGTCATCCAGAAATTTAGGCAAGAGACCTGCACGATTTGAGTCACCACCTACTTCTCCCGTACCTGATAGGGGATTTAACTGGCCCCGACATCCTTATCCTCCTGGCGAAATAGACTGGGATCAGCCTTTCATACCTCCTGAGCTCGATCTTCCGCGGAACTGGGATTTCTACCCTACCTACATAAACCGTATGGCTTATAGAGAGCGTGTACCACCAGTAGCTCCTACATGACCTAGGACTAGGTCATCGACCGCCTCTGCATTGCCTACTCTTCCTACCTTGAGCATCCCTCTCGAGCAGGCGTTTGCAGCTTTGGTAGCCACTCTAGACACGGAGCGACAGCGAATTAGAGGACTCACTGATGAGAACTCTGCATTACAACCTGAGATGCGTCAGTTGCGTTTCCAGGTAGAGACACTTCAGGAGCGACTCTCGATGGCCATCGGTGGGCATCATACTCTGGCAGGCAACGTTGTAGCACTTAGTGGGCGCATGGATGCACAGGATCACCATAACATAGTGATCGATGATAGGTTTGCTGATTTAGAGGCACAGCTAGCAGCACTTCAGGTTGTTGAAGCCCCTGCACCTTTGGTGGAATGCCCAGGTGCAAATGCTGGGTCAAGCCATGGCCAATGAACTACCTTGGGATGAGTTTAAGGGGATTAAGACCGAAGAATACTGCCCCCGAAATGAAGTGCAGAAACTGGAGATTGAGTTCTGGCAACTTAAAATGCAAGGCTCAGAAATTGAAGCCTACACGACCCGTACTCATGAGTTAGCTACTTTATGCCCAGGGATGGTGAATGAAATGCACAAGAGGGTTGAGCATTATATATGGGGATTGGTGCCCGAAATTCAAAGTATGGTAACTGCCTCTAACCCCACTACCATACAACAAGCTATCCGAACAGCCCACAGGCTGACTGACCAGGCAGTTGAGCAAGGACGGTTACCCAAACGGGGTGCAGTGGCAAGCGTGCCCGACCAGAAACGCAAGTGGGATGGTTCAAGCAACAAGGGATCGTCATCCAGCAGCCAATCTCAACCTCAACAACAGCAGCAAAGTCAGCAACAGCAACGGAAGTTCGATAACAATCAAAGCTTCAACCAGGCGACTCCCTCAAATCAAGGACCCTGTGGGTATGGCGGAAGACAGCCGAAGTGCAACCGGTGTAACTACCACCATGTGGGTCGATATGATAACTTCAAGTGCCAATGTTGTGGGAAGATTGGTCACGCAGCCAAAGACTGTCGGGGTGAACTGATGAAAAAGCCACAACAATCACAAGAAACTCTGAAAGGTTGTTTTGAGTGCGGAAAAGAAGGCCATTACAGACGCAACTGTCCCCAACTTAAGAGGAATGGTAATGGCAACAACAACAATGGAAACAACAGCAATAATAACAATAGCAACAACAATAACAACAACAATGGTAATGGCAACAACAATGGAGGCAATAACAACAATGGAGCCAAAGGAAGAGCCTTCGTCATTGGCTCAGGTGAGGCTCTAAACGATCCTACAACAGTAACTGGTAAATTTTCGGTTAATGGTTGTTTTGCTACCGTATTATTCGATACCGGAGCCGATAGAAGTTTCGTGTCCACTAGGTTCTGTAGTCTTTTAAGTGATATGCCCTCAGCCTTAGAATCTAAATACACCGTAGAGTTAGCTGACGGTACACAGATTCACGTAAAGCATATTCTTAGAGACTGCAAGATAAAGCTTGCTGGTCATACATTCACCATAGATCTCATGCCTCTTACGTTAGGAAGCTTTGATGTGGTAGTAGGCATGGATTGGCTTTCCGATAAACAAGCGGAAGTCATATGCCACGAGAAGATCATACGGATTCCCCTTGGTGAAGAAGTCCTTACGGTCAGAGGTGATAGGAGTGGTGCGGTGATAGGCATCATCTCGTTTATGAAGGCACATAAGTTGTTACGAAAGGGTCAACTGGCCATATTGGCACTCGTCACAGATAAACAGACTGAGGAAAAGAAGATAGAGGATATCCCCGTAGTTCGCGAGTTTCCCGAGGTGTTTCCGGAAGACCTGCCTGGATTACCGCCTCATCGGCAAGTTGAAATCCAGATTGAGTTGACTCCAGGAGCCGCTCCAATTGCGAGAGCACCGTACCGGTTAGCTCCGAATGAACTGCAGGAATTATCTGCCCAACTACAAGAGTTGTTGGATAAAGGGTTCATCCGACCGAGTTCGTCGCCCTGGGGAGCGCCAGTTCTATTTGTGAAGAAGAAGGATGGTACATTTCGAATGTGCATTGACTATAAGGAACTGAACAAGGTTACTATCAAGAATAGATATCCCTTACCTCGTATCGATGATTTGTTTGATCAACTGCAAGGATCAAGCTATTACTCTAAGATTGATCTGAGGTCTGGGTATCATCAGCTGAGAGTTTGAGAAGAGGACATCTCGAAAACTGCCTTCCGTACACGATATGGTCACTATGAATTTTTGGTCATGCCATTTGGGTTGACGAATGCACCAACAGTATTCATGGACCTCATGAATCGCGTGTGCAAACCCTATCTTGGTCAGTTTGTTATCGTCTTTATTGATGACATACTGATATACTCAAGGACCGAGGAAGAACATGAGAAGCACTTACGTTTAATCTTAGAATTACTTAGAAAGGAACAACTGTACGCAAAGTTTTCTAAGTTTGATTTCTGGATACGTGAGGTAGAATTCTTGGGTCATATTGTCAACGAGAAGGGAATACATGTTGATCCTGCTAAGATTGAAGCGATAAAGAATTGGTTTGTTCCTAAGACACCAAGTGAGATACGACAATTCCTTGGATTAGCGGGATATTATCAACGATTCATTGAAGGATTCTCTAAGATTGCACAACCTCTCACAGCCTTGACTCACAAGGGAATGACGTACAAATAGGGTGAGAGTCAGGAATCTGCTTTTCAGTTGCTGAAACATAAATTTTGTAGCGCACCAATATTAGCGTTACCGGATGGTAGTGATGACTTCGTAGTCTACTGCGATGCGTCTATTCAAGGACTTGGATGCGTCTTGATGCAGCGGGATAAGGTGATAGCTTACGCCTCTAGACAGTTGAAGATTCATGAGAAGAATTATACCACCCATGACTTGGAACTGGGTGCGGTAGTTTTTGCCTTAAAGATCTGGAGACATTACTTGTACGGTACCAAATGCACTATTTACACTGATCACAAGAGTCTCCAGCACATCTTTGAGCAAAAGGAATTGAACATGAGGCAAAGGCGCTGGGTAGAGTTATTGAATGACTATGATTGTGCTATCAAGTATCATCCGAGAAAAGCAAATGTAGTTGCTGACGCGCTGAGTATGAAAGAAACTACTAAGCCTTGACGAGTGCGAGCTCTGCAACTAACGATTAGTACGCAATTACCTGAACAAATCCGTGATGCTCAAACTGAAGCTCTGAAGGTAGAAAATATGAGTTTAGAAGGGTACGGGGAATGGAAAAGCAACTAGAAGTAAAGGCGGATGGGATTCGTTACTTCATGGATAGACTATGGGTACCTCTACACGGAGACCTGAGAGACTTGGTGATGAGTGAGGCTCACAAGTCCAAGTATTCTATACATCCCGGATCTGACAAGATGTACCACGATTTGAAGGCGCACTATTGGTGGCCTAACATGAAAGCAGATGTAGCTACTTATGTGAGCAAGTGTCTGACCTGCTCGAAGGTTAAAGTGGAGTATCAGAAACCATCTGGTCTACTACAACAACCCGAGATCCCTATGTGGAAGTGGGATCAGATATCAATGGATTTTATTACTAAGTTACCTCGTACTTCTACTGGTTGTGATACAATATGGGTTATCGTGGATAGATTAACAAAGTCTGCTCATTACCTAGCGATAAAGGAAACAGACAAGATGGAGAAATTAACTCGACTCTATTTGAAGGAGATCGTTTCGAGGCATGGAGTACCGATCTCAATCATTTCTGATCGCGACTCTCGTTTCACATCACACTTCTGGCAATCACTACATAAATCTTTGGGTACGCGATTGGATATGAGTACTGCTTATCATCCACAGACTGATGGTCAAAGCGAGAGTACTATACAGACATTGGAGGACATGTTACGTGCTTGTGTGATTGACTTCGGGAATAACTGGGAAGTTCACCTACCATTAGTGGAATTTTCTTACAACAACAGTTATCACACTAGCATAAAGGCGGCACCTTTTGAAGCTTTGTATGGGAGAAAGTGTAGATCACCAGTTTGCTGGGCTGAAATTGGTGATAGTCAATTAACGGGTCCTGAGTTGGTACACGAGACAACTGAGAAGATTGTCCAGATAAGAAACCGCATGGCTGCAGCGCGAGACAGATAGAAAAGCTATGCTGACAAGCGACGAAAACCCTTAGAATGTCAGATAGGTGACAAGGTTTTATTAAAAGCCTCACCATGGAAAGGCGTAGTTCGGTTTGGTAAGCGAGGAAAGCTAAATCCGAGATACGTTGGACCATTTGAGATAGTGGAAAGAATTGGTCCAGTGGCCTATCGACTAGCCTTACCTGATTCATTGAATGGAATCCATGATGTATTCCATGTTTCAAATCTAAAGAAATGTTTAACGGATGAAACGATGGTCGTACCACGGGAAGAAGTTCAAGTAGACGAACAGTTACGCTTCATTGAGGAACTTGTCGAAGTGATGGATCGTGAGGTGAAAACGCTTAAGCAAAGTAAGATACCCATCGTCAAAGTTCATTGGAACTCGAGACGTGGACGAGAATTCACGTGGGAACGTGAAGACCAAATGAAGCTTAAGTATCCTCAGCTGTTCGAAAAGACGATGCCAGCCGGCGAAGGTACTGATTTAATTTCGGGACGAAATTTCTTTCAACATGGGGATGATGTGATAACTCATCCAAAACTCACTCGATTTCGATTACCTTGTGCCAATGCAGTAGACCAGTGATGGAGCACTCACCATGTAACGCAATTTTCGGGACGAAAATTTTTTCAACATGGGGATAATGTGACATCCGGTAATTTTCCGTTACCAAACTCCGTTAGTTCCGTTAAGTCTTGCATACTCGAGTCGTGAGCACACACTAGTTGTCGTTGAACGTTGGTGACTTAATAAAATTAATAATGTTAAACAATAATTTCTATGTTGATTATTGGTTGTGATTATGTGATTTAAATATTAATTGTGAATTTTATCGCGTAACGTGGAAACGTGTGTATTTACTTTGTAAATTTTGTAGCTTGTAAAGATAATACATATAATTGTTACTACTAGTTTATATGTTTATTATTCTAGTTAAAAACATTTTAAAGGAGTGTTTAAAAGCTTAAATTTTATAAAATACAAATTATAAGGGTTAAAAGGGTAATTATGGATTATTAAATAAAATAAAATCAAAACCCAACCCTAATAACCCCCCTACGGCTGCGATCGACCTCCCCACATCCACAAACCTGCGATTTCAGCCAAGAACAAGCATTCACATTCGATTTTGGACCGATTTCAAGCATCACAACAAGTTAGAATCATCAATTGTGAGCCATTACAAGATTTTTGCATGTTTTTGATGATTTTTCATGTTGGCCGAAAGTTCCATTCGAAATCTGCAATTGATGGTCGATTGATGCTTGTTTGTTGTTGTTAATGTGTTTGTTGGGTAGATTACATGTTAATTAACGTCAAGTATGCAATAAAGGTAGGATTTTTACAAGTTCTTATGGGATTTACATTAGGGCCGAAAACCTAATTCGAAAATCTAAAATTGGATGTTAGTTGTTGGTTGTTTGTTGATGCTATTATGTTAGTTGGATTGTATAGATGCTAGTTAATGTCGATTATGCAAGAAAGCTTCGATTTTGATTCATGGTTCATAGGTTACTAAGAATAGTAACTTTATTTTGCATGAATTGATGATTTGATGATGTATGAATGTTATGGATGTGTTTGTGATGATGATTAGATGCTAGGTTGATGATATGAACAATTTAAAATCGAGAAGATGTCTTATAGTTCATACATTGCTAAAAATAGTAACTTTTGGTGTTGAATGTTGATGAATCATGATGATTAGGTGTTGTTGATCATGTTTAGATGTTGTCATGGACTTGAATTGGTATATAATTGATGAATTCATGAATGTAGTGTGAGTTTGATGAATTTGGGATGAACTTTCCCAAAAGGGAAACTTTATTTGTGCCTTGAATTGGATGATTTGAGCATGTTTGGGATATTAGGACCATGCTAGTGTGTTCATGGATGGTTTCTAAGGTAATTAAATCTGTTGTTTAGGTTGTATGAATGTTGATTTGGTTTGTTACCTATTTTGTCCTGTTTGTGGAAAAAAATCATGGTATGAGTTATATAGGTAAGCTAGGACTTTTGTGGATTGATGATTGATTAAGAATGAACATTTTCGATGTTATGAGCATGATAATAGTTGAGATTCGCATGGCTTGTATGATATCAAGTTGTATGTTGATCAGGTATGATATGCTGTTGTGTTAGTATTAACGAATTATCACCTATAATGTCACCAACGGGTCAACTGGGTCAAATGTGTCTTGTCTTTCTTAAACCTTGAGTCCCTTGGTTTGTAGAGCACTTAGGGTTTCATGTTGATCCTGTGTACACGTGCTTATGTACTCTTGTGTTCTAGGTGACCTTTGAAGGTTGTCTTTCCCCTCTTTCTTTCAAGTTAAGCTCTAAGTTAATTCTTGAGCGCATCAGGTGAGTTCTTGCCCCACTCATTTTACATAATCTCTTTTAGGGGAGATAGCATACTATTGATCACAAACGCTTTTATATATGAGTGTGTATAATATTGATATAGTGTTGTTTACCATGGGAAGTCCTCACACTTTTGGATTGTTAATATCGACTAGCGGGGAAATTTTGGGTAGTACTACTGGGTCTGACGAGCCCCACCTGTGTGACTCGAGGTCATACGGGTGCAATTTTGTCCTAACATATATTCGTCACGACCTGGTAAGTCGTGACGGGAGGCACAAACTATCACAGTCAGCTTCAATCGCGAAATCATTATGATTAATATTTTTATGTTAATAGACTAGCTATCTATTGCAATACACTACTTATGATTTGAAAACTGTTTATCGGTTTACCTATTAACGCAAACTCTTGAACTCACCAACCATGTGTTGACTTGTTTAGTATGCTATTCTCAGGTTAAGGTTGCCAGTTGCCTAGGAGCACGCACCTCAGCATTGTTGAGTTGTCTACATTTGCCTTGTATGCAAATTTGGGATTATTTTCATATTAAACAATTGTGATTGGGGCGCGTATGTTTTGCGCATTCTCTTTACATACTACTTGTTTTGGATTTTCTGGTTTTAAAAACGCTACAGTAGTATTTTAAACGTTAACTTTGGTTTTGTTTATTAATCATATAGAGTCGTTCTTGGTAACTAATGACTGAGATCCT
Organism: Flaveria sonorensis; assembly: GCA_025506505.1. Taxonomy (NCBI): domain Eukaryota; kingdom Viridiplantae; phylum Streptophyta; class Magnoliopsida; order Asterales; family Asteraceae; genus Flaveria; species Flaveria sonorensis. Next base: position 35,046,783 of record CM046428.1, read on the forward strand.
GGTATGTCACGCGCCTCGCGGTAAAACCCCGCATGCGGATTTTGAGGGTGTGACATACTAGAACGAGTTAACTTGATTTGACTTCTTTTTTATCGAGCACACATTGTCTTTCCTGTTTGACGTTTCATTAGTCTCATTCGGTAAGTGTAATTTGATTCTAGATTCTTATTGAGTGAATATGAGTAGTTCGTTTGTCCATTATAACTCTAATCCTTGCGTTTATGATCAATAAAGGATTCCGTGAATCGACAATTGTCATTTTGATTGTTTTAAGTGGATTCTTGAGGCAAGAGTGTTCAAAGATGGTTATGGAGCATCCTGGTTTAGTTTTGGGAAGGTGTGTATCGATTTTCAACGGTCATTTGTATGGTTACGTGTTCGTGTTGCATTCGGTTTAAACAGTAGAACCTATGTTCCATTTGTGATTGATTAGTGTGATTTTAGTCATCATTATAACGAGATTTGTTGAAATTAGGCTTCAAGTGTGGTGACAAGGTTTGTGGATCAAAACTCCCTAGTATTGAAGGTTATTAGGGAAAGCAAATAACTATCTCTGCCAGAACTATTATTATTTAATGTCTTATGTACGTATTTCTTTTCCCATATATTTTGTTAATCTTTCATGAATACTTTAATGCACCTATCCGTAGTTGCATTTCTTTATTGAAATACTAGGAAATATTACATACTAGAACGAATTAGCTTGATTTGACTTCTTTTTTATCGTGCACACATTGCGTTTCCCGTTTGAAATTTCATTAGTCTCATTCGGGAAGTGTAATTTTATTCTAGATTCTTATTGAATGAATACGAGTAGTTAGTTTGTCCATTAGAAATATTATCCTTGTGTTTATGCTTAATAAAGAATTCCATGAATCGACAATTGTCATTTTGATTGATTTAAGTGGATTCTTGAGGCTAGAGTGTTCAAAGATGGTTATGGAGAGTTCTTGTTTAGTTTTGGGAAAGAGTGTATCTATTTTTAACTGTCATTTGTATGGTTTCATGTTCGTGTTGCATTCGGTTTAAACAGTAGATCCTACGTTCCATTTGTGATTGATTAATGGGATTTTAGTCATCATTATAACAGGATTTGTTGAAATTAGGCTTCGAGTGAGTTGACAAGGTTTGAGGATCAAAACTCTATAGCATTGAAGGTTATTAGGAAAAGCAAATATCTATCTCTGCGAGAACTATTGTTGTTTAATGTCTTGATGTACCTATTTCTTTTCCCATACATTTTGTTAATCTTTCATGAATACTTTAATGCACCTATCCGTAGTTACATTTTTTATTGAAATACAAGGAAATATTACATACTAGAATGAGTTAACTTGATTTGACTTCTTTTTTATCGATCACACATTGCCTTTCCCGTTTGACATTTCATTAGTCTCATTCGGTAAGTGTAATTTGATTCTAGATTCTTATTTAGTTAATACGAGTAGTTAGTTTATCCATTACAACTCTTATCGTTGCGTTTATGCTCAGTAAAGGATTCCGTGAATCGACAATTGTCATTTTGATTGATTTAAGTGGATTCTTGAGACAAGAGTGTTCAAAGATGGTTATGGAGAGTTCATGTTTAGTTTTGGGAAGGAGTGTATCAATTTTCAATGGTCATTTGTATGGTTACGTGTTCGTGTTGCATTCGGTTTAAACAGTAGAAACTATGTTCCATTATAACGGGATTTGATGAAATTAGGCTTCGAGTTTGTTGACAAGGTTTGAGGATCAAAACTCCATAGCATTTAAGGTTATTAGAGAAAGAAAATAACTATCTCTGCGAGAACTGTTGTTGTTTAATGTCTTCTTGTTCGTATTTTTTTTCCGATGTATTTTGTTAATCTTTCATGAATACTTTAATGCACCAATCCGTAGTTGCATTTTTTATTGAAATACAAGGAAATATTACATACTAGAACGAGTTAACTTGATTTGTCTTCTTTTTTATCGAGCACACATTGCGTTTCCCGTTTGACATTTCATTTCTTTCAATCGGTAAGTGTAATTTTATTCGAGATTCTTATTGAGTGAATACGACTAGTTAGTTTGTCCATTACAACTCTTATCCTTGTGTTTCTGCTCATTAAAGGATTCCGTGAATCAACAATTGTCATTTTGATTGATTTAAGTGGATTCTTAAGGCAAGAGTGTTCAAAGATGGTTATGGATAGTTCTTGTTTAGTTTTGGGAAGGAGTGTATTCGATTTTCAACAGTCATTTGTGTGGTTATGTGTTCGTGTTGCATTCGGTTTAAACAGTAGAACCAATGTTCCATTTGTGATTGATTAGTGTGATTTTAGTCATCATTATAACGGGATTTGTTGAAATTAGGTTGCGAGTATGTTGACAAGGTTTGAGGATCAAAACTCCATAGCATTGAAGGTTGTTAGGGAAAGAAAATAACTATCTCTGCGAGAACTATTGTTGTTTAATGTCTTTTTGTACGTATTTCTATTCCGATGTATTTTGTTAATCTTTCATGAATACTTTAATGCACCAATCCGTAGTTGCGTTTTTTTATTGAAATACAAGGAAATATTATAAACTAGAACGAGTTAAATTGATTTAACTTCTTTTTTATCGAGCACACATTGCCTTTCCCGTTTGACGTTTCGTTAGTCTCATTCGGTAAGTGTAATTTGATTCTATATTCTTATTGAGTGAATACGAGTAGTTAGTTTGTCCATTACAACTCTTATCCTTGCGTTTATGCTCAATAAAGGATTCCATGAATCGACAATTGTCATTTAGATTGATTTAAGTGGATTCTTGAGGCAAGAGTGCTCAAAGATGGTTATTGTGAGTTCTTGTTTATTTTTGGGAAAGATTGTATCGATTTTCAATGGTCATTTGTATGGTTTCGTGTTCGTGTTGCAGTCGGTTTAAACAGTAGATCCTACGTTCCATTTGTGATTGACTAGTCTGATTTTTGTCATCATTATAATGGGATTTGTTGAAATTAGGCTTCGAGTGTGTTGACAAGGTTTGAGGATCAAAACTCCCTCGCATTGAAGGTTATTAGAAAAGCAAATATCTATCTATGCGAGAACTATTGTTGTTTAATGTCTTTATGTTCGTATTTCTTTTCCCATGCATTTAGTTAATCTTTCATGAATACTTTAATGCACCTATCCGTAGTTGCATTTCTTTATTGAAATACAATGAAATATTACATACTAGAACGAGTTAACTTGATTTGACTTCTTTTTATCGAGCACACATTGTCTTTCCTGTTTGACGTTTCATTAGTCTCATTCGGTAAGTGTAATTTGATTCTAGATTCTTATTGAGTGAATACGAGTAATTAGTTTATCCATTACAACTCTTATCCTTGCGTTTATGCTCAATAAAGGATTCTGTGAATCGACAATTGTCATTTTGATTGATTTAAGTGGATTCTTGAGGCAAGAGTGTTCAAAGATGGTTATGGAGAGTTCTTGTTTAGTTTTGGGAAAGATTGTATCGATTTTCAACGTTCATTTGTATTGTTTCGTGTTCGTGTTGCATTCGGTTTAAACAGTAGATCCTACGTTCCATTTGTGATTGAGTAGTATGATTTTAGTCATCATTATAACAGGATTTGTTGAAATTAGGCTTCGAGTGTGTTGACAAGGTTTGAGGATCAAAACTCCCTAGCATTGAAGGTTATTAGAGAAACTAATAACTATATCTGCCAGAACTATTGTTGTTTCATGTCATTTTGTACGTATTTATTTTCCCATGCATTTTGTTAATCTTTCATGAATACTTTAATGCACCTATCCGTAGTTTCATTTCTTTATTTGAATACAAGGAAATATTACATACTAGAACGAGTTAACTTGATTTGACTTCTTTTTTTCCAGCACATATTACGTTTCACATTTGACGTTTCATTAGTCTCATTCGGTAAATGTAATTTAATTCTAGAATCTTATGGAGTGAATACGAGTAGTTAGTATGTCCATTACAACTCGCATCCTTGCGTTTATGCTCAATAGAGGATTCCGTGAATGAACAATTGCCATTTTGAACGATTTAAGTGGATTCTTGAGGCAAGAGTTTTCAGAGATGGTTATGGAGAGTTCTTGTTTAGTTTTGGGAAAGAGTGTATCGATTTTCAACGGTCATTTGTATGGTTTGGTGTTCGTATTGTATTCGGTTTAAACAGTAGATCCTACGTTCCATTTGTGATTGAGTTGTCTGATTTTAGTCATCATTATAACGGGATTCGTTGAAATTACGCTTCGAGTGTGTTGACAAGGTTTGAGGATCAAAACTCCCTATCATTGAAGGTTATTAGAGAAAGCAAATAACTATCTCTGCCAGAACTATTATTGTTTCATGTCTTTTTGTACGTATTTATTTTCCCATGTATTTTGTTAATCTTTCATGAATACTTTAATGCACCTATCTCTAGTTGCATTTCTTTATTGAAATACAAGGAAATATTACATACCGAAACGAGTTAACTTGATTTGACTTCTTTTTTATCGACCACACATTGTCTTTCCTGTTTGACGTTTCATTAGTCTCATTCAGTAAGTGAAATTAATTCTAGATTCTTATTGAGTGAATACGAGTAGTTAGTTTGTCCATTATAACTCTTATCCTTGCGTTTATGATCAATAAAGGATTCCGTGAATCGAAAATGGTCATTTTGATTGATTTAAGTGGATTCTTGAGGCAAGAGTGTTTAAAGATGGTTATGGAGAGTTCTTGTTTAGTTTTGGGAATGAGTGTATCGATTTTTAACAGTCATTTGTATGGTTACGTGTTCGTGTTACATTCGGTTTAAACAGTAGATCCTACGTTCCATTTTTGATTGATTAATGTGATTTTAGTCATCATTATAACGGGATTTGTTGAAATTAGGCTTCGAGTGTGTTGACAAGGTTTGAGGATCAAAACTCCATAGCATTGAAGGTTATTAGGAAAAGCAAATATCTATCTCTGCGAGAACTATTGTTATTTAATGTCTTTATGTACGTATTTCTTTTCCCATACATTTTGTTAATCTTTCATGAATACTTTAATGCACCTATCCGTAGTTACATTTTTTATTGAAATACAAGGAAATATTACATACTAGAACGAGTTAACTTGATTTGACTTCTTTTTTATCGATCACACATTGCCTTTCCCGTTTGAGATTTCATTAGTCTCATTCAGTAAGTGTAATTTGATTCTAGATTCTTATTTAGTGAATACGAGTAGTTAGTTTATCCATTACAACTCTTATCCTTGCGTTTATGCTCAGTAAAGGATTCTGTGAATCGACAATTGTCATTTTTATTGATTTAAGTGGATTCTTGAGACAAGAGTGTTCAAAGATGGTTATGGAGAGTTCTTGTTTAGTTTTGGGAAGGAGTGTATCAATTTTCAACGGTCATTTGTATGGTTACGTGTTCGTGTTGCATTCGGTATAAACAGTCTAAACTATGTTCCATTTGTGATTGATTAGTGTGATTTTAGTCATCATTATAACGGGATTTGATGAAATTAGGCTTCGAATTTGTTGACAAGGTTTGAGGATCAAAACTCCATAGCATTTAAGGTTATTAGGGAAAGAAAATAACTATCTCTGCGAGAACTGTTGTTGTTTAATGTCTTCTTGTACGTATTTTTTTTCCGATGTATTTTGTTAATCTTTCATGAATACTTTAATGCACCAATCCGTAGTTGCATTTTTTTATTGAAATACTAGGAAATATTACATACTAGAACGAGTTAACTTGATTTGTCTTCTTTTTTATCGAGCACACATTGCGTTTCCCGTTTGACATTTCATTTGTTTCAATCGGTAAGTGTAATTTTATTCTAGATTCTTATTGAGTGAATACGAGTAGTTAGTTTGTCCATTACAACTCTTATCCTTGCGTTTATGCTCAATAAAGGATTCCGTGAATCAACAATTGTCATTTTGATTGATTTAAGTGGATTCTTAAGGCAAGAGTGTTCAAAGATGGTTATTGAGAGTTCTTGTTTAGTTTTGGGAAGGAGTGTATCGATTTTCAACGGTCATTTGTATGGTTACGTGTTCGTGTTGCATTCGGTTTAAACAGTAGAACCAATGTTCCATTTGTAATTGATTAGTGTGATTTTAGTCGTCATTATAACGGGATGTGTTGAAATTAGGCTTAGAGTATGTTGACAAGGTTTGAGGATCAAAACTCCATAGCATTGAAGGTTGTTAGGGAAAGCAAATAACTATCTCTGCGAGAACTATTGTTGTTTAATGTCTTTTTGTACGTATTTCTATTCCAATGTATTTTGTTAATCTTTCATGAATACTTTAATGCACCAATCCGTAGTTGCATTTTTTTATTGAAATACAAGGAAATATAACATACTAGAACGAGTTAACTTCATTTGACTTCTTTTTTATCGAGCACATATTGCTTTTCCGGTTTGACGTTTCATTAGTCTCATTCGGTAAGTGTAATTTGATTCTAGATTCTTATTGAGTGAATATGAGTAGTTAGTTTGTCCATTACAACTCTTATCCTTGCGTTTATGCTCAATAAAGGATTCTGTGAATCGACAATTGTCATTTTGATTGATTTAAGTGGATTCTTGAGGCAAGAGTGTTCAAAGATGGTTATGGAGAGTTCTTGTTTAGTTTTGGGAAGGATTGTATCGATTTTCAACGGTCATTTGTATGGTTTCGTGTTCGTGTTGCATTCAGTTTAAACAGTAGATCCTACGTTCCATTTGTGATTGATTAGTCTGATTTTAGTCATCATTATATTGAGATTTGTTAAAATTAGGCTTTGAGTGTGTTGACAAGGTTTGAGGATCAAAACTCCATAGCATTAAAGGTTATTAGGGAAAGCAAATAACTATCTCTGCGAGAACTATTGTTGTTTAATATCTTTTTGTACGTATTTCTTTTCCGATGTATTTTGTTAATCTTTCATGAATACTTTAATGCACCAATCCATAGTTGCTTTCTTTTTATTGAAATACCAGGAAATATTACATACTAGAACGAGTTAACTTGATTTAACTTCTTTTTTATCGAGCACACATTGCCTTTCTCGTTTGACGTTTCGTTAGTCTCATTTGGTAAGTGTAATTTGATTCTAGATTCTTATTGAGTGAATACTGGTAGTTAGTTTGTCCATTACAACTCTTTTCCTTGCGTTTATGCTCAATAAAGGATTCCGTGAATCGACAATTGTCCTTTTGATTTTTTTAAGTGGATTCTTGGGGCAAGAGTGTTCAAAGATGGTTATGGAGAGTTCTTGTTTAGTTTTGGCAAGGAGTGTATCGATTTTCAACGGTCATTTGTATGGTTACGTGTTCGTGCTACAGTCGGTTTAAACAGTAGAACCAAAGTTCCATTTGTGAGTGATTAGTGTGATTTTAGTCATCATTATAACGGGATTTGTTGAAATAAGGCTTCGAGTATGTTGACAAGGTTTAAGGATCAAAACTCCATAGCATTGAAGGTTGTTTGGGAAAACAAATAACTATCTCTGTGAGAACTATTGTTGTTTAATGTCTTTTTGTACGTATTTCTATTCCGATGTATTTTGTTAATCTTTCATGAATACTTTAATGCACCAATCCGTAGTTGCATTTTTTTATTGAAATACAAGGAAATATTACATACTAGAATGAGTTAACTTGATTTGACTTCTTTTTTATCGAGCACACATTGCGTTTCCGGTTTGACGTTTCATTAGTCTCATTCGGTAAGTGTAATTTGATTCTAGATTCTTATTGAGTAAATTCGAGTAGTTAGTTTGTCCATTACAACTCTTATCCTTGCGTTTATGCTCAATAAAGGATTCTGTGAATCGACAATTGTCATTTTGATTGATTTAAGTGGATTCTTGAGGCAAGAGTGTTCAAAGATGGTTATGGAGAGTTCTTGTTTAGTTTTGGGAAATATTGTATCGATTTTCAACGGTCATTTGTATTGTTTCGTGTTCGTGTTGCATTCGGTTTAAACAGTAGATCTTACGTTCCATTTGTGATTGACTAGTCTGATTTTAGTCATCATTATAACGGGATTTGTTGAAATTAGGCTTCGATTGTGTTTACAAGATTTGAGGATCAAAACTCCCTAGCATTGAAGGTTATTAGAGAAACAAATACCTATCTCTGCCAAAACTATTGTTGTTTCATGTCTTTTTGTACGTATTTATTTTCCCATGCATTTTGTTAATCTTTCATGAATACTTTAATGCACCTATCCGTAGTTGCATTTCTTTATTTAAATACAAGGAAATATTACATACTGGAACGAGTTAACTTGATTTGACTTCTTTTTTTCCAGCACACATTGCGTTCACGTTTGACGTTTCATTAGTCTCATTCGGTAAGTGTAATTTGATTCTAGATTCTTATAGAGTGAATACGAGTAGTTAGATTGTCAATTACAACTCGTATCCTTGCGTTTAAGATCAGTAAAGGATTCCGTGAATCGACAATTGTCATTTTGATTGATTTAAGTGGATTCTTGAGGCAAGAGTGTTTAAAGATGGTTATGGAGAGTTCTTGTTTAGTTTTGCAAAGGAGTGTATCGATTTTAACTGTCATTTGTATGGTTACGTGTTCGTGTTGCATTCGGTTTAAACAGTAGATCTACATTCCATTTGTGATTGACTAGTCTGATTTTAGTCATCATTATAACGGGATTTGTTGAAATTAGGCTTCGAGTGTGATGACAAGGTTTGAGGATCAAAACTCCCTACCATTGAAGGTTATTAGAGAAAGCAAATAACTATCTCTGCCAGAACTATTGTTGTTTCATGTCTTTTTGTACTATTTATTTACCCATGCATTTTGTTAATCTTTCATGAATACTTTAATGCACCTATCCGTAGTAGCTTTTCTTTATTTAAATACAAGAAAATATTACATACTAGAACGAGTTAACTTGATTTGACTTCTTTTTTTCCAGCACACATTGCGTTTCACGTTTGACGTTTCATTAGTCTTATTCGGTAAGTGTAATTTGATTCTAGATTCTTATGGAGTGAATACGAGTAGTTAGTTTGTCCACTACAACTCATATCCTTGCGTTTATGATCAATAAAGGATTCCGTGAATCGACAATTGTCATTTTGATTGATTTAAGTGGATTCATGAGGCAAGAGTGTTTAAAGATGGTTATGGAGAGTTCTTGTTTAGTTTTGGGAAAGATTGTATCGATTTTCAATGGTCATTTGTATGGTTACGTGTTCGTGTTGCATTCGGTTTAAACAGTAGACCCAATGTTCCATTTGTGATTGATTAGTTTGATTTTAGTCATCATTATAACGGGATTTGTTGAAATTAGGCTTCGAGTATGTTGACAAGTTTGAGGATCAGAACTCCATAGCATTGAAGGTTATTAGAGAAACAAATAACTATCTCCACCAGAACTATTGTTGTTTCATGTCTTTTTGTACGTATTCATCTTCGTATGCATTTTGTTAATCTTTCATGAATACTTTAATGCGCCTATCCGTAGTTGCATTTCTTTATTTAAATACAAGGAAATATTACATACTAGAACGAGTTAACTTGATTTGACTTCTTTTTTTCTAGCACACATTGCGTTTCACGTTTGACGTTTCACTAGTCTCATTCGGTAAGTGTAATTTGATTCTAGATTCTTATGGAGTGAATACAAGTAGTTAGTTTGTCCATTACAACTCGTATCCTTGAGTTTATGATCAATAAAGGATTCCGTGAATCGACAATTGTCATTTTGATTGATTTAAGTGGATTATGGAGGCAAGAGTGTTTAAAGATGGTTATGGAGAGTTCTTGTTTAGTTTTGGGACGGAGTGTATCGATTTTTAACAGTCATTTGTATGGTTACGTGTTCGTGTTGCATTCGGTTTAAACAGCAGATCCTATGTTCCATTTGTGATTGATTAGTCTGATTTTAGTCATCACTATAACGGGATTTGTTGAAATTAGGCTTCGAGTGTGTTGACAAGGTTTGAGGATCAAAACTCCCTAGCATTGAAGGTTATTAGAGAAAGCAAATAACTATCTCTGCCAGAACTATTTTTGTTTCATGTCTTTTTGTACGTATTTATTTTCACATGTATTTTGTTAATCTTTCATGAATACTTTAATGCACCTATCCGTAATTGCATTTCTTTATTAAAGTTCAAGGAAATATTACATACTAGAACGAGTTAACTTGATTTGACTTCTTTTTTATCAAGCACACATTGTCTTTCCTGTTTGACGTTTCATTAGACTCATTCGGTAAGTGTAATTTGATTCTAGATTCTTATTGAGTGAATACGAGTAGTTAGTTTGTCCATTACAACTCTTATCCTTGTGTTTTTGCTCAATAAAGGATTCCGTGAATCGACAATTGTCATTTTGATAGATTTAAGTGGATTCTTGAGGCAAGAGTGTTCAAAGATGGTTATGGAGAGTTCTTGTTTAGTTTTGGGAAAGATTGTATCGATTTTCAACGGTCATTTGTATTGTTTCGTGTTCGTGTTGCATTCGGTTTAAACAGTAGATCCTACGTTCCATTTGTGATTGACTAGTCTGATTTTAGTCATCATTATAACGGGATTTGTTGAAATTAGGCTTCGAGTGTGTTGACAAGGTTTGAGGATCAAAACTCCCTAGCATTGAAGGTTATTAGAGAAACAAATAACTATCTCTACCAGAACTATTGTTGTTTCTTGTCTTTTTGTATGTATTTATTTTCCCAAGCATTTTGTTAATCTTTCATGAATACTTTAATGAACCTATCCGTAATTGCATTTCTTTATTAAAGTTCAAGGAAATATTACATACTAGAACGAGTTAACTTGATTTGACTTCTTTTTTTCCAGCACACATTGCGTTTCACGTTTCACGTTTCATTAGTCTCATTCGGTAAGTGTAATTTGATTCTAGATGCTTATAGAGTGAATACGAGTAGTTAGTTAGTCCATTACAACTCGTATCCTGGCGTTTATGATCATTAAAGGATTCTGTGAATCGACAATTGTCATTTTGATTGATTTAAGTGGATTCTTGAGGCAAGAGTGTTTAAAGATGGTTATGGAGAGTTCTTGTTTAGTTTTGGGAAGGAGTGTATCGATTTTTAATAGTCATTTGTATGGTTACGTGTTCGTGTTGCATTCGGTTTAAACAGTAGATCCTACGTTCCATTTGTGATTGATTAGTCTGATTTTAGTCATCACTATAACGGGATTTGTTGAAATTAGGCTTCGAGTGTGTTGACAAGGTTTGAGGATCAATACTCCCTAGCATTGAAGGTTATTAGAGAAAGCAAATAACTATCTCTGCCTGAACTATTATTGTTTCATGTCTTTTTGTACGTATTTATTTTCCCATGCATTTTGTTAATCTTTCATGAATACTTTAATGCACCTATCCGTAGTCGCATTTCTTTATTTAAATACAAGGAAATGTTACATACTAGAACGAGTTAACTTGATTTGACTTCTTTTTTTCAGCACACATTGCGTTTCACATTTGACGTTTCATTAGTCTCATTCGGTAAGTGTAATTTGATTCTAGATTCTTATGGAGTGAATACGAGTATTTAGTTTGTCCATTACAACTCGTATCCTTGCGTTTATGATCAGTAAAGGATTCCGTGAATCGACAATTGTCATTTTGATTGATTTAAGTGGATTCTTGAGGGAAGAGTGTTTAAAGATGGTTATGAGAGTTCTGGTTTAGTTTTGGGAAGGATTGTATCGATTTTTAACAGTCATTTGTATGGTTACGTGTTCGTGTTGCATTCGGTTTAAACAGTTGATCCTACGTTCCATTTGTGATTGACTAGTCTGATTTTAGTCATCATTATAACGGGATTTGTTGAAATTAGGCTTCAAGTGTGTTGACAAGGTTTGAGGATCAAAACTCCCTAGCATTGAAGGTTATTAGAGAAAGCAAATAACTATCTCTGCCAGAACTATTATTGTTTCATGTCTTTTTGTACGTATTTATTTTCCCATGTATTTTGTATATCTTTCATGAATACTTTAATGCACCTATCCGTAGTTGCATTTCTTTATCGAAATACAAGGAAATATTACATACTAGAACGAGTTAACTTGATTTGACTTCTTTTTTATCGAGCACACATTGTCTTTCCTGTTTGACGTTTCATTAGTCTCTCGGTAAGTGTAATTTGATTCTAGATTCTTATTGAGTGAATACGAGTAGTTAGTTTGTCCATTATAACTCTTATCCTTGCGTTTATGATCAATAAAGGATTCCGTGAATCGACAATTGTCATTTTGATTGATTTATGCGGATTCTTGAGGCAAGAGTATTCAAAGATGGTTATGGAGAGTTCTTGTTTAGTTTTGGGAAGGAGTGTATCGATTTTCAAAGGTCATTTGTATGGTTACGTGTTCGTGTTGCATTCTGTTTAAACAGTAGAACCTATGTTCCATTTGTGATTGATTAGTATGATTTTAGTCATCATTATAACGAGATTTGTTGAAATTAGGCTTCGAGTGTGTTGTCAAGGTTTGAGGATCAAACCTCCCTAGCATTGAAGGTTATTCGAGAAAGCAAATAACTATCTCTGCGAGAACTATTATTGTTTAATGTCTTTTTGTACGTATTTCTTTTCCCATATATTTTGTTAATCTTTGATGAATACTTTAATGCACCTATCCATAGTTGCATTTCTTTATTGAAATACAAAGAAATATTACATACTAGAACGAGTTAACTTGATTTGACTTCTTTTTTATCGAGCACACATTGCGTTTCCCGTTTGACGTTTCGTTAGTCTCATTCGGTAAGTGTAATTTGATTCTAGATTCTTATTGAGTGAATACGAGTAGTTAGTTTGTCCATTAAAACTCTTATCCTTGCTTTTATGATCAATAAAGGATTCCGTGAATCGACAATTGTCATTTTGATTGATTTATGCGGATTGTTGAGGCAAGAGTGTTCAAAGATGGTTATGGAGAGTTCTTGTTTAGTTTTGGGAAGGAGTGTATCGATTTTCAATGGTCATTTGTATGGTTACGTGTTCGTGTTGCATTTGGTTTAAACAGTAGAACCTATGTTCCATTTGTGATTGATTAGTGTGATTTTAGTCATCATTATAACGAGATTTGTTGAAATTAGGCTTCGAGTGTGTTGACAAGGTTTGAGCATCAAAACTCCATAGCATTGAAGGTTATTAGGAATAGCAAATATCTATCTCTGCGAGAACTATTGTTGTTTAATGTTTTTATGTATGTATTTCTTTTCCCATGCATTTTGTTAATCTTTCTTGAATACTTTAATGCACCTGTCCGTAGTTGCATTTCTTTATTGAAATACAAGGAAATATTACATACTAGAACGAGTTAACTTGATTTGACTTCTTTTTTATCCAGCACACATTGCGTTTCCCGTTTGACGTTTCATTAGTCACATTCGGTAAGTGTAATTTGATTCTAGATTCTTATGGAGTGAATACTAGTAGTTAGTTTGTCCATTACAACTTGTATCCTTGCGTTTATGCTCAACTCGTATCAGGGCTAGACTGGCATCCGTTCACTCTTAATAATATTGTTGTTTTGTAATGCAAATAACTTATCTTTTATAACTGATAACAAACACAAATGTATTGCTTGACAACAGCGTTTATTAATGAAGTGAATGGTTTTTGTTGTTAATTCCCCTGCATTGTTTTAAGAATTATGCAATATGTTTATTTAATAATGTTATGATTGACCGACTGTGAGGTCTCCGGAATCGGGGCCTTACAAGTTGGTATCAGAGCCAAAGTTTAAGAGAAATAGGTAAATATTTTCAAAAAAAAAAACCTAAACTTAAACTAGGAATGGGACGAATGTAGGGATGCCAGCCCGAGTAGCTACGTGCTATCAGGTATTTCTTTTCTTAATGTTAACCGGCATTATGTGTGTGTGCTATTTTCTTATGTGCTTTTAGTAGATTTGAGTACTGATATAGTCAGGATAGGAAATGCTCGGGGGATGAAGAGTAAAGTAAGTGGCTAATCACAACTAGCCACTGTAATTAGGGACTTACTATACTTGACATAAACTGAGCTATTACCTTGAATGAATGTGTTGGTGTTTGAATCTTATATTGATTAGAGGAAGGCTGGAGGTAGATCATCTAAGGCTTCTAGTGGTGGAGCACGGGGTGGTCGTGCTGGTAGACCACGGGCCGTGAAGAACAAGACAAGGACTGCAGAGACGGCTCCTGGTGAGCCTGGGCTTCATCAACTGGAGGGCGGTGATGAGAGTGCAAACCTGAGGGCCTCAGTAAAAGAGGTAGTGGTTGAGGAAGTTCACCAAGTCATGCAGACAATACTACCATCTGTAATGACCGAAGTCATCCGTGCTGTGAGAGAGGATGAGAGGAAAGAAAAAGAGGAAGAGAGGAGAACTACAGCTGGAAGGAGGGAGAATGTGAGGGGTCTTAGTGATGAGGAGAAACTGAATGCTGAGGAGGCAGCCTTCAGTGATGAAGAGGAGGAGGAAGTGCGGGAAACCGCGAAAGGATGTAGTTATAGGGCTTTCCAATGGTGTAAACCCCCGACTTTTGATGGCAACGGTAATGTTACCGCTGCTCACCGCTGGGTGAGGGAGATGGAGGCGGTGTTGGAAATCAGTGAGTGCTGGGAGCATCAGAAAGTAAAATTTGCCACTCACGCATTCGTGGACTCGGCTTTGTGTTGGTGGGACAACATTGTCCAAGCCGAGGGTAGCAAGGCCATTGGGAAGATGAGATGGGGAGAGCTGAAGAAGCTGGTGATTAAGGAATTCTATCCTCACAGGGAATTGGACAAGATAGAGAGAGAGTTCCTACAGTTTGAGGCGGGAACCATGACCCACTAGCAATACACTACAAAATTCAATGAGATGGTGAGGCTGGTACCGGATCAGGTGATGCCAGTGTCGAGGAAGATTAAAAGGTATGTGCAAGGATTGCCAGCTGGTATCCACAGACACCTGATTGTCGCCCGGACCGAGCACTTTTAGGTCGGCTATGGATTTGGCTGGGAGGCTTTACGATGAGAGGGAGGTGGTGGTTGTTGAGGTAAAAAAGGCTGGTGGTGGTGACAAGAACTGGAGTGGGAAACGGTTTGGGCATGGTGGTTTCACCCCAAACAACAAGAGGATGAGGGTGGATGACCATAGGGTGGCGTCATCAAGCTCCGGAGCGAGGAGGTGTGGTAAGTGTGGAAGGGAGCATAGCGGGGAATGCAGGTTGGGATTGAATGTTTGCTTCAGATGTGGGAAGCCTTGTCACATTTCTAAGGATTGTAGGGCGTTGAGGTGCTTCATTTGTGGGGAAGAGGGACACCTGAGCAGGGATTGCAAGAAGCAGAAAGTAGGGAGTTTAGGGGTGAAGAAGAGGACGGAGGAAGGAGGACAGAGGACGGGTGCTAGAGCCTTCACAATGACGCGGGAGGAGGCCCAGGTAGACCCCGATGTGGTGTTAGGTACGTTTCTAGTAAACCAAACTCGTGCCTTTGTATTATTTGATTCTGGTGCTAGTAGGAGTTTCATTTCTGCTACTTTCTGTGCTAAGTTGCCTGTTAGTAGTAGAAGAATTGAGGAGCCATTTAAGGTAGAAACTGCTATCGGTAAGTCTACCAGAATTTCAGATATGATAGAAGGCTGCAACATAGAACTAGAAGGCCATAGGTTTTCTGCTAAATTACACGTGATGCCCCTAGGCGGATTTGATGTAGTACTAGGGATGGATTGGTTAGCATCCTACGAGGCAAATATCGTGTGTCGCAAGAAGATGATTCGATTAGTTGCGCCCGATGGAAGTTCGGTGACGGTCTACGGTGATCGCGTCACAACGGTTCCGAAGGTGATTTCGATGGTGGTGGCAGAGAAGTGCATGAAGCGAGGATGTAGTGCCTACCTGGCTTACGTAAAGGATGTGGACGCGTCAGTACCACAATTGTCTGATGTACCAGTTGTGTGTGAATTCCCGGACTTGTTCCCAGAAGACTTACCAGGTGTGCCACCGGATCGCGAGATTGAGTTTCAGATTGATCTGTTACCCGGTGCTCAACCCGTTGCCAAAGCACCGTACCGATTAGATCCGACTGAGATGAAGGAGTTGATGGTTCAATTACAGGGGTTGATGGACAAGGGATTCATCCTACCAAGCATCTCTCCTTGGGGTGCTCCGGTCTTATTTGTTAAGAAGAAGGACGGTAGTATGAGGATGTGCATAGACTACCGAGAGTTGAACAAGTTAACGGTGAAGAACCGATATCCCCTGCCCAGGATAGATGACTTGTTTGACCAGCTCCAAGGTGCCAGATGGTTCTCAAGGATAGATCTACAATCTGGTTACCATCAATTGAAGGTGAAGGAGCAAGATATCCCTAAGACAGCCTTTCGCACGTGTTATGGACACTACGAGTTCCTCGTTATGTCTTTCGGTTTAACTAACGCGCCAGCTGCCTTTATGGATTTGATGAATCGAGTGTGCCGGCCGATGCTAGATAAATCAGTGATCGTGTTTATTGATGATATCCTAATTTATTCAAAGAGCGAAGAAGAACATGCCGGTCATATACGTGAGGTATTAGAGACACTTAGAAGGGAGGAGCTCTATGCTAAATTCTCTAAGTGTGCTTTTTGGTTGCACGAGGTTCAATTTCCGGGTCACGTGGTCAATGCTGAAGGAATCATGGTGGACCCGGCAAAGGTTGAGGCAGTGATGCAATGGAAGTCTCCAAAGACACCATCCGAGATTCGTAGTTTCTTGGATTTGGCGGGCTACTACCAAAGGTTTATTTAAAACTTTTCCAAGATAGCCTTACCTCTGACCAAATTGACCCGCAAGGATGAGAAGTATGTGTAGGGACGAGAATAGGAGGATGCGTTTGAGGAGTTAAAGGCAAGGTTAACTCAGGCTCCTGTCTTGACACTGCCCGAAGGGAGTGAGGATTTATTGGTCTATTCAGATGCTTCCTATTCGGGACTGGGTTGCGTACTAATGCAGCGTGGAAGAGTGATAGCATACGCATCCCGACAGTTGAAGACCCATGAGACTAACTACCCCACTCATGACTTGGAGTTAGCAGCGGTGGTCTTTGCGTTAAAGATTTGGAGGCATTACCTGTATGGGGCGAAGTGCTCCATTTACAAGGACCACAAGAGCTTAAAGTATTTCTTTGAGCAGAAGGATCTCAACATGAGACAGAGGAGGTGGTTAAAGTTGATCAAGGACTATGATTATGAGATCCATTACCACCCGGGTAAGGCCAACATAGTGGCTGATGCCTTTAGCCTGAAGGAGAGACCCGAGCATATTCGGGTGAAGGCGTATCAGTTGGTGATGACCTCTGATGTGATGACACAGGTTAAGGAATTCCAGAATGAGGCATTGAAAGAAGACCGCCTCAACTTTGAACGCATGAGAGGTCTAGTCGAGGAATTGGGAGAGAACACCCACGGGATTAGGACCCGCTTCGAGCAGATGTGGATTCCCCGATACGGAGATCTACGTGGGCGAATTATGGATGAAGCTCATAAGACTCGATACTCCATTCATCCTGGTGCTACCAAGATGTATCATGATATGAAAAAGGACTACTGGTGGCAGGGTATGAAACGCGACATGGCAGAGTATGTGAGTAAGTGCCTTACTTGCTTGCAAGTGAAGGCAGAGCATCAAAAACCATATGGGAAGATCCAACCATTGGATATACCCGAGTGGAAGTGGGAGCACATCACTATGGACTTCATAACGAAGCTACCCCGTACTGTGAGGGGGTACGATACCATATGGGTGATAGTTGATCGTCTAACAGAGAGTGCTCACTTTCTACCGATCCGCGAGACGTATTCATCCGAGAGATTAGCGGATCTGTTCATCAAAGAGATTTTAGCTCATCATGATGTGCCAGCGTCTATCGTGTCGGACCGTGACACAGATACTAACGTAATAATTAGCAGGAAGGATTATACTGGATTAACTAGGATAAGGCCCGATTCGAGAGGGGCTCGGTCTCCGATTACAGAACAAGTCTGAAACTAGAAAGATTAACAACATGAACAACGAAAAATTACAAAACCTGCTACTAATCTATTACATAAACGGTTAATTAACTGGTCCTAGAAAGAAGCTTGTAAACTGCTTGCCCACTTCTTTTGTTTTCCCTCCAATGAACGGGTCAAACAAATAATTCAAAAGGGAGTGGTCATCAGTGGCTGCTGACTTGTGAGAACTGTATTTTTGGCGGGAATAGACCAAGGGATACATATCATTACTTCCCTCGCGGTAAAACGCCTTGTCCTCAAGGCGGAAGGAAGGGAATTGAGTAGCAAGGAGATCATAATTTTCCCAGGTGGCCTCTTCGGATGGGCGATGTTCCCACAGGATTAGTAACTCCAGAACACGTTGCCCAGCTTCCATAACCCAACGATGAGCCAGAACCGAGTGGGGCTGCAGATCAACCTCCCAATCCTTCGTGATGGGCAAAGGGGGAACAGGAGCTGAAGAGAAGGAACCCCGGGCCGGTTTGAGCATGGATACATGGAACACAGGATGGATACGAGCATCCAGGGGAAGATCGAGACGGTATGCTACTGGACCCACCTTACTATTGACCCGGTATGGACCATAGAATCGGGGGGACAACTTCTCAAAACGTCGCTTGGCCAAACTCTTTTGATGATACGGTTGAATCTTCAAAAACACGTAGTCACCTTCCTGAAATGATAATTCACGACGATGGTTGTTCGCTTGAATGCGCATACGATCCTGAGCCTTTAAGAGATTGGCGCGGAGGAGCTTGAGCATGGCATCTCGGTCAAGCAGCTGGTGCTCTAGGTCTGCATTTTTTGTTTCGCCAGCCACATAAGGAGGTAAAGGAGGTGGATCACGACCATAAACAACAGAAAAGGGAGTTGTGCCTGTTGAGGTGTGGAAACTGGTATTGTAGGAATACTCTGCCCAGGGAATGTAAGTCGACCATCTGGTGGGCTGTTCATGGGAGAAGCATCTTAAGTAAGCTTCAAGGCATCGATTAAGTACTTCAGTTTGCCCGTCACTCTGGGGGTGGTAACTGGTACTCATTTGCAGTTTAGTTTGGCAGAGGCGAAATAATTCCTGCCAAAAGTTGCTAAGGAAAATCGCATCCCGATCAGAGACAATAGAACGAGGGAGACCATGAAGGCGCACAATTTCCTTGCAAAAAACCGAGGCAACCCCTTTAGCAGTGAAGGGGTGAGATAACCCAACGAAATGAGCATACTTACTTAACCGATCGATGACGACTAGGATAGTATCAACCCGGTTGGATAGGGGCAAGCCGACAATAAAGTCCGTGGAAATGTCCTCCCAAATGCGAGCAGGGATCGGTAATGGCTGAAGCAGACCAGCAGGAGCAAGTGTCTCATATTTTTGCTGCTGGCAAACCAAGCATTGCTGAACAAAAAGGCGGACGTCTTGCTTAATTTTGGGCCAAAAATACTGAGCAGTGAGGCGCTTCAAGGTCTTTAAAAATCCCCCATGTCCGCCTATGGTAGTTGCATGTGCCTCGTGTAGGAGTTTGTGGCGAAGGTCATGGGTATCAGGTATGACCAGGCGATGCTTATACAAAAGGAGCTGGTTGATGAAGGAAAACCCAGGAGCTGAAGTAGGATCGGCCTGTAGTTTAGTGATGATGGAGCTCGTGTATGGATCCATTAACTGCCCAGCCTTGATCTGAACCAAATCAACACTGTAGGGGATCGATATGGTGAGGAAATCGCTCGAATGAGGGCGACGGGATAAGGCGTCAGCGCCCCTGTTTTCTTTGCCAGCTCGGTGAATGATTGTAAAATCATAGGGCATGAGTTTAAGCAAAAGGCGTTGCTGCTCAGTAGTGGTGATACGCTGCTCCAATAGAAACTTTAACGTGTAATGATTTTCACCTCCAAACTTTAACGTACGGAAGGCTGTTTTCGGTACATCCATAGGATTCACCCTGATTTGATAATAGCCCGATCGCAGATCCAATTTAGAGAAGATGGTGGCACCGTACAATTCATCGAGAAGTTCATATATGTTAGGGATCGGGTATTTGTCGGCGACGGTGATCTTATTCAAAGCGTGGTAGTCGACACACATACGCCACGTATCATCTTTCTTTTTAACTAGCAAAACAGGGCTGGAAAAAGGACTAGTACTGTGTTGAACAAATCCCGCAGCGAGTAGCTGATCTACTTGTTTCTCTATCTCTGTTTTTTGGGAATATGGGTAGCGATATGGTCGGATATTTGGAGGTGTAGAGTTTGGTAGTAAGGGAATTGAATAAGAAGTGGTTCGGAAAGGTGGTAGGTTGGTGGGTTCTGAGAAAACTTTCTGGTATTTTTGGATGAGTGGTTGTAACGGGGCTGGAATAAGTGGTGCTGAACTCGAATCGATGGCTAAATGCTGAAAAGAGGCTGACTTTTGAGGGCCAGAGGAGATGCCTTGCAATTTATATTTTTTGCCATCTATAGTGAAAATCATGAACATCTCATTCCAATTTGCTTGAACGGTGTTAAGAGTAGAGAGCCATTGAACGCCAAGAACAAGATCTGCCCCGCCTATGGTAAACGGATAAAAATCCTGTACGATAGTAAGGTCTGGGAGGTTCACAGAGACCTCCTTGCACAGCTGATTACACCGAATAATGTCTCCGTTTCCAATTTGGACCCCAAAAGGTGTGACAAAGTGGGTAACCATTTTTAGTTCTCGAACTAAGGTGTCGGATATGAAGTTATGAGTGGAACCAACATCCACTAAAAGCAACACCTCCGTAGTTCCCAAAGTGCCCTGCAATTTCATAGTACTTAAATTGGATTTACCATAAATTGCATGTAAACTTATCTCAGCAAACCCCTCTTGTGAAGTTGGTTCCTCCTCGTTTTGATTAATGGTGGACTCAGTTGATTCTTCGGAGGTCTCCAGTAGCTTAAAGGTGCCGGTCTTGCAGCGGTGCCCTGGACCATATTTCTCTCCACATCGATAACATTCCCCTTTAAGAAACCGACTTTGTTTTTCTGCCTCGGATATCCGTAAAGGAGGGCGTTGGGCCGAAGGGAAATTGGAGTGGGTTTGGGTGGAAGATGGGTTGTTTGTGTGGGTGGTTGGTTTGGGGTCGAAGGATGAAGATCTGGATGTGGGTTGCCAAGAAGTGGTTTTAACGGGTTTGGTAGTACTAATCTTGGATTCATACTGTAAGGCTAGGCTGGCTGCGTTATACACGGTACGTGGTTTTTGGATGCGCACGTCTGCCTTGAGTTCTTCTTTCAATCCATTTAAGAACACCCCCAATAAACAATTTTCCGGCCAGTTTGAAACTCTAGCAGATCATTTGGCGAATTCCTGTCGGTATTCATGTACCGATCCGGTCTGCCGAATGCTGCAGAGGTACTCGTCGGGGTTCTGATACTCGGCTGGCGCGAAGTTTTTCTGGAAGGCCAAGACTAGTTCCTCCCAGACGTTGATAGTCTGGTCGGCTGATAGCCACGAGAAGAGATCCAGGGCATCCCCTTCGAGATGCATAGAGGCTACATCCACTTTCTCTTCATTGGGTATTTGGTAATAACGGAAATACTTCTCCGCTTTAAGAATCCAACCACGAGGGTCCCCCCCATCATAAACAGGGAAGTCAATCTTTTGAAACAGACGATGGGAGTGTTGATTTCGCCAAGAACTTTCGCCCTCATCATTGCGTCCGGATCCACTTTTGGAACGATTTGAATTTTGGGCTTGATCCTTCAAAGCAGCTACGTCGTCCTTTAAAGCTTCAATTGAATCCAATCGAGAAGCCATGGCCGCTAACTGGGCTGCAATGATTGTAAGGGGATCTGGATCAGTGGTACTCCGGGTTGTAGGTGCCATCATTCGAATTTCCCGGCAATGGAACCAATGATACAAACGTAATAATTAGCAGGAAGGATTATACTGGATTAACTAGGATAAGGCCCGATTCGAGAGGGGCTCGGTCTCCGATTACAGAACAAGTCTGAAACTAGAAAGATTAACAACATGAACAACAAAAAATTGCAAAACCTGCTACTAATCTATTACATAAACGGTTAATTAACTGGTCCTAGAAAGAAGCTTGTAAACTGCTTGCCCACTTCTTTTGTTTTCCCTCCAATGAACGGGTCAAACAAATAATTCAAAAGGGAGTGGTCATCAGTGGCTGCTGACTTGTGGGCTCGGTATTTCCGGCGGGAATAGACCAAGGGATACGTATCAGACACCCGGTTCACATCAAAGTTTTGGAAAAGATTCCATGATGTGATGGGGACGAGGCTACACATTAGCATGGCTTATCATCCTCAGACAGATGGTCAGTCTGAGAGAACTATCCAGACACTCGAAGATATGCTTCGTGCATGCGTGATCGACTTTGGAGGAAGCTGGGATGATCACTTACCATTAGCAAAGTTCTCGTACAACAACAGTTATCATGCCAGCATTAGCATGCCACCATACGAGATGCTATACGGTAGGAGGTGTAGAACGCCCGTATGTTGGGGAGACATCGGGCAGAAAGAGTTGGGAAGCATGGAGGTGATCGAGGCTATGACTGAAAAGCTAGAAAAGATCAGAGCCTTTATGAAGGCAGCCAAGGATAGACAGAACTCGTATGCCGATAAGAGGCGTAGACCTATCGAGTTCAACGTGGGTGATAGAGTCATGTTGAAGGTCTCACCTTGGAAAGGGATCATCCGGTTCAGGAAGAGGGGCAAGCTGAGTCCGAGATACATAGGGCCTTTTCGAATCGTTGCACGAGTAGGGGAGGTGGCCTATCGACTAGAATTGCCTGATGAGTTAAGAGGAATTCACCTGACGTTCCATGTATCTCATCTGAGAAAATGCTTAGCCGATGAAGATATGATTATGCCATTGGAGGATATCGAAGTGGATGAAAGGCTCAACTATGTGGAGCAACCAGTGGCCATCATAGACAGGAAGGAGAAAAGATTGAAAAATAAAGTGGTTCCACTTGTACATGTGCAGTGGAAACACTAAAAGGGTTCTGAGTCTACGTGGGAGACTAAAGATGAAATAAGACAGCATTACCCACAGTTATTTGAAGAGTGACAGGTTTCGGGGACGTAACCTCTTTAAGGGGGATAGACTTGTAACACCCGAAAACTTGGTCAAATAAAAAGGAAAGAAAGTATTTTGAAGAAACTAAAAGAAGGCAAAGATGAGGGGTTCAATGTGTAAAAGTACCAAAAAAGTGAAAATATTTTATTATATTGAAGGTATGGCCGCCCATTTCACCTTCCATATTCTGCTTTCGACAAGCAAAGAAGAAAGAAAAGGAGCATAACTTTTCTCTCGGGTTTGTGAAGAAGAAGAAGCTGATTTTCGAAGGTAAGCATGTTTTCTTGTATAATTGGCTCGGTTTTTGTTGGGTCTTCACCCTTAAACCCGATTTCCATGTGTTTTATGTGTTTTGTTGTTTGTTTTCGCTTGTTGTAGACATTTGAACTCTAGTGCAGGCAAGTTTGGAGGAGTGTTACTTGTTTGCTGCTATAGGTGAGTTCTAGACGCCGTATTTCTTGTGTTTTAAAAGTATTTGGGGCTGAAAATGCATCAAAATGGGTTTCCTCAACTTTACTCTTGTAACCATGGCTTTATATATGTATGTGCTTATGTTTGATGCTTGTTTGTGGGTTTGTATGCTTAGAATGTTATGTTTGAGCTTAGAACAGGTTGTTATATGAATGGGAGTTGAAAATAAACTTGAAACATGCAAGAAGGTTGGCAATGTGCCCAAACAGGGCCCATGCTCCTGGAACATTGCTTTAGAAATTTTTAAGTGAGGGTCATGCGCCCATATAGTTCCCATACGCCCAGAATTTTGCCCAAGTATACTAAGTGTAAGCCCAAGCGCCCAAACAATACCCCATGCACCTGAGAATTTTGCCAAATACTAAGTAATTGATCATGCGCCCCAATAGTACTCATGCGCCTAGGTTCCTCATGTGCCTAAGTGTTGATGCGCCCAAACAGGGTTCATGCGCTTACATAGTGCTCATGCATCTAAAACACTTAGAAAATAATTCTGAAATCTTGGGAAATCAGAATTTTAGGGTTTGACCTGGTTTGACTTAGTGTTATTATTTGATTACTTTATGCTCTTTATGGGTTGCCTTATGTTCCCTATTATTATATTATTTGCCTTTACGTGGTGTGTTTATGCTCGTAAAGTATTATTATTAATCAAGTGAAAGATTAATATTAATGGAAAGTGGAACCTAATAAATAATAAATGAAAGACTTGCAATCAAATGATAGGAGGTGCACGACCATGTAGTCGTTAGCTCAACTGTGTACGGTTTAGCTAACCCGAAGGATGTACACAGGGTCAATCCTTGAGATTGACATGACCCATGCTTCTTGCCCCAGGTGACTGGGTCAGCTTTGTGCACAATGTTCGGGGTCTATTTATAGACCTCAGGCCCAGCACCAGCTTAGTGCATAATGTTCGGGGTATTGCACATCGGTTTCGATAGACAGTGAAAGATAATAATGAAAGAATGGGAAAGATAATGATGAATATTATCTGAATGTATGTATGATGTATGCTCACATACGAAAGAAATGTTTTTATTATACGAGGAATATTTTCGTATACAAATCATACAAGGTATTTTAAACGTTTTAAACCAGAGCTCACTCAGCAGCGTTGACTTTTATGCATTTTTAGTTGGCAGGTAATTTGCTGAGGATGGCACTCGGGGAGGCTACTCATCGGGGCTAGACTGGCATCCGTTCACTCTTAATAATATTGTTGTTTTGTAATGCATTTAACTGATCTTTTGTAACCAATAACAAACACAAATGTACTGCTTGACAACAGCGTTTATTAATGAAGTGAATGGTTTTTGTTGTTTATTCCGCTGCATTGTTTTAAGAATTATGCAATGTTTTTATTTAATTATGCTGTGATTGACCGACTGTGAGGTCTCCGGGATAGGGGCCTTACATATTTCTTTCCCCAAGCATTTTGTTAATCTTTCATGAATACTTTAATGCACCTATCTGTAGTTGCATTTTTTTATTGAAATACAAAGAAATATTACATACTAGAACGAGTTAACTTGATTTGACTTCTTTTTTATCGAGCACACATTGCGTTTCCCGTTTGACGTTTCATTAGTCTCATTTGGTAAATGTAATTTAATTCTTGATTCTTATTGAGTGAATACGAGTAGTTAGTTTGTCCATTACAACTCGTATCCTTGCGTTTGTGCTTAATAGAGGATTCCGTGAATCAACAATTGTCATTTTTATTGATTTAAGTATATTTTTGAGGCAAGAGTGTTCAAAGATGGTTATGGAGAGTTCTTGTTTAGTTTTGGGAAAAAGTGTATCGATTTTCAAAGGTCATTTGTATGGTTTCGTGTTCGTGTTGCATTCGGTTTAAACAGTAGATCCTACGTTCCATTTGTGATTGATTAGTGTGATTTAGTCATTATATCGGGATTTGTTGAAGTTAGGCTTTAGTGTGTTGACAAGGTTTGAGGATCAAAAACTCCCTAGCATTGAAGGTTATTAGGGAAAGCAAATAACTATCTCTGCGAGAACTATTGTTGTTTAATGTCTTTTTGTATGTATTTCTTTTCCCATGTATTTTGCTAATCTTTCATTAATACTTTAATGCACCTATCCGTAGTTGCATTTCTTTATTAAAATACAAGGAAATATAACATACTAGAGCGAGTTAACTTGATTTGACTTCTTTTTTATTGAGCACAAATTGCCTTTCCCGTTTGACGTTTCAGTAGTCTCATTCGGTAAGTGTAATTTGATTCTAGATTCTTATGGAGTGAATACGAGTAGTTAGTTTGTCCATTACAAGTCTTATCCTTGCGTTTGTGCTCAATAGAGGATTTTGTGAATCAACAATTGTCATTTTGATTGATTTAAGTGGACTCTTGGGGCAAGACTGTTCAAAGATGGTTATGGAGAGTTCTTGTTTAGTTTTGGGAAGGAGTGTGTCGATTTTCAACGGCCATTTGTATGGTTACGTGTTCGTGTTGCATTCGGTTTAAACAGTAGATCCTACGTTCCATTTGTGATTGATTAGGGGATTTTAGTCATCATTATAATGGGATTTGGTGAAATTAGGCTTTGAGTATGTTGACAAGGTTTGAGGATCAAAACTCCCTAGCATTAAAGGTTATTAGATAAAGCGAATAACTATCTCTGCGAGAACTATTGTTGTTTAATGTCTTTTTGTACGGATTTCTTTTCCCATGTATTTTGTTAATCTTTCATGAATAGTTTAATGCACATATCCGTAGTTGCATTTCTTTATTGAAATACAAGGAAATGTTACATACTAGAACGAGTTAACTTGATTTGACTTCTTTTTTAACGAGGACACATTGCGTTTCCCTTTTGACATTTCATTAGTCTCATTCGGTAAGTGTAATTTGATTCTAGATTCTTATTGAGTGAATACGAGTAGTTAGTTTGTCCATTACAACTCGTATCCTTGCATTTATGCTCAATAAAGGATTTTGTGAATCGACAATTGTCATTTTGATTGATTTAAGTGGATTCTTGAGGCAAGAGTGTTCAAAGATGGTTATGGAGAGTTATTTGTTTAGTTTTGGGAAAGAGTGTATCGATTTTCAACGGTCATTTGTATGGTTTCGTGTACGTGTTGCATTCGGTTTAAACCGTAGATCCTACGTTCCATTTTTGATTGATTAGGGTGATTTTAGTCATCATTATAACATGATTTGTTGAAATTAGGCTTCGAGTGTGTTGACAAGGTTTGACGATCAAAACTCCCTAGCATTGAAGGTTATTAGGGAAAGCAAATAACTATCTCTGCGAGAACTATTGTTGTTTAATGTCTTTTTGTACGTATTTCTTTTCCCATGTATTTTGTTAATCTTTCATGAATACTTTAATGCACCTATCCGTGGTTGCATTTCTTTATTGAAATACAAGGAAATATTACATACTAGAACAAGTTAACTTTATTTGAGTCCTTTTTTATCGAGCAAATATTGCGTTTCCCGTTTGACGTTTCATTATTCTCATTCGGTAAGTGTAATTTGATTCTAGATTCTTATTGAGTGAATACGAGTAGTTAGTTTGTCCATTACAACTCGAATCCTTGCGTTTATGCTCAATAGAGGATTCTGTGAATGAACAGTTGTCATTTTGATTGATTTAAGTGGATTCTTGAGGCAAGAGTGTTCAAAGATGGTTATGGGGAGTTCTTGTTTAGTTTTGGGAAAGATTGTATTGATTTTCAACAGTCATTTGTGTGCTTTCATGTTCGTGTTGCATTCGATTTAAACAGTAGATCCTACGTTCCATTTGTGATTAATTAGTCTGATTTTAGTCATCATTATAACGGGATTTGTTGAAATTAGTCTTACAAGGTTTGAGGATCAAAACTCCATAGCATTAAAGGTTATTAGGGAATGCATATAACTATCTCTACAAGAACTATTATTGTTTAATGTCTTTTTGTACGTATTTCTTTTCCCATGTATTTTGTTAATCTTTCATGAATAGTTTAATGCACCTATCCGTAGTTGCATTTCTTTATTGAAATACAAGGAAATATTACATACTAGAGCGAGCTAACTTGATTTGACTTCTATTCTATCGAGCACACATGGCGTTTCCCGTTTGACGTTTCATTATTCTCATTCGGTAAGTGTAATTTGATTCTAGATTCTTATTGAGTGAATACGAGTAGTTAGTTTGTCCATTACAACTCATATCCTTGCGTATATGCTCAATGGAGGATTTCATGAATGAACTATTGTCATTTTGATTGATTTAAGTGGATTCTTGAGGCAAGAGTGTTCAAAGATGGTTATGGTGAGTTCTTGTTTAGTTTTGTGAAAGAGTGTATTGATTATCAATAGTCATTTGTATGGTTTCATGTTCGTGTTGCATTCGGTTTAAACAGTAGATCCTTCATTCCATTTGTTATTGATTAGTCTGATTTTAGTCATCATTATAACGGGATTTGTTGAAATTAGGCTTCGAGTGTGTTGACAAGGTTTGAGGATCAAAACTCCCTAGCATTGAAGGTTATTAGAGAAAGCAAATAACTATCTCTGCTACAATTATTGTTGTTTAATGTCTTTTTGTACGTATTTCTTTTCCCATGCATTTTGTTATTCTTTCATGAATACTTTAATGCACCTATCCGTAGTTGCATTTTTTTATTGAAATACAAGGAAATATTACATACTAGAACGAGTTAACTTGATTTGACTTCTTTTTTATCTAGCACACATTGCGTTTCCTGTTTGACGTTTCATTAGTTTCCTTCGGTAAGTGTATTTTGATTCTAGATTCTTATTGAGTGAATACGAGTAGTTAGTTTGTCTATTACAACTATTATCCTTGCGTTTATGCTCAATAAAGGATTTTGTGAATCGACAATTGTCATTTTGATTGATTTAAGTTGATTCTTGAGGCAAGAGTGTTCAAAGATGGTTATGGAGAGTTCTTGTTTAGTTTTGGGAAAGAGTGTATCGATTTTCCACGGTCATTTGTATGGTTTCGTGTATGTGTTGCATTTTGTTTAAATAGTAGATCCTACGTTCCATTTGTGATTGATTAGGGGATCTTAGTCATCATTATAACAGGATTTGTTGAAATTAGTCTTCGAGTGTGTTGACAAGGTTTGAGGATCAAAACTCCTTAGCATTGAAGGTTATTAGAGAAAGCGAATAACTATCTCTCCGAGAACTATTGTTGTTTAATGTCTTTTTTTACGTATTTCTTTTCCCATGTATTTTATTAATCTTTCATGAATACTTTAATGCACCTATCCGTAGTTGCATTTCTTTATTGAAATACAAGGAAATATTACATACTAGAACGAGTTAACTTGATTTGACTTCTATTTTATCGAGCACACATTGCGTTTCCCGTTTGACGTTTCATTATTCTCATTCGGTAAGTGTAATTTGATTCTAGATTCTTATTGAGTGAATACGAGTAGTTAGTTTGTCCATTACAACTCGTATCCTTGCGTTTATGCTCAATAGAGGATTCTGTGAATGAACAGTTGTCATTTTGATTGATTTAAGTGGATTCTTGAGGCAAGAGTGTTCAAAGATGGTTATGGGGAGTTCTTGTTTAGTTTTGGGAAAGATTGTATTGATTTTCAACAGTCATTTGTGTGGTTTCATGTTCGTGTTGCATTCGATTTAAACAGTAGATCCTACGTTCCATTTGTGATTAATTAGTCTGATTTTAGTCATCATTATAACGGGATTTGTTGAAATTAGTCTGACAAGGTTTGAGGATCAAAACTCCATAGCATTAAAGGTTATTAGGGAATGCATATAACTATCTCTACGAGAACTATTATTGTTTAATGTCTTTTTGTACGTATTTCTTTTCCCATGTATTTTGTTAATCTTTCATGAATAGTTTAATGCACCTATCCGTAGTTGCATTTCTTTATTGAAATACAAGGAAATATTACATACTAGAGCGAGTTAACTTGATTTGACTTCTATTCTATCGAGCACACATGGCGTTTCCCGTTTGACATTTCATTATTCTCATTCGGTAAGTGTAATTTGATTCTAGATTCTTATTGAGTGAATACGAGTAGTTAGTTTGTCCATTACAACTCATATTCTTGCGTATATGCTCAATAGAGGATTTCGTGAATGAACTATTGTCATTTTGATTGATTTAAGTGGATTCTTGAGGCAAGAGTGTTCAAAGATGGTTATGGTGAGTTCTTGTTTAGTTTTGTGAAAGAGTGTATTGATTATCAACAGTCATTTGTATGGTTTCATGTTCGTGTTGCATTCGGTTTAAACAGTAGATCCTTCGTTCCATTTGTTATTGATTAGTCTGATTTTAGTCATCATTATAACGGGATTTGTTGAAATTAGGCTTCGAGTGTGTTGACAAGGTTTGAGGATCAAAACTCCCTAGCATTAAAGGTTATTAGAGAAAGCAAATAACTATCTCTGTGACAATTATTGTTGTTTAATGTCTTTTTGTACGGATTTCTTTTCCCATGTATTTTGTTAATCTTTCATGAATAGTTTAATGCACATATCTGTAGTTGCATTTCTTTATTGAAATACAAGGAAATGTTACATACTAGAACGAGTTAACTTGATTTGACTTCTTTTTTAACGAGGACACATTGCGTTTCCCTTTTGACATTTCATTAGTCTCATTCGGTAAGTGTAATTTGATTCTAGATTCTTATTGAGTGAATACGAGTAGTTAGTTTGTCCATTACAACTCGTATCCTTGCATTTATGCTCAATAAAGGATTTTGTGAATCGACAATTGTCATTTTGATTGATTTAAGTGGATTCTTGAGGCAAGAGTGTTCAAAGATGGTTATGGAGAGTTATTTGTTTAGTTTTGGGAAAGAGTGTATCGATTTTCAACGGTCATTTGTATGGTTTCGTGTACGTGTTGCATTCGGTTTAAACCGTAGATCCTACGTTCCATTTTTGATTGATTAGGGTGATTTTAGTCATCATTATAACATGATTTGTTGAAATTAGGCTTCGAGTGTGTTGACAAGGTTTGACGATCAAAACTCCCTAGCATTGAAGGTTATTAGGGAAAGCAAATAACTATCTCTGCGAGAACTATTGTTGTTTAATGTCTTTTTGTACGTATTTCTTTTCCCATGTATTTTGTTAATCTTTCATGAATACTTTAATGCACCTATCCGTGGTTGCATTTCTTTATTGAAATACAAGGAAATATTACATACTAGAACGAGTTAACTTTATTTGAGTTCTTTTTTATCGAGCAAACATTGCGTTTCCCGTTTGACGTTTCATTATTCTCATTCGGTAAGTGTAATTTGATTCTAGATTCTTATTGAGTGAATACGAGTAGTTAGTTTGTCCATTACAACTCTTATCCTTGCGTTTATGCTCAATAAAGGATTCCGTGAATCGACAATTCTCATCTTTATTGATTTAAGTGGATTCTTGAGGCAAGAGTGTTCAAAGATGGTTATGGGGAGTTCTTGTTTAGTTTTGGGAAAGAGTGTATTGATTATCAACAGTCATTTGTATGGTTTCATGTTCGTGTTGCATTCGGTTTAAACAGTAGATCCTTCGTTCCATTTGTTATTGATTAGTCTGATTTTAGTCATCATTATAACGGGATTTGTTGAAATTAGGCTTCGAGTGTGTTGACAAGGTTTGAGGATCAAAACTCCCTAGCATTGAAGGTTATTAGAGAAAGCAAATAACTATCTCTGCGACAATTATTGTTGTTTAATGTCTTTTTGTACGTATTTCTTTTCCCATGCATTTTGTTATTCTTTCATGAATACTTTAATTCACCTATCCGTAGTTGCATTTTTTTATTGAAATACAAGGAAATATTACATACTAGAACGAGTTAACTTGATTTGACTTCTTTTTTTCCAGCACACATTGCGTTTCACGTTTCACGTTTCATTAGTCTCATTCGGTAAGTGTAATTTGATTCTAGATGCTTATAGA
Source organism: Flaveria sonorensis (assembly GCA_025506505.1). Lineage (NCBI taxonomy): Eukaryota > Viridiplantae > Streptophyta > Magnoliopsida > Asterales > Asteraceae > Flaveria > Flaveria sonorensis. The sequence goes on from CM046428.1 coordinate 35,078,201, forward strand.
GTGAATACGAGTAGTTAGTTTGTCCATTACAACTCGTATCCTGGCGTTTATGATCAATAAAGGATTCTGTGAATCGACAATTGTCATTTTGATTGATTTAAGTGGATTCTTGAGGCAAGAGTGTTTAAAGATGGTTATGGAGAGTTCTTGTTTAGTTTTGGGAAGGAGTGTATCGATTTTTAATAGTCATTTGTATGGTTACGTGTTCGTGTTGCATTCGGTTTAAACAGTAGATCCTACGTTCCATTTGTGATTGATTAGTCTGATTTTAGTCATCACTATAACGGGATTTGTTGAAATTAGGCTTCGAGTGTGTTGACAAGGTTTGAGGATCAATACTCCCTAGCATTGAAGGTTATTAGAGAAAGCAAATAACTATCTCTGCCTGAACTATTATTGTTTCATGTCTTTTTGTACGTATTTATTTTCCCATGCATTTTGTTAATCTTTCATGAATACTTTAATGCACCTATCCGTAGTCGCATTTCTTTATTTAAATACAAGGAAATGTTACATACTAGAACGAGTTAACTTGATTTGACTTCTTTTTTATCGAGCACACATTGTCTTTCCTGTTTGACGTTTCATTAGTCTCATTCGGTAAGTGTAATTTGATTCTAGATTCTTATTGAGTGAATACGAGTAGTTAGTTTGTCCATTATAACTCTTATCCTTGCGTTTATGATCAATAAAGGATTCCGTGAATCGACAATTGTCATTTTGAATGATTTATGCGGATTCTTGAGGCAAGAGTATTCAAAGATGGTTATGGAGAGTTCTTGTTTAGTTTTGGGAAGGAGTGTATCGATTTTCAAAGGTCATTTGTATGGTTACGTGTTCGTGTTGCATTCTGTTTAAACAGTAGAACCTATGTTCCATTTGTGATTGATTAGTATGATTTTAGTCATCATTATAACGAGATTTGTTGAAATTAGGCTTCGAGTGTGTTGTCAAGGTTTGAGGATCAAACCTCCCTAGCATTGAAGGTTATTCGAGAAAGCAAATAACTATCTCTGCGAGAACTATTATTGTTTAATGTCTTTTTGTACGTATTTCTTTTCCCATATATTTTGTTAATCTTTGATGAATACTTTAATGCACCTATCCATAGTTGCATTTCTTTCTTGAAATACAAAGAAGTATTACATACTAGAACGAGTTAACTTGATTTGACTTCTTTTTTATCGAGCACACATTGCGTTTCCCGTTTGACGTTTCGTTAGTCTCATTCGGTAAGTGTAATTTGATTCTAGATTCTTATTGAGTGAATACGAGTAGTTAGTTTGTCCATTAAAAATCTTATCCTTGCTTTTATGATCAATAAAGGATTCCGTGAATCGACAATTGTCATTTTGATTGATTTATGCGGATTGTTGAGGCAAGAGTGTTCAAAGATGGTTATGGAGAGTTCTTGTTTAGTTTTGGGAAGGAGTGTATCGATTTTCAACGGTCATTTGTATGGTTACGTGTTCGTGTTGCATTTGGTTTAAACAGTAGAACCTATGTTCCATTTGTGATTGATTAGTGTGATTTTAGTCATCATTATAACGAGATTTGTTGAAATTAGGCTTCGAGTGTGTTGACAAAGTTTGAGGATCAAAACTCCATAGCATTGAAGGTTATTAGGAATAGCAAATATCTATCTCTGCGAGAACTATTGTTGTTTAATGTCTTTATGTATGTATTTCTTTTCCCATGCATTTTGTTAATCTTTCTTGAATACTTTAATGCACCTGTCCGTAGTTGCATTTCTTTATTGAAATACAAGGAAATATTACATACTAGAACGAGTTAACTTGATTTGACTTCTTTTTTATCCAGCACACATTGCGTTTCCCGTTTGACGTTTCATTAGTCACATTCGGTAAGTGTAATTTGATTCTAGATTCTTATGGAGTGAATACTAGTAGTTAGTTTGTCCATTACAACTTGTATCCTTGCGTTTATGCTCAACTCGTATCAGGGCTAGACTGGCATCCGTTCACTCTTAATAATATTGTTGTTTTGTAATGCAATTAACTTATCTTTTATAACTGATAACAAACACAAATGTATTGCTTGACAACAGCGTTTATTAATGAAGTGAATGGTTTTTGTTGTTAATTCCCCTGCATTGTTTTAAGAATTATGCAATATGTTTATTTAATAATGTTATGATTGACCGACTGTGAGGTCTCCGGAATCGGGGCCTTACAAGTTGGTATCAGAGCCAAAGTTTAAGAGAAATAGGTAAATATTTTCAAAAAAAAAACCTAAACTTAAACTAGGAATGGGACGAATGTAGGGATGCCAGCCCGAGTAGCTACGTGCTATCAGGTATTTCTTTTCTTAATGTTAACCGGCATTATGTGTGTGTGCTATTTTCTTATGTGCTTTTAGTAGATTTGAGTACTGATATAGTCAGGATAGGAAATGCTCGGGGGATGAAGAGTAAAGTAAGTGGCTAATCACAACTAGCCACTGTAATTAGGGACTTACTATACTTGACATAAACTGAGCTATTACCTTGAATGAATGTGTTGGTGTTTGAATCTTATATTGATTAGAGGAAGGCTGGAGGTAGATCATCTAAGGCTTCTAGTGGTGGAGCACGGGGTGGTCGTGCTGGTAGACCACGGGCCGTGAAGAACAAGACAAGGACTGCAGAGACGGCTCCTGGTGAGCCTGGGCTTCATCAACTGGAGGGCGGTGATGAGAGTGCAAACCTGAGGGCCTCAGTAAAAGAGGTAGTGGTTGAGGAAGTTCACCAAGTCATGCAGACAATACTACCATCTGTAATGACCGAAGTCATCCGTGCTGTGAGAGAGGATGAGAGGAAAGAAAAAGAGGAAGAGAGGAGAACTACAGCTGGAAGGAGGGAGAATGTGAGGGGTCTTAATGATGAGGAGAAACTGAATGCTGAGGAGGCAGCCTTCAGTGATGAAGAGGAGGAGGAAGTGCGGGAAACCGCGAAAGGATGTAGTTATAGGGCTTTCCAATGGTGTAAACCCCCGACTTTTGATGGCAACGGTAATGTTACCGCTGCTCACCGCTGGGTGAGGGAGATGGAGGCGGTGTTGGAAATCAGTGAGTGCTGGGAGCATCAGAAAGTAAAATTTGCCACTCACGCATTCGTGGACTCGGCTTTGTGTTGGTGGGACAACATTGTCCAAGCCGAGGGTAGCAAGGCCATTGGGAAGATGAGATGGGGAGAGCTGAAGAAGCTGGTGATTAAGGAATTCTATCCTCACAGGGAATTGGACAAGATAGAGAGAGAGTTCCTACAGTTTGAGGCGGGAACCATGACCCACTAGCAATACACTACAAAATTCAATGAGATGGTGAGGCTGGTACCGGATCAGGTGATGCCAGTGTCGAGGAAGATTAAAAGGTATGTGCAAGGATTGCCAGCTGGTATCCACAGACACCTGATTGTTGCCCGGACCGAGCACTTTTAGGTCGGCTGTGGATTTGGCTGGGAGGCTTTACGATGAGAGGGAGGTGGTGGTTGTTGAGGTAAAAAAGGCTGGTGGTGGTGACAAGAACTGGAGTGGGAAACGGTTTGGGCATGGTGGTTTCACCCCAAACAACAAGAGGATGAGGGTGGATGACCATAGGGTGGCGTCATCAAGCTCCGGAGCGAGGAGGTGCGGTAAGTGTGGAAGGGAGCATAGCGGGGAATGCAGGTTGGGATTGAATGTTTGCTTCAGATGTGGGAAGCCTTGTCACATTTCTAAGGATTGTAGGGCGTTGAGGTGCTTCATCTGTGGGGAAGAGGGACACCTGAGCAGGGATTGCAAGAAGCAGAAAGTAGGGAGTTTAGGGGTGAAGAAGAGGACGGAGGAAGGAGGACAGAGGACGGGTGCTAGAGCCTTCACAATGACGCGGGAGGAGGCCCAGGTAGACCCCGATGTGGTGTTAGGTACGTTTCTAGTAAACCAAACTCGTGCCTTTGTATTATTTGATTCTGGTGCTAGTAGGAGTTTCATTTCTGCTACTTTCTGTGCTAAGTTGCCTGTTAGTAGTAGAAGAATTGAGGAGCCATTTAAGGTAGAAACTGCTATCGGTAAGTCTACCAGAATTTCAGATATGATAGAAGGCTGCAACATAGAACTAGAAGGCCATAGGTTTTCTGCTAAATTACACGTGATGCCCCTAGGCGGATTTGATGTAGTACTAGGGATGGATTGGTTAGCATCCTACGAGGCAAATATCGTGTGTCGCAAGAAGATGATTCGATTAGTTGCGCCCGATGGAAGTTCGGTGACGGTCTACGGTGATCGCGTCACAACGGTTCCGAAGGTGATTTCGATGGTGGTGGCAGAGAAGTGCATGAAGCGAGGATGTAGTGCCTACCTGGCTTACGTAAAGGATGTGGACGCGTCAGTACCACAATTGTCTGATGTACCAGTTGTGTGTGAATTCCCGGACTTGTTCCCAGAAGACTTACCAGGTGTGCCACCGGATCGCGAGATTGAGTTTCAGATTGATCTGTTACCCGGTGCTCAACCCGTTGCCAAAGCACCGTACCGATTAGATCCGACTGAGATGAAGGAGTTGATGGTTCAATTACAGGGGTTGATGGACAAGGGATTCATCCTACCAAGCATCTCTCCTTGGGGTGCTCCGGTCTTATTTGTTAAGAAGAAGGACGCTAGTATGAGGATGTGCATAGACTACCGAGAGTTGAACAAGTTAACGGTGAAGAACCGATATCCCCTGCCCAGGATAGATGACTTGTTTGACCAGCTCCAAGGTGCCAGATGGTTCTCAAGGATAGATCTACAATCTGGTTACCATCAATTGAAGGTGAAGGAGCAAGATATCCCTAAGACAGCCTTTCGCACGTGTTATGGACACTACGAGTTCCTCGTTATGTCTTTCGGTTTAACTAACGCGCCAGCTGCCTTTATGGATTTGATGAATCGAGTGTGCCGGCCGATGCTAGATAAATCAGTGATCGTGTTTATTGATGATATCCTAATTTATTCAAAGAGCGAAGAAGAACATGCCGGTCATATACGTGAAGTATTAGAGACACTTAGAAGGGAGGAGCTCTATGCTAAATTCTCTAAGTGTGCTTTTTGGTTGCACGAGGTTCAATTTCCGGGTCACGTGGTCAATGCTGAAGGAATCATGGTGGACCCGGCAAAGGTTGAGGCAGTGATTCAATGGAAGTCTCCAAAGACACCATCCGAGATTCGTAGTTTCTTGGATTTGGCGGGCTACTACCAAAGGTTTATTTAAAACTTTTCCAAGATAGCCTTACCTCTGACCAAATTGACCCGCAAGGATGAGAAGTATGTGTAGGGACGAGAATAGGAGGATGCGTTTGAGGAGTTAAAGGCAAGGTTAACTCAGGCTCCTGTCTTGACACTGCCCGAAGGGAGTGAGGATTTATTGGTCTATTCAGATGCTTCCTATTCGGGACTGGGTTGCGTACTAATGCAGCGTGGAAGAGTGATAGCATACGCATCCCGACAGTTGAAGACCCATGAGACTAACTACCCCACTCATGACTTGGAGTTAGCAGCGGTGGTCTTTGCGTTAAAGATTTGGAGGCACTACCTGTATGGGGCGAAGTGCTCCATTTACAAGGACCACAAGAGCTTAAAGTATTTCTTTGAGCAGAAGGATCTCAACATGAGACAGAGGAGGTGGTTAAAGTTGATCAAGGACTATGATTATGAGATCCATTACCACCCGGGTAAGGCCAACATAGTGGCTGATGCCTTTAGCCTGAAGGAGAGACCCGAGCATATTCGGGTGAAGGCGTATCAGTTGGTGATGACCTCTGATGTGATGACACAGGTTAAGGAATTCCAGAATGAGGCATTGAAAGAAGACCACCTCAACTTTGAACGCATGAGAGGTCTAGTCGAGGAATTGGGAGAGAACACCCACGGGATTAGGACCCGCTTCGAGCAGATGTGGATTCCCCGATACGGAGATCTACGTGGGCGAATTATGGATGAAGCTCATAAGACTCGATACTCCATTCATCCTGGTGCTACCAAGATGTATCATGATATGAAAAAGGACTACTGGTGGCCGGGTATGAAACGCGACATGGCGGAGTATGTGAGTAAGTGCCTTACTTGCTTGCAAGTGAAGGCAGAGCATCAGAAACCATATGGGAAGATCCAACCATTGGATATACCCGAGTGGAAGTGGGAGCACATCACTATGGACTTCATAACAAAGCTACCCCGTACTGTGAGGGGGTACGATACCATATGGGTGATAGTTGATCGTCTAACAGAGAGTGCTCACTTTCTACCGATCCGCGAGACGTATTCATCCGAGAGATTAGCGGATCTGTTCATCAAAGAGATTGTAGCTCATCATGATGTGCCAGCGTCTATCGTGTCGGACCGTGACACAGATACAAACGTAATAATTAGCAGGAAGGATTATACTGGATTAACTAGGATAAGGCCCGATTCGAGAGGGGCTCGGTCTCCGATTACAGAACAAGTCTGAAACTAGAAAGGTTAACAACATGAACAACGAAAAATTGCAAAACCTGCTACTAATCTATTACATAAACGGTTAATTAACTGGTCCTAGAAAGAAGCTTGTAAACTGCTTGCCCACTTCTTTTGTTTTCCCTCCAATGAACGGGTCAAACAAATAATTCAAAAGGGAGTTGTCATCAGTGGCTGCTGACTTGTGAGCACGGTATTTTCGGCGGGAATAGACCAAGGGATACATATCATTACTTCCCTCGCGGTAAAACGCCTTGTCCTCAAGGCGGAAGGAAGGGAATTGAGTAGCAAGGAGATCATAGTTTTCCCAGGTGGCCTCTTCGGATGGGCGATGTTCCCACAGGATTAGTAACTCCTAAACACGTTGCCCAGCTTCCATAACCCAACGATGAGCCAGAACCGAGTGGGGCTGCAGATCAACCTCCCAATCCTTCGTGATGGGCAAAGGGGGAACAGGAGCTGAAGAGAAGGAACCCCGGGCCGGTTTGAGCATGGATACATGGAACACAGGATGGATACGAGCATCCGGGGGAAGATCGAGACGGTATGCTACTGGACCCACCTTACTATTGACCCGGTATGGACCATAGAATCGGGGGGACAACTTCTCAAAACGTCGCTTGGCCAAACTCTTTTGATGATACGGTTGAATCTTCAAAAACACGTAGTCACCTTCCTGAAATGATAATTCATGATGATGGTTGTTAGCTTGAATGCGCATACGATCCTGAGCCTTTAAGAGATTAGCGCGGAGGAGCTTGAGCATGGCATCTCGGTCAAGCAGCTGGTGCTCTAGGTCTGCATTTTTTGTTTCGCCAGCCACATAAGGAGGTAAAGGAGGTGGATCACGACCATAAACAACAGAAAAGGGAGTTGTGCCTGTTGAGGTGTGGAAACTGGTATTGTAGGAATACTCTGCCCAGGGAATGTAAGTCGACCATCTGGTGGGCTGTTCATGGGAGAAGCATCTTAAGTAAGCTTCAAGGCATCGATTAAGTACTTCAGTTTGCCCGTCACTTTGGGGGTGGTAACTGGTACTCATTTGCAGTTTAGTTTGGCAGAGGCGAAATAATTCCTGCCAAAAGTTGCTAAGGAAAATCGCATCCCGATCAGAGACAATAGAACGAGGGAGACCATGAAGGCGCACAATTTCCTTGCAAAAAACCGAGGCAACCCCTTTAGCAGTGAAGGGGTGAGATAACCCAACGAAATGAGCATACTTACTTAACCGATCGATGACGACTAGGATAGTATCAACCCGGTTGGATAGGGGCAAGCCGACAATAAAGTCCATGGAAATGTCCTCCCAAATGCGAGCAAGGATCGGTAATGGCTGAAGCAGACCAGCAGGAGCAAGTGTCTCATATTTTTGCTGCTGGCAAACCAAGCATTGCTGAACAAAAAGGCGGACGTCTTGCTTAATTTTGGGCCAAAAATACTGAGCAGTGAGGCGCTTCAAGGTCTTTAAAAATCCCCCATGTCCGCCTATGGTAGTTGCATGTGCCTCGTGTAGGAGTTTGTGGCGAAGGTCATGGGTATCAGGTATGACCAGGCGATGCTTATACAAAAGGAGCTGGTTGATGAAGGAAAACCCAGGAGCTGAAGTAGGATCGGCCTGTAGTTTAGTGATGATGGAGCTCGTGTATGGATCCATTAACTGCCCAGCCTTGATCTGAACCAAATCAACACTGTAGGGGATCGATATGGTGAGGAAATCGCTCGAATGAGGGCGACGGGATAAGGCGTCAGCGCCCCTGTTTTCTTTGCCAGCTCGGTGAATGATTGTAAAATCATAGGGCATGAGTTTAAGCAAAAGGCGTTGCTGCTCAGTAGTGGTGATACGCTGCTCCAATAGAAACTTTAACGTGTAATGATTTTCACCTCCAAACTTTAACGTACGGAAGGCTGTTTTCGGTACATCCGTAGGATTCACCCTGATTTGATAATAGCCCGATTGCAGATCCAATTTAGAGAAGATGGTGGCACCGTACAATTCATCGAGAAGTTCATATATGTTAGGGATCGGGTATTTGTCGGCGACGGTGATCTTATTCAAAGCACGGTAGTCGACACACATACGCCACGTATCATCTTTCTTTTTAACTAGCAAAACAGGGCTGGAAAAAGGACTAGTACTGTGTTGAACAAATCCCGCAGCGAGTAGCTGATCTACTTGTTTCTCTATCTCGGTTTTTTGGGAATATGGGTAGCGATATGGTCGGATATTTGGAGGTGTAGAGTTTGGTAGTAAGGGAATTGAATAAAAAGTGGTTCGGAAAGGTGGTAGGTTGGTGGGTTCTGAGAAAACTTTCTGGTATTTTTGGATGAGTGGTTGTAACAGGGCTGGAATAAGTGGTGCTGAACTCGAATCGATGGCTAAATGCTGAAAAGAGGCTGACTTTTGAGGGCCAGAGGAGATGCCTTGCAATTTATATTTTTTGCCATCTATAGTGAAAATCATGAACATCTCGTTCCAATTTGCTTGTACGGTGTTAAGAGTAGAGAGCCATTGAACGCCAAGAACAAGATCTGCCCCGCCTATGGTAAACGGAAAAAAATCCTGTACGATAGTAAGGTCTGGGAGGTTCACAGAGACCTCCTTGCACAGCTGATTACACCGAATAATGTCTCCGTTTCCAATTTGGACCCCAAAAGGTGTGACAAAGTGGGTAACCATTTTTAGTTCTCGAACTAAGGTGTCGGATATGAAGTTATGAGTGGAACCAACGTCCACTAAAAGCAACACCTCCATAGTTCCCAAAGTGCCCTGCAATTTCATAGTACTTAAATTGGATTTACCATAAATTGCATGTAAACTTATCTCAGCAAACCCCTCTTGTGAAGTTGGTTCCTCCTCGTTTTGATTAATGGTGGACTCAGTTGATTCTTCGGAGGTCTCCAGTAGCTTAAAGGTGCCGGTCTTGCAGCGGTGCCCTGGACCATATTTCTCTCCACATCAATAACATTCCCCTTTAAGAAACCGACTTTGTTTTTCTGCCTCGGATATCCGTAAAGGAGGGCGTTGGGCCGAAGGGAAATTGGAGTGGGTTTGGGTGGAAGATGGGGTGTTTGTGTGGGTGGTTGGTTTGGGGTCGAAGGATGAAGATCTGGATGTGGGTTGCCAAGAAGTGGTTTTAACGGGTTTGGTAGTACTAATCTTGGATTCATACTGTAAGGCTAGGCTGGCTGCGTTATACACGGTACGCGGTGTTTGGATGCGCACGTCTGCCTTGAGTTCTTCTTTCAATCCATTTAAGAACACCCCCAATAAACAATTTTCCGGCCAGTTTGAAACTCTAGCAGATCATTTGGCGAATTCCTGTCGGTATTCATGTACCGATCCGGTCTGCCGAATGCTGCAGAGGTACTCGTCGGGGTTCTGATACTCGGCTGGCGCGAAGTTTTTCTGGAAGGCCAAGACTAGTTCCTCCCAGACGTTGATAGTCTGGTCGGCTGATAGCCACGAGAAGAGATCCAGGGCATCCCCTTCGAGATGCATAGAGGCTACATCCACTTTCTCTTCATCGGGTATTTGGTAATAACGGAAATACTTCTCCGCTTTAAGAATCCAACCACGAGGGTCCCCACCATCATAAACAGGGAAGTCAATCTTTTGAAACAGGCGATGGGAGTGTTGATTTTGCCAAGAACTTTCGCCCTCATCATTGCGTCCGGATCCACTTTTAGAACGATTTGAATTTTGGGCTTGATCCTTCAAAGCAGCTACGTCGTCCTTTAAAGCTTCAATTGAATCCAATCGAGAAGCCATGGCCGCTAACTGGGCTGCAATGATTGTAAGGGGATCTGGATCAGTGGTACTCCGGGTTGTAGGTGCCATCATTCGAATTTCCCGGCAATGGAACCAATGATACAAACGTAATAATTAGCAGGAAGGATTATACTGGATTAACTAGGATAAGGCCCGATTCGAGAGGGGCTCGGTCTCCGATTACAGAACAAGTCTGAAACTAGAAAGATTAACAACATGAACAACAAAAAATTGCAAAACCTGCTACTAATCTATTACATAAACGGTTAATTAACTGGTCCTAGAAAGAAGCTTGTAAACTGCTTGCCCACTTCTTTTGTTTTCCCTCCAATGAACGGGTCAAACAAATAATTCAAAAGGGAGTGGTCATCAGTGGCTGCTGACTTGTGGGCTCGGTATTTTCGGCGGGAATAGACCAAGGGATACGTATCAGACACCCGGTTCACATCAAAGTTTTGGAAAAGATTCCATGATGTGATGGGGACGAGGCTACACATTAGCATGGCTTATCATCCTCAGACAGATGGTCAGTCTGAGAGAACTATCCAGACACTCGAAGATATGCTTCGTGCATGCGTGATCGACTTTGGAGGAAGCTGGGATGATCACTTACCATTAGCAAAGTTCTCGTACAACAACAGTTATCATGCCAGCATTAGCATGCCACCATACGAGATGCTATACGGTAGGAGGTGTAGAACGCCCGTATGTTGGGGAGACATCGGGCAGAAAGAGTTGGGAAGCATGGAGGTGATCGAGGCTATGACTGAAAAGCTAGAAAAGATCAGAGCCTTTATGAAGGCAGCCAAGGATAGACAGAACTCGTATGCCGATAAGAGGCGTAGACCTATCGAGTTCAACGTGGGTGATAGAGTCATGTTGAAGGTCTCACCTTGGAAAGGGATCATCCGGTTCAGGAAGAGGGGCAAGCTGAGTCCGAGATACATAGGGCCTTTTCGAATCGTTGCACGAGTAGGGGAGGTGGCCTATCGACTAGAATTGCCTGATGAGTTAAGAGGAATTCACCTGACGTTCCATGTATCTCATCTGAGAAAATGCTTAGCCGATGAAGATATGATTATGCCATTGGAGGATATCGAAGTGGATGAAAGGCTCAACTATGTGGAGCAACCAGTGGCCATCATAGACAGGAAGGAGAAAAGATTGAAAAATAAAGTGGTTCCACTTGTACATGTGCAGTGGAAACACTAAAAGGGTTCTGAGTCTACGTGGGAGACTAAAGATGAAATAAGACAGCATTACCCACAGTTATTTGAAGAGTGACAGGTTTCGGGGACGTAACCTCTTTAAGGGGGATAGACTTGTAACACCCGAAAACTTGGTCAAATAAAAAGGAAAGAAAGTATTTTGAAGAAACTAAAAGAAGGCAAAGATGAGGGGTTCAATGTGTAAAAGTACCAAAAAAGTGAAAATATTTTATTATATTGAAGGTATGGCCGCCCATTTCACCTTCCATATTCTGCTTTCGACAAGCAAAGAAGAAAGAAAAGGAGCATAACTTTTCTCTCGGGTTTGTGAAGAAGAAGAAGCTGATTTTCGAAGGTAAGCATGTTTTCTTGTATAATTGGCTCGGTTTTTGTTGGGTCTTCACCCTTAAACCCGATTTCCATGTGTTTTATGTGTTTTGTTGTTTGTTTTCGCTTGTTGTAGACATTTGAACTCTAGTGCAGGCAAGTTTGGAGGAGTGTTACTTGTTTGCTGCTATAGGTGAGTTCTAGACGCCGTATTTCTTGTGTTTTAAAAGTATTTGGGGCTGAAAATGCATCAAAATGGGTTTCCTCAACTTTACTCTTGTAACCATGGCTTTATATATGTATGTGCTTATGTTTGATGCTTGTTTGTGGGTTTGTATGCTTAGAATGTTATGTTTGAGCTTAGAACAGGTTGTTATATGAATGGGAGTTGAAAATAAACTTGAAACATGCAAGAAGGTTGGCAATGTGCCCAAACAGGGCCCATGCGCCTGGAACATTGCTTTAGAAATTTTTAAGTGAGGGTCATGCGCCCATATAGTTCCCATACGCCCAGAATTTTGCCCAAGTATACTAAGTGTAAGCCCAAGCGCCCAAACAATACCCCATGCACCTGAGAATTTTGCCAAATACTAAGTAATTGATCATGCGCCCCAATAGTACTCATGCGCCTAGGTTCCTCATGCGCCTAAGTGTTGATGCGCCCAAACAGGGTTCATGCGCCTACATAGTGCTCATGCATCTAAAACACTTAGAAAATAATTCTGAAATCTTGGGAAATCAGAATTTTAGGGTTTGACCTGGTTTGACTTAGTGTTATTATTTGATTACTTTATGCTCTTTATGGGTTGCCTTATGTTCCCTATTATTATATTATTTGCCTTTACGTGGTGTGTTTATGCTCGTAAAGTATTATTATTAATCAAGTGAAAGATTAATATTAATGGAAAGTGGAACCTAATAAATAATAAATGAAAGACTTGCAATCAAATGATAGGAGGTGCACGACCATGTAGTCGTTAGCTCAACTGTGTACGGTTTAGCTAACCCGAAGGATGTACACAGGGTCAATCCTTGAGATTGACATGACCCATGCTTCTTGCCCCAGGTGACTGGGTCAGCTTAGTGCACAATGTTCGGGGTCTATTTATAGACCTCAGGCCCAACACCAGCTTAGTGCATAATGTTCGGGGTATTGCACATCGGTTTCGATAGACAGTGAAAGATAATAATGAAAGAATGGGAAAGATAATGATGAATATTATCTGAATGTATGTATGATGTATGCTCACATACGAAAGAAATGTTTTTATTATACGAGGAATATTTTCGTATACAAATCATACAAGGTATTTTAAACGTTTTAAACCAGAGCTCACTCAGCAGCGTTGACTTTTATGCATTTTTAGTTGGCAGGTAATTTGCTGAGGATGGCACTCGGGGAGGCTACTCATCGGGGCTAGACTGGCATCCGTTCACTCTTAATAATATTGTTGTTTTGTAATGCATTTAACTGATCTTTTGTAACCAATAACAAACACAAATGTACTGCTTGACAACAGCGTTTATTAATGAAGTGAATAGTTTTTGTTGTTTATTCCGCTGCATTGTTTTAAGAATTATGCAATGTTTTTATTTAATTATGCTGTGATTGACCGACTGTGAGGTCTCCGGGATAGGGGCCTTACATATTTCTTTCCCCAAGCATTTTGTTAATCTTTCATGAATACTTCAATGCACCTATCTGTAGTTGCATTTTTTTATTGAAATACAAAGAAATATTACATACTAGAACGAGTTAACTTGATTTGACTTCTTTTTTATCGAGCACACATTGCGTTTCCCGTTTGACGTTTCATTAGTCTCATTTGGTAAATGTAATTTAATTCTTGATTCTTATTGAGTGAATACGAGTAGTTAGTTTGTCCATTACAACTCGTATCCTTGCGTTTGTGCTTAATAGAGGATTCCGTGAATCAACAATTGTCATTTTTATTGATTTAAGTATATTTTTGAGGCAAGAGTGTTCAAAGATGGTTATGGAGAGTTCTTGTTTAGTTTTGGGAAAAAGTGTATCGATTTTCAAAGGTCATTTGTATGGTTTCGTGTTCGTGTTGCATTCGGTTTAAACAGTAGATCCTACGTTCCATTTGTGATTGATTAGTGTGATTTAGTCATTATATCGGGATTTTTTGAAGTTAGGCTTAAGTGTGTTGACAAGGTTTGAGGATCAAAAACTCCCTAGCATTGAAGGTTATTAGGGAAAGCAAATAACTATCTCTGCGAGAACTATTGTTGTTTAATGTCTTTTTGTATGTATTTCTTTTCCCATGTATTTTGCTAATCTTTCATTAATACTTTAATGAACCTATCCGTAGTTGCATTTCTTTATTAAAATACAAGGAAATATAACATACTAGAGCGAGTTAACTTGATTTGACTTCTTTTTTATTGAGCACACATTGCCTTTCCCGTTTGACGTTTCAGTAGTCTCATTCGGTAAGTGTAATTTGATTCTAGATTCTTATGGAGTGAATACGAGTAGTTAGTTTGTCCATTACAACTCTTATCCTTGCGTTTGTGCTCAATAGAGGATTTTGTGAATCAACAATTGTCATTTTGATTGATTTAAGTGGACTCTTGGGGCAAGAATGTTCAAAGATGGTTATGGAGAGTTCTTGTTTAGTTTTGGGAAGGAGTGTGTCGATTTTCAACGGCCATTTGTATGGTTACGTGTTCGTGTTGCATTCGGTTTAAACAGTAGATCCTACGTTCCATTTGTGATTGATTAGGGGATTTTAGTCATCACTATAATGGGATTTGGTGAAATTAGGCTTCGAGTATGTTGACAAGGTTTGAGGATCAAAACTCCCTAGCATTAAAGGTTATTAGATAAAGCAAATAACTATCTCTGCGAGAACTATTGTTGTTTAATGTCTTTTTGTACGGATTTCTTTTCCCATGTATTTTGTTAATCTTTCATGAATAGTTTAATGCACATATCCGTAGTTGCATTTCTTTATTGAAATACAAGGAAATGTTACATACTAGAACGAGTTAACTTGATTTGACTTCTTTTTTATCGAGGACACATTGCGTTTCCCTTTTGACATTTCATTAGTCTCATTCGGTAAGTGTAATTTGATTCTAGATTCTTATTTAGTGAATACGAGTAGTTAGTTTGTCCATTACAACTCGTATCCTTGCATTTATGCTCAATAAAGGATTTTGTGAATCGACAATTGTCATTTTGATTGATTTAAGTGGATTCTTGAGGCAAGAGTGTTCAAAGATGGTTATGGAGAGTTATTTGTTTAGTTTTGGGAAAGAGTGTATCGATTTTCAACGGTCATTTGTATGGTTTCGTGTACGTGTTGCATTCGGTTTAAACCGTAGATCCTACGTTCCATTTTTGATTGATTAGGGTGATTTTAGTCATCATTATAACATGATTTGTTGAAATTAGGCTTCGAGTGTGTTGACAAGGTTTGACGATCAAAACTCCCTAGCATTGAAGGTTATTAGGGAAAGCAAATAACTATCTCTGCGAGAACTATTGTTGTTTAATGTCTTTTTGTACGTATTTCTTTTCCCATGTATTTTGTTAATCTTTCATGAATACTTTAATGCACCTATCCGTGGTTGCATTTCTTTATTGAAATACAAGGAAATATTACATACTAGAACAAGTTAACTTTATTTGAGTCCTTTTTTATCGAGCAAATATTGCGTTTCCCGTTTGACGTTTCATTATTCTCATTCGGTAAGTGTAATTTGATTCTAGATTCTTATTGAGTGAATACGAGTAGTTAGTTTGTCCATTACAACTCGTATCCATGCGTTTATGCTCAATAGAGGATTCTGTGAATGAACAGTTGTCATTTTGATTGATTTAAGTGGATTCTTGAGGCAAGAGTGTTCAAAGATGGTTATGGAGAGTTCTTGTTTAGTTTTGGGAAAGATTGTATTGATTTTCAACAGTCATTTGTGTGCTTTCATGTTCGTGTTGCATTCGATTTAAACAGTAGATCCTACGTTCCATTTGTGATTAATTAGTCTGATTTTAGTCATCATTATAACGGGATTTGTTGAAATTAGTCTTACAAGGTTTGAGGATCAAAACTCCATAGCATTAAAGGTTATTAGGGAATGCATATAACTATCTCTACAAGAACTATTATTGTTTAATGTCTTTTTGTACGTATTTCTTTTCCCATGTATTTTGTTAATCTTTCATGAATAGTTTAATGCACCTATCCGTAGTTGCATTTCTTTGTTGAGTTACAAGGAAATATTGCATACTAGAACGAGTTAACTTGATTTGACTTCTTTTTTATCGAGCACACATTGCGTTTCCCGTTTGACGTTTCATTAGTTTCCTTCGGTAAGTGTAATTTGATTCTAGATTCTTGTTGAGTGAATACGAGTAGTTAGTTTGTCCATTACAACTCGTATCCTTGCGTATATGCTCAATAGAGGATTTCATGAATGAACTATTGTCATTTTGATTGATTTAAGTGGATTCTTGAGGCAAGAGTGTTCAAAGATGGTTATGGTGAGTTCTTGTTTAGTTTTGTGAAAGAGTGTATTGATTATCAATAGTCATTTGTATGGTTTCATGTTCGTGTTGCATTCGGTTTAAACAGTAGATCCTTCGTTCCATTTGTTATTGATTAGTCTGATTTTAGTCATCATTATAACGGGATTTGTTGAAATTAGGCTTCGAGTGTGTTGACAAGGTTTGAGGATCAAAACTCCTTAGCATTGAAGGTTATTAGAGAAAGCAAATAACTATCTCTGCGACAATTATTGTTGTTTAATGTCTTTTTGTACGTATTTCTTTTCCCATGCATTTTGTTATTCTTTCATGAATACTTTAATGCACCTATCCGTAGTTGCATTTTTTTATTGAAATACAAGGAAATATTACATACTAGAACGAGTTAACTTGATTTGACTTATTTTTTATCTAGCACACATTGCGTTTCCCGTTTGACGTTTCATTAGTTTCCTTCGGTAAGTGTATTTTGATTCTAGATTCTTATTGAGTGAATACGAGTAGTTAGTTTGTCCATTACAACTATTATCCTTGCGTTTATGCTCAATAAAGGATTTTGTGGATCGACAATTGTCATTTTGATTGATTTAAGTTGATTCTTGAGGCAAGAGTGTTCAAAGATGGTTATGGAGAGTTCTTGTTTAGTTTTGGGAAAGAGTGTATCGATTTTCCACGGTCATTTGTATGGTTTCGTGTATGTGTTGCATTTTGTTTAAATAGTAGATCCTACGTTCCATTTGTGATTGATTAGGGGATTTTAGTCATCATTATAACAGGATTTGTTGAAATTAGTTTTCGAGTGTGTTGACAAGGTTTGAGGATCAAAACTCCTTAGCATTGAAGGTTATTAGAGAAAGCGAATAACTATCTCTCCGAGAACTATTGTTGTTTAATGTCTTTTTTTATGTATTTCTTTTCCCATGTATTTTATTAATCGCACCTATCCGTAGTTGCATTTCTTTATTGAAATACAAGGAAATATTACATACTAGAACGAGTTAACTTGATTTGACTTCTATTTTATCGAGCACACATTGCGTTTCCCGTTTGACTTTTCATTATTCTCATTCGGTAAGTGTAATTTGATTCTAGATTCTTATTGAGTGAATACGAGTAGTTAGTTTGTCCATTACAACTCGTATCCTTGCGTTTATGCTCATTAGAGGATTCTGTGAATGAACAGTTGTCATTTTGATTGATTTAAGTGGATTCTTGAGGCAAGAGTGTTCAAAGATGGTTATGGGGAGTTCTTGTTTAGTTTTGGGAAAGATTGTATTGATTTTCAACAGTCATTTGTGTGGTTTCATGTTCGTGTTGCATTCGATTTAAACAGTAGATCCTACGTTCCATTTGTAATTAATTAGTCTGATTTTAGTCATCATTATAACGGGATTTGTTGAAATTAGTCTGACAAGGTTTGAGGATCAAAACTCCATAGCATTAAAGGTTATTAGGGAATGCATATAACTATCTCTACGAGAACTATTATTGTTTAATGTCTTTTTGTACGTATTTCTTTTCCCATGTATTTTGTTAATCTTTCATGAATAGTTTAATGCACCTATCCGTAGTTGCATTTCTTTATTGAAATACAAGGAAATATTACATACTAGAGCGAGTTAACTTGATTTGACTTCTATTCTATCGAGCACATATTGCGTTTCTCGTTTGACGTTTCATTATTCTCATTCGATAAGTGTTATTTGATTCTAGATTCTTATTGAGTGAATACGAGTAGTCAGTTTGTCCATTACAACTCGTATCCTTGCGTATATGCTCAATAGAGGATTTCGTGAATGAACTATTGTCATTTTGATTGATTTAAGTGGATTCTTGAGGCAAGAGTGTTCAAAGATGGTTATGGTGAGTTCTTGTTTAGTTTTGTGAAAGAGTGTATTGTTTTCAACAGTCATTTGTATGGTTTCATGTTCGTGTTGCATTCGGTTTAAACAGTAGATCCTTCGTTCCATTTGTGATTAATTAGTCTGATTTTAGTCATCATTATAACGGGATTTGTTGAAATTAGTCTTACAAGGTTTGAGGATCAAAACTCCATAGCATTAAAGGTTATTAGGGAATGCATATAACTATCTCTACAAGAACTATTATTGTTTAATGTCTTTTTGTACGTATTTCTTTTCCCATGTATTTTGTTAATCTTTCATGAATAGTTTAATGCACCTATCCGTAGTTGCATTTCTTTATTGAAATACAAGGAAATATTACATACTAGAGCGAGCTAACTTGATTTGACTTCTATTCTATCGAGCACACATGGCGTTTCCCGTTTGACGTTTCATTATTCTCATTCGGTAAGTGTAATTTGATTCTAGATTCTTATTGAGTGAATACGAGTAGTTAGTTTGTCCATTACAACTCGTATCCTTGCGTATATGCTCAATAGAGGATTTCATGAATGAACTATTGTCATTTTGATTGATTTAAGTGGATTCTTGAGGCAAGAGTGTTCAAAGATGGTTATGGTGAGTTCTTGTTTAGTTTTGTGAAAGAGTGTATTGATTATCAATAGTCATTTGTATGGTTTCATGTTCGTGTTGCATTCGGTTTAAACAGTAGATCCTTCGTTCCATTTGTTATTGATTAGTCTGATTTTAGTCATCATTATAACGGGATTTGTTGAAATTAGGCTTCGAGTGTGTTGACAAGGTTTGAGGATCAAAACTCCCTAGCATTGAATGTTATTAGAGAAAGCAAATATCAATCTCTGCCACAATTATTGTTGTTTAATGTCTTTTTGTACGTATTTCTTTTCCCATGCATTTTGTTATTCTTTCATGAATACTTTAATGCACCTATCCGTAGTTGCATTTTTTATTGAAATACAAGGAAATATTACATACTAGAACGAGTTAACTTGATTTGACTTCTTTTTTATCTAGCACACATTGCGTTTCCCGTTTGACGTTTCATTAGTTTCCTTCGGTAAGTGTATTTGATTCTAGATTCTTATTGAGTGAATACGAGTAGTTAGTTTGTCCATTACAACTATTATCCTTGCGTTTATGCTCAATAAAGGATTTTGTGAATCGACAATTGTCATTTTGATTGATTTAAGTTGATTCTTGAGGCAAGAGTGTTCAAAGATGGTTATGGAGAGTTCTTGTTTAGTTTTGGGAAAGAGTGTATCGATTTTCCACGGTCATTTGTATGGTTTCGTGTATGTGTTGCATTTTGTTTAAATAGTAGATCCTACGTTCCATTTGTGATTGATTAGGGGATTTTAGTCATCATTATAACAGGATTTGTTGAAATTAGTTTTCGAGTGTGTTGACAAGGTTTGAGGATCAAAACTCCTTAGCATTGAAGGTTATTAGAGAAAGCGAATAACTATCTCTCCGAGAACTATTGTTGTTTAATGTCTTTTTTTACGTATTTCTTTTCCCATGTATTTTATTAATCGCACCTATCCGTAGTTGCATTTCTTTATTGAAATACAAGGAAATATTACATACTAGAACGAGTTAACTTGATTTGACTTCTATTTTATCGAGCACACATTGCGTTTCCCGTTTGACTTTTCATTATTCTCATTCGGTAAGTGTAATTTGATTCTAGATTCTTATTGAGTGAATACGAGTAGTTAGTTTGTCCATTACAACTCGTATCCTTGCGTTTATGCTCAATAGAGGATTCTGTGAATGAACAGTTGTCATTTGATTGATTTAAGTGGATTCTTGAGGCAAGAGTGTTCAAAGATGGTTATGGGGAGTTCTTGTTTAGTTTTGGGAAAGATTGTATTGATTTTCAACAGTCATTTGTGTGGTTTCATGTTCGTGTTGCATTCGATTTAAACAGTAGATCCTACGTTCCATTTGTAATTAATTAGTCTGATTTTAGTCATCATTATAACGGGATTTGTTGAAATTAGTCTGACAAGGTTTGAGGATCAAAACTCCATAGCATTAAAGGTTATTAGGGAATGCATATAACTATCTCTACGAGAACTATTATTGTTTAATGTCTTTTTGTACGTATTTCTTTTCCCATGTATTTTGTTAATCTTTCATGAATAGTTTAATGCACCTATCCGTAGTTGCATTTCTTTATTGAAATACAAGGAAATATTACATACTAGAGCGAGTTAACTTGATTTGACTTCTATTCTATCGAGCACATATTGCGTTTCTCGTTTGACGTTTCATTATTCTCATTTGATAAGTGTTATTTGATTCTAGATTCTTATTGAGTGAATACGAGTAGTCAGTTTGTCCATTACAACTCGTATCCTTGCGTATATGCTCAATAGAGGATTTCGTGAATGAACTATTGTCATTTTGATTGATTTAAGTGGATTCTTGAGGCAAGAGTGTTCAAAGATGGTTATGGTGAGTTCTTGTTTAGTTTTGTGAAAGAGTGTATTGTTTTCAACAGTCATTTGTATGGTTTCATGTCCGTGTTGCATTCGGTTTAAACAGTAGATCCTTCGTTCCATTTGTTATTGATTAGTCTGATTTTAGTCATCATTATTACGGGATTTGTTGAAATTAGTCTGACAAGGTTTGAGGATCAAAACTTTATAGCATTAAAGGTTATTAGGGAATGCATATAACTATCTGTAAGAGAACTATTATTGTTTAATGTCTTTTTGTACGTATTTCTTTTCCCATGTATTTTGTTAATCTTTCATGAATAGTTTAATGAACCTATCCGTAGTTTCATTTCTTTATTGAAATACAAGGAAATATTACATACTAGAGCGAGTTAACTTGATTTGACTTCTATTCTATCGAGCACACATGGCGTTTCCCGTTTGTCATTTCATTATTCTCATTCGGTAAGTGTAATTTGATTCTAGATTCTTATTGAGTGAATACGAGTAGTTAGTTTGTCCATTACAACTCATATCCTTGCGTATATGCTCAATAGAGGATTTCGTGAATGAACTATTGTCATTTTGATTGATTTAAGTGGATTCTTGAGGCAAGAGTGTTCAAAGATGGTTATGGTGAGTTCTTGTTTAGTTTTGTGAAAGAGTGTATTGATTATCAATAGTCATTTGTATGGTTTCATGTTCGTGTTGCATTCGGTTTAAACAGTAGATCCTTCGTTCCATTTGTTATTGATTAGTCTGATTTTAGTCATCATTATAACGGGATTTGTTGAAATTAGGCTTCGAGTGTGTTGACAAGGTTTGAGGATCAAAACTCCCTAGCATTGAAGGTTATTAGAGAAAGCAAATAACTATCTCTGCGACAATTATTGTTGTTTAATGTCTTTTTGTACGTATTTCTTTTCCCATGCATTTTGTTATTCTTTCATGAATACTTTAATGCACCTATCCGTAGTTGCATTTTTTTATTGAAATACAAGGAAATATTACATACTAGAACGAGTTAACTTGATTTGACTTCTTTTTTATCTAGCACACATTGCGTTTCCCGTTTGACGTTTCATTAGTTTCCTTCGGTAAGTGTATTTTGATTCTAGATTCTTATTGAGTGAATACGAGTAGTTAGTTTGTCCATTACAACTATTATCCTTGCGTTTATGCTCAATAAAGGATTTTGTGAATCGACAATTGTCATTTTGATTGATTTAAGTTGATTCTTGAGGCAAGAGTGTTCAAAGATGGTTATGGAGAGTTCTTGTTTAGTTTTGGGAAAGAGTGTATCGATTTTCCACGGTCATTTGTATGGTTTCGTGTATGTGTTGCATTTTGTTTAAATAGTAGATCCTACGTTCCATTTGTGATTGATTAGGGGATTTTAGTCATCATTATAACAGGATTTGTTGAAATTAGTTTTCGAGTGTGTTGACAAGGTTTGAGGATCAAAACTCCTTAGCATTGAAGGTTATTAGAGAAAGCGAATAACTATCTCTCCGAGAACTATTGTTGTTTAATGTCTTTTTTTACGTATTTCTTTTCCCATGTATTTTATTAATCGCACCTATCCGTAGTTGCATTTCTTTATTGAAATACAAGGAAATATTACATACTAGAACGAGTTAACTTGATTTGACTTCTATTTTATCGAGCACACATTGCGTTTCCCGTTTGACTTTTCATTATTCTCATTCGGTAAGTGTAATTTGATTCTAGATTCTTATTGAGTGAATACGAGTAGTTAGTTTGTCCATTACAACTCGTATCCTTGCGTTTATGCTCAATAGAGGATTCTGTGAATGAACAGTTGTCATTTTGATTGATTTAAGTGGATTCTTGAGGCAAGAGTGTTCAAAGATGGTTATGGGAGTTCTTGTTTAGTTTTGGGAAAGATTGTATTGATTTTCAACAGTCATTTGTGTGGTTTCATGTTCGTGTTGCATTCGATTTAAACAGTAGATCCTACGTTCCATTTGTAATTAATTAGTCTGATTTTAGTCATCATTATAACGGGATTTGTTGAAATTAGTCTGACAAGGTTTGAGGATCAAAACTCCATAGCATTAAAGGTTATTAGGGAATGCATATAACTATCTCTACGAGAACTATTATTGTTTAATGTCTTTTTGTACGTATTTCTTTTCCCATGTATTTTGTTAATCTTTCATGAATAGTTTAATGCACCTATCCGTAGTTGCATTTCTTTATTGAAATACAAGGAAATATTACATACTAGAGCGAGTTAACTTGATTTGACTTCTATTCTATCGAGCACATATTGCGTTTCTCGTTTGACGTTTCATTATTCTCATTTGATAAGTGTTATTTGATTCTAGATTCTTATTGAGTGAATACGAGTAGTCAGTTTGTCCATTACAACTCGTATCCTTGCGTATATGCTCATAGAGGATTTCGTGAATGAACTATTGTCATTTTGATTGATTTAAGTGGATTCTTGAGGCAAGAGTGTTCAAAGATGGTTATGGTGAGTTCTTGTTTAGTTTTGTGAAAGAGTGTATTGTTTTCAACAGTCATTTGTATGGTTTCATGTCCGTGTTGCATTCGGTTTAAACAGTAGATCCTTCGTTCCATTTGTTATTGATTAGTCTGATTTTAGTCATCATTATTACGGGATTTGTTGAAATTAGTCTGACAAGGTTTGAGGATCAAAACTTTATAGCATTAAAGGTTATTAGGGAATGCATATAACTATCTGTAAGAGAACTATTATTGTTTAATGTCTTTTTGTACGTATTTCTTTTCCCATGTATTTTGTTAATCTTTCATGAATAGTTTAATGAACCTATCCGTAGTTTCATTTCTTTATTGAAATACAAGGAAATATTACATACTAGAGCGAGTTAACTTGATTTGACTTCTATTCTATCGAGCACACATGGCGTTTCCCGTTTGTCATTTCATTATTCTCATTCGGTAAGTGTAATTTGATTCTAGATTCTTATTGAGTGAATACGAGTAGTTAGTTTGTCCATTACAACTCATATCCTTGCGTATATGCTCAATAGAGGATTTCGTGAATGAACTATTGTCATTTTGATTGATTTAAGTGGATTCTTGAGGCAAGAGTGTTCAAAGATGGTTATGGTGAGTTCTTGTTTAGTTTTGTTAAAGAGTGTATTGATTATCAACAGTCATTTGTATGGTTTCATGTTCGTGTTGCATTCGGTTTAAACAGTAGATCCTTCGTTCCATTTGTTATTGATTAGTCTGATTTTAGTCATCATTATAATGGGATTTGTTGAAATTAGGCTTCGAGTGTGTTGACAAGGTTTGAGGATCAAAACTCCCTAGCATTGAAGGTTATTAGAGAAAGCAAATAGCTATCTCTGCGACAATTATTGTTGTTTAATGTCTTTTTGTACGGATTTCTTTTCCCATGTATTTTGTTAATCTTTCATGAATAGTTTAATCCACATATCCGTAGTTGCATTTCTTTATTGAAATACAAGAAAATGTTACATACTAGAACGAGTTAACTTGATTTGACTTCTTTTTTAACCAGGACACATTGCGTTTCCCTTTTGACATTTCATTAGTCTCATTCGGTAAGTGTAATTTGATTCTAGATTCTTATTGAGTGAATACGAGTAGTTAGTTTGTCCATTACAACTCGTATCCTTGCATTTATGCTCAATAAAGGATTTTGTGAATCGACAATTGTCATTTTGATTGATTTAAGTGGATTCTTGAGGCAAGAGTGTTCAAAGATGGTTATGGAGAGTTATTTGTTTAGTTTTGGGAAAGAGTGTATCGATTTTCAACGGTCATTTGTATGGTTTCGTGTACGTGTTGCATTCGGTTTAAACCGTAGATCCTACGTTCCATTTTTGATTGATTAGGGTGATTTTAGTCATCATTATAACATGATTTGTTGAAATTAGGCTTCGAGTGTGTTGACAAGGTTTGACGATCAAAACTCCCTAGCATTGAAGGTTATTAGGGAAAGCAAATAACTATCTCTGCGAGAACTATTGTTGTTTAATGTCTTTTTGTACGTATTTCTTTTCCCATGTATTTTGTTAATCTTTCATGAATACTTTAATGCACCTATCCGTGGTTGCATTTCTTTATTGAAATACAAGGAAATATTACATACTAGAACGAGTTAACTTTATTTGAGTTCTTTTTTATCGAGCAAACATTGCGTTTCCCGTTTGACGTTTCATTATTCTCATTCGGTAAGTGTAATTTGATTCTAGATTCTTATTGAGTGAATACGAGTAGTTAGTTTGTCCATTACAACTCGTATCCTTGCGTTTATGCTCAATAGAGGATTCTGTGAATGAACAGTTGTCATTTTGATTGATTTAAGTGGATTCTTGAGGCAAGAGTGTTCAAAGATGGTTATGGGGAGTTCTTGTTTAGTTTTGGGAAAGAGTGTATTGATTATCAACAGTCATTTGTATGGTTTCATGTTCGTGTTGCATTCGGTTTAAACAGTAGATCCTTCGTTCCATTTGTTATTGATTAGTCTGATTTTAGTCATCATTATAACGGGATTTGTTGAAATTAGGCTTCGAGTGTGTTGACAAGGTTTGAGGATCAAAACTCCCTAGCATTGAAGGTTATTAGAGAAAGCAAATAACTATCTCTGCGACAATTATTGTTGTTTAATGTCTTTTTGTACGTATTTCTTTTCCCATGCATTTTGTTATTCTTTCATGAATACTTTAATGCACCTATCCGTAGTTGCATTTTTTTATTGAAATACAAGGAAATATTACATACTAGAATGAGTTAACTTGATTTGACTTCTTTTTTATCTAGCACACATTACGTTTCCCGTTTGACGTTTCATTAGTTTCCTTCGGTAAGTGTATTTTGATTCTAGATTCTTATTGAGTGAATACGAGTAGTTAGTTTGTCCATTACAACTATTATCCTCGCGTTTATGCTCAATAAAGGATTTTGTGAATCGACAATTGTCATTTTGATTGATTTAAGTTGATTCTTGAGGCAAGAGTGTTCAAAGATGGTTATGGAGAGTTCTTGTTTAGTTTTGGGAAAGAGTGTATCGATTTTCCACGGTCATTTGTATGGTTTCGTGTATGTGTTGCATTTCGTTTAAATAGTAGATCCTACGTTCCATTTGTGATTGATTAGGGGATTTTAGTCATCATTATAACAGGATTTGTTGAAATTAGTCTTTGAGTGTGTTGACAAGGTTTGAGGATCAAAACTCCTTAGCATTGAAGGTTATTAGAGAAAGCGAATAACTATCTCTCCGAGAACTATTGTTGTTTAATGTCTTTTTCTACGTATTTCTTTTCCATGTATTTTGTTAATCTTTCATGAATACTTTAATGCACCTATCCGTAGTTGCATTTCTTTATTGAAATACAAGGAAATATTACATACTAGAACGAGTTAACATGATTTGACTTCTTTTTTATCGAGCACACATTGCGTTTCCCGTTTGACGTTTCATTATTCTCATTCGGTAAGTGTAATTTGATTCTAGATTCTTATTGAGTGAATACGAGTAGTTAGTTTGTCCATTACAACTCGTATCCTTGCGTTTATGCTCAATAGAAGATTCCGTGAATGAATAGTTTTCATTTTGATTGATTTAAGTGGATTCTTTAGGCAAGAGTGTTCAAAGATGGTTATGGGGAGTTCTTGTTTAGTTTTGGGAAAGAGTGTATTGATTTTCAATGGTCATTTGTATGGTTTCATGTTCGAGTTGCATTCGGTTTAAACAGTAGATCCTACGTTCCTGTAACAACCCCAATATTTGGGCCTGAAATTTTCTTTAAAACGAACCCAAATCAGTGCATTAAACATGAGCAAAGCCCAATAAGCGACTAGCCCAATTGTGGCCCAGTAAGAAATCTAAAACCCAAAAGTAGTATTACTAGGATGTAAATAAAACATTTTGTTAACGAGAAACTTATTCTATGAATTAACAACCGCATAACAAAATATCTGCCTGCCGAACTATTTAACGTAAGACTACAGGCCGATATCCGGCAAACAATGGAAACCCGACATGGTTAATAAATAGTGAAGCAATAACGTGTGAATATATTTTAAATTGTGAATGGAAATGAAATCAAAAGAGCTCATGCGAATTGAACAAAGCCTAATAACAATGACAATAACTGCACAATTTTGATTAACGTCTAATAGATGTCAATAAAAACACGACATTCGAAGATGTCAATAAGCAAATTATTTAATTTAGAACTACAAATTTATGACTATTCTTTTATTTATTTATTTATTTATTTATTTATTTCTATATACTATTCTATCAACGGAACTACTAAATCGTGAATGGAAATCAAATCCGGAAAATCATTTAATTACGCGATTTTCGATGTCATCAATTTAAACGTCACCCGATATTTAATATAAAAAGCTTCATGCACGTTTGTTTACGAAGTGAAATTACTGAAACTAACGTAAAAGATGGAGACCCGGTACAACACGCTACTCGGTCGAGGACAATGTCGAGAGGACACTGCTCAGAAAGACAGTGTGGAGAGACTTGGGTATAAATACCCCCACTTAGCCATTTTCTTCATTCCACTCAAAATCAAAACACACACACACTTAGAGAGAATGGAGAGAGTGATCGGCAGTTGGGAGAAGAAGGGGAGACCAGCGGCGACCGGCGACCGGCAGCCGGCCACCGAGCGCGGCGGCACGTGCCCGTGCTCCGGCGAGTGCCATTCATCAAATCGAAGCTCTCGACGTCGCGAGTATGATGGTAGCGGTGGCTCGAGTGTATGCATGGCGGTGGCAGTGTTAATCGCCCTTGAAGATCCTCCGGCGAGATTGCGGCGACTCTCCGGCGATGGCCTTTTACACCGATCTACACATGCATGTGCTCCTCGAACCCCGATCTACAAGGTACGTGTTTCGTTTGGTGGAAATGGTGGCGGCCACCGATGGTGGTCGAGAATGGGGTTGTCGTAGGGTTGTTGGGTGGTGAGGATAGGTGGTGCACGTGATGGTGACCCGAGGAGGCGATCGGCGGTCGCTGAGGATGAGGGTCGCGGTGACCGCCGGCGGCACACACACCCACCAACCGCCGGCAGTAGCGGCAGTGACAGTGAGGGCAGTAGCAACGGTGGTCTGTGGTGGTTGTTGGTTTAGTTAGTAGCAGTGGTGGTATGTGGTGGTTGTTGGTGTAGGGCTGCAGTTAGGGTTCTGTTGGTGTTAAGGGCTGTAATGGTGAAGCTCGGTTGGTGATGATGGTGATGGCAGTGGGCGACGGTTGGTGGTGAGGGTAACGGCAATGCAGTTGGTGGTTAGTGACGGGCAGTGGTAGTGGTCGCGGAATGGCGGTGACTGTGAGGTTACGCGTGATTGGTGGTTTCGTTGGGGTTAGGGTTGTGATTGGTGGTTGGTGGTGATGGCAGCCATGGATGGTTGTTGATGGTTGTGACGACGGTGATGATGGCGATGCTGGTTGGTACCGATGGTGTGCGGTGGTTTGTGGTGATCTCGGGTTGAAGTTGGTAGTGTTTGGTAACGGGTTTGAGATGGTTGTGTTTAGGTTGGACTGGGATGTGTTTGGACACTAGTCAACACTAGTCAAACGGTGTGGTCTAACGGAAAGGTATACGTGCACGCTTTGATTATTTAACGTGACTATTATTCATATCAAATCGATTGAGCTCGCCTTAAATTAGCGTCTTGTGATTATAAATTTTATCATAAATGATGTATAATAATAATAATAATGATAATATTAAAGATCAAGAATTGAATTATAAAACATGAACACATGTAGACATCTATAAATATATATATATACTCACATGTTTCATACAAAACAATGGTTAAACGCATAAACACAAACCAAATGTGATGCTACAAAATGTAATGGTAATTTATATATATATATATATATATATATATATATATATATATATATATATATATATAATGTATTAAAGAATTGTAATACTAATAAAATTATTAATACAAATAATTATACCATTATTGTTAACACCAATATTGTTGCATTCCTTTAATATTATTGTTAATGCTTAATGCGCGTTTTACCAAAAGGTTTCAATGTTATTGATAATGATATGCAATATAATGATGAAGACATTCCAAGTTATGTACTAGGGCTATTGCAATTAAAGAATTGCACAGACGATTAATATTACTATTAACTGATATAAGTAATACTAAAATCATCATGTTATAACTACACGATCATCATCATCATGTATTTTCTTTATATACACACTAGCACTACAACTGTTATCATTAGTGATGCTATTTTATTCCTAAGAAATAGTTTAACCAATCTTTATTATTACCAAGTTTACCATGGATGAGTATAATTATCTATGATACTGGTTACAACATTATTAATAGTATTTATCAACATATAATCATACAAAATTTTATTATTACTATCAATCTTATCAAAAGTAGTGTAAATAATATTACTTTGTCATCTTCATAACTTATATTATTTTCAATTCTACTTATAAACCATACGGTAATAACAACGATCATACATCTAACATTAGTGTAAATATTGTTATATCTTCAATCATAACTTCAAGAGATACTTTATAATATTAGTATTTTATTTATCATGCTAATAATGTTAACCATGGCATTCAAAATATATTTTATTAGGAATTATAGTTTTATTTTGTTACCATACTAACAACTATTACTAATTATTTCATTATTATCATCAAGTTTATTAATATCAATGTCGGAGTCATTAATACCAATACCATCTATCATATACGATGCCTTGAATGATATTAATACGTGTTAATACAACTTGAGCACACAAAAATTATACGATAATTAAGTATAGATAGTATTCTATTATAATTATGAGCAAGGAAAATTCAAAGCAAATGGTTACCAAATATGTGTATGTATACCTTTGAAAGCATAACCTAATCCCACGGAAGTCTTGAATGATAACAAACCCTGAAACACGTAATGATCCTAGAACAATACTTAAAGAGGAAGCTCAATCTTATTGCAAGTAAATACAAACTATTACCTTTCCTCAAAATGTACATTTATGGATAATTGTAACTAGGTCACCATGAGGACTACACGCACAACATAGGGAAACTTACGACACTGATATAGATTACGCATGCAGTAAGCCCAGGTGAGTTTAGTGTTCCCTTTTTACTACTATTTTTGGGATGAAGCATGCTATGTTTGAACTAAATTTATTTGTGTACCATTATGTGATGCTATTATATGTTGTGGCTAATGTTAGAACCTGCACCTACTTGTATCACAATCATTAATTCTTGTGTGAACCGCTTGTTTTATATGGGTAGATCTACTTGGGGAATCCCCCACGCACAGTGCCTTCCGTCATAACCGGAAGGGTACCCCACTGAGATCCTGCGGGGTCGTTTGTGTCATGTAACAGGTTTTATAAGATACTATGGTGTACCACTCAGCAGGTATGGTACACCCTTAGAGGCTCAGTTTCCCCTATGAGATAACCGGTACAACACAACTTTAGAAGAGGCTAGCCGGGGCTGAGTGCAGGGTTGATTGTGACCCCACAACAGTGACACTTATGTTCTCTTTTAAAATTACCTATGGATTCTAACGAGTCCTTTTGTTTTGAAATTTAAGCACTTGAACTCACCAACTTTTTAGTTGACACAAATCTTTTTGAGCATGTTTCAGGTAACCCTTGATGAAAGCTTTGATTTAATGGAGACTTTATGGATGGCTTAGCACCGTGACTACCCATGGCATTACTTGAACTTTTAAAACATTATTAAACATTTGGATTTGTTGTGTATTAATTTGGATAATTTTTGTAATGGGTGTTTAGTCTATGTTTGGGCAAGACTTTCATAGCCCGGATATTGTTGTTAAATGTAATGCCATGCGATTTCTCTCCTTGTGTGCTCTTGAGTGGTTAGTTTCCGCTGCCATGTAAGTTACCGGTCTGCGACGTCCCACCCTCCTTGGGCCCAGGGTGTGACAGTTCCATTTGTGATTGATTAGTCTGACTTTAGTCATCATTATAACGGGATTTGTTGAAATTAGGCTTCTCGTGTGTGGACAAGGTTTGAGGAACAAAACTCCATAGCATTGAAGGTTATTAGAAAAAGCAAATATCAATCTCTGCGAGAACTATTGTGGTTAAATGTCTTTATCTATGTATTTCTTTTCCCATGCATTTTGTTAATCTTTCATGAATACTTTAATGCATGTATCCGTAGTTGCATTTCTTTATTGTAATACAAGGAAATATTACAAACTATAATGAGTTAACTTGATTTGACTTTTTTTTACCGAGCACACATTGCGTTTCCCGTTTGACGTTTCATTAGTTTCCTTTGGTAAGTGTAATTTGGTTGTAGATTCTTATTGAGTGAATACGAGTAGTTAGTTTGTCCATTAGAACTCTTATCCTTGCGTTTATGCTCAATAAAGGATTCCGTCAATCGAAAATTGTCATTTTGATTGATTTAAGTGGATTCTTGAGGCAAGAGTGTTCAAAGATGGTTATGGAGAGTTCTTGTTTAGTTTTGGGAAGGAGTGTACCGATTTTCAATGGTCATTTGTATGGTTACATGTTCGTGTTGCATTCGGTTTAATTAGTAGACCTTATGTTCCATTTATGATTGATTAGTGTGTTTTTAGTCATCATTATAACGGGATTGGATGAAATTAGCCTTCGAGTGTGTTGACAAGGTTTGAGGATCAAAACTCCATAGCATTGAAGGTTATTAGGGAAAGCAAATAACTATCTTTAAGAGAGCTATTGTTGTATAATGTCTTTTTATACGTATTTTTTTCCGATGTATTTTGTTAATCTTTCATGAATACTTTAATGCACCTATCCGTAGTTGCATTTTTTTATTGAAATACAAGGAAATATTACATACTAGAACGAGGTTGCTTGATTTGACTTCTTTTTTATCGAGCACACATTACGTTTTCCGTTTGACGTTTCATTAGTTTCATTCGTTAAGTGCAATTTGATTCTAGATTCTTATTGAGTGAATACGAGTAGTTAGTTTGTCCATCACAACTATTATCCTTGCGTTAATGCTCAATAAAGGATTCTGTGAATCGACAATTGTCATATTGATTGATTTAAGTGGATTCTTGAGGCAAGAGTGTTCAAAGATGGTTATGGAGAGTTCTTCTTTAGTTTTGGGAAAGAGTATCGATTTCCAACGGTCATTTGTATGGTTAAATGTTCGTGTTGCATTTGGTGTAAACTGTAGAACCTATGTTCCATTTGTGATTGATACTGTGATTTTAGTCATCATTATAACAGGATTTAATGAAATTAGGCTTCGAGTATATTGACAAGGTTTGAGGATCAAAACTCTAATGCATTGAAGGTAATTTGGGAAAGCAAATAACTATATTTGCGAGAACTATTGTTGTTTAATGTCTTTTTGTACGTATTTCTTTTCCCATGCATTTTGTTAATCTTTCATGAATACTTTAATGCATCTATCTGTAGTTGCATTTATTTGTTGAAATACAAGGAAATATTACATACTAGAACGAGTTAACTTGATTTGACTTCTTTTTTATCGAGCACAAATTGCGTTTCCCGTTTGACGTTTCATTAGTTTCCTCCGGTAAGTGTAATTTGATTCTAGATTCTTATTGAGTGAATACGAGTAGTTAGTTTGTCCATTACAACTATTATTCTTGCGTTTATGTTCAATAGAGGATTTCGTGAATGAACAATTGTCATTTTGATTGATTTAAGTGGATTCAGGCAAGAGTGTTTCAAAGGTAACCATGGGGAGTTCTTGTTTAGTTTTGGGAAAGAGTGTATTGATTTTCAACAATCATTTGTATGGTTTCATGTTCGTGTTGCATTCGGTTTAAGCAGTAGATCCTACGTTCCATTTGTGATTGATTAGTCTGATTTTAGTCATCATTATAACGGGATTTGTTGAAATTAGGCTTCGAGTGTGTTGACAAGGTTTGAGGATCAAAACTCCATAGCATTGAAGGTTATTAGAAAAAGCAAATATCTATCTCTGAAAGAACTATTGTTGTTTAATGTCTTATTTACGTATTTCTTTTCCCATGCATTTTGTTATTCTTTCATGAATACTCTAATGCACCTATATGTAGTTACATTTTTTTATTGAAATACAAGGAAATATAACTTACTAGAACGAGTTAACTTGATTTAACTTCTTTTTTATCGAGCACACATTGCGTTTCCCGTTTGACGTTTCATTAGTTTCCTTTGGTAAGTGTAATTTGATTCTATATTCTTATTGAGTGAATACGAGTAGTTAGTTTCTCCATTACAACTATTATCCTTGTGTTTATGCTCAATAGAGGATTTCATGATGTCATTTTGATTGATTTAAGTGGATTCTTGAGGCGAGAGTGTTTCAAAGATAACCATGGGGAGTTCTTGTTTAGTTTTGGGAAAGAGTGTATTGATTTTCAACAATCATTTGTATGGTTACATGTTCGTGTTGCATTCGATTTAAACAGTAGATCCTTCGTTCCATTTGTGATTGATTAGTCTGATATTAGTCATCATTATAACGGGATTTGTTGAAATTAGGCTTTGAATGTGTTGACAAGGTTTGAGGATCAAAACTCCCTAGCATTGAAGGTTATTAGAGAAAGCAAATAAGTATCTCTGCGGGAACTATTGTTGTTTAATGTCTTTTTGTACGTATGTCTTTTCCCATGCATTTTGTTATTCTTTCATGAATACTTTAATGCACCTATCTGTAGTTGCATTTTTTTATTGAAATACAAGGAAATATTACATACTAGAACGAGTTAACTTGATTTGACTTCTTTTTTATCGAGCACACATTACGTTTCCCGTTTGACGTTTCATTAGTTTCATTCGGTAAGTGTAATTTGATTCTAAATTATAATTGAGTGAATACGAGTAGTTAGTTTATCCATTACAACTTTTATCCTTGCGTTTATTCTCAATAAAGGATTCTGTGAACCGACAATTGTCATTTTGATTGATTTAAGTGGATTCTTGAGGCAAGAGTGTTCAAAGATGGTTATGGAGAGTTCTTTTTTAGTTTTGGGAAAGAGTGTATCGATTTTCAACGGTCATTTGTATGGTTTCGTGTACGTGTTGCATTCGGTGTATACAGTAGATCGTACGTTCCATTTGTGATTTATTAGGGGATTTTAGTCATCATTATAACGGGATTTGTTGAAATTAGGCTTCGAGTGTGTTGACAAGGTTTAAGAATCAAAACTCCCTAGCATTGAAGGTTATTAGAGAAAGAAAATAACTATCTCAGGGAGAACTATTGCTGTTTAATGTCTTTTTGTACGTATTTCTTTTCCCATGTATTTTGTTAATCTTTCATGAATAGTTTAATGCACCTATCCGTAGTTGCATTTCTTTATTGAAATACAAGGAAATATTACATACTAGAACGAGTTAACTTGATTTGACTTGTTTTTTATCGAGCACACATTGCGTTTCCCGTTTGACGTTTCATTATTCTCATTCGGTAAGTGTAATTTGATTTAAGATTCTTATTGAGTGATACGAGTAGTTTGTTTGTCCATTACAACTCGTATCCTTGCGTTTATGCTCAATAGAGGATTTCGTGAATGAATAATTCTCATTTTGATTGATTTAAGTGGATTCTTGAGGAAAGAGTGTTCAAAGATGGTTATGGGGAATTCTTGTTTAGTTTTAGGAAAGAGTGTATTGATTTTCAACGGTCATTTGTATGGTTTCATGTTCGTGTTGCATTCGGTTTAAACAGTAGATCCTTCGTTCCATTTGTGATTCATTAGTATGATTTTAGTCATCATTATAACGGGATTTGTTGAATTTAGGCTTCGAATGTGTTCTCAAGGTTTGAGGATCAAAACTCCCTAGCATTGAAGGTTATTAGAGAAAGCAAATAAGTATCTCTGCGAGAACTATTGTTGTTTAATGTCTTTTTGTAAGTATTTCTTTTCCCATGCATTTTGTTATTCTTTCATGAATACTCTAATGCACCTATCCGTAGTTGCATTTTTTTATTGACATACAAGGAAATATAACATACTAGAACGAGTTAACTTGATTTTACTTCTTTTTATCGAGCACACATTGCGTTTCCGTTTGACATTTCATTAGTTTCCTTCGGTAAGTGTAATTTGATACTAGATTCTTATTGAGTGAATACGAGTAGTTAGTTTGTCCATTACAACTATTATACTTGCGTTTACGTTCAATAAAGGATTATGTGAATCGACAATTGTCATTTTGATTTATTTAAGTGGATTCTTAAGGAAAGAGTGTTCAAAGATGGTTATGGGGAGTTCTTGTTTAGTTTTAGGAAAGAGTGTATTGATTTTCAACGGTCATTTGTATGGTTTCATGTTCGTGTTGCATTCGGTTTAAACAGTAGATCCTACATTCCATTTGTGATTGATTAGTCTGATTTTAGTCATCATTATAATGGGGTTGTTGAAATTAGGCTTCGAGTGTGTTGACAAGGTTTGAGGATCAAAACTCCATAGCATTGAAGGTTATTAGAAAAAGTAAATATCTATCTCTGAAAGAACTATTTTTGTTTAATGTCTTATTTATGTATTTCTTTTCCCATGTATTTTGTTAATCTTTCATGAATACTTTAATGCATCTCTCCGTAGTTGCATTTCTTTGTTGAGTTACAAGGAAATATTGCATACTAGAACGAGTTAACTTGATTTGACTTCTTTTTTATCGAGCACACATTGCGTTTCCCGTTTGACGTTTCATTAGTTTCCTTCGGTAAGTGTAATTTGATTCTAGATTCTTGTTGAGTGAATACGAGTAGTTAGTTTCTCCATTACAACTATTATCATTAAGTTTATGCTCAATAGAGGATTTCGTGAATGAACAATTGTCATTTTGATTGATTTAAGTGGATTCTTGAGGCAAGAGTGTTCAAGATGGTTATGGGGAGTTCTTGTTTAGTTTTGGAAAAGTGG
This sequence comes from Flaveria sonorensis, assembly GCA_025506505.1. Classification (NCBI taxonomy): domain Eukaryota; kingdom Viridiplantae; phylum Streptophyta; class Magnoliopsida; order Asterales; family Asteraceae; genus Flaveria; species Flaveria sonorensis. The sequence continues at coordinate 35,113,770 of CM046428.1, forward strand.
TATTGATTTTCAACGGGTCATTTGTATGGTTTCATGTTCGTGTTGCATTCGGTTTAAACAGTAGAACCTTCGTTCCATTTGTGATTCATTAGTCTGATTTTAGTCATCATTATAACGTGATTTGTTGAATTTAGGATTCGAATGTGTTCTCAAGGTTTGAGGATCAAAACTCCCTAGCATTGAAGGCTATTAGAGAAAGTAAATAAGTATCTCTGCGAGAACTATTGTTGTTTAATGTCTTTTTGTACGTATTTCTTTTCCCATGCATTTTGTTATTCTTTCATGAATACTCTAATGCACCTATCCGTAGTTGCATTTTTTTATTGAAATACAAGGAAATATAACATACTAGAACGAGTTAACTTGATTTTACTTCATTTTTATCGAGCACACATTGCGTTTCCCGTTTGACGTTTCATTAGTTTCCTTCGGTAAGTGTAATTTGATTCTAGATTCTTATTGAGTGAATACGAGTAGTTAGTTTGTCCATTACAACTATTATACTTGCGTTTATGCTCAATAAAGGATTATGTGAATCGACAATTGTCTTTTGATTGATTTAAGTGGATTCTTGAGGCAAAAGTGTTCAAAGATAGTTATGGAGAGTTCTTGTTTACTTTTGGGAAAGTGTGTATCGATTTTCAACGGTCATTTGTATGGTTTCATGTACGTGTTGCATTCGGTTTTAACGGTAGATCCTACGTTCCATTTGTGATTGATTAGTCTTATTTTAGTCATCATTATAACAAGATTTGTCAAAATTAGGCTTTGAGTGTGTTGACAAGGTTTGAGGATCAAAACTCCCTAGAATTGAAGGTTATTAGAGAAAGCAAATAAGTATCTCTGCGGGAACTATTGTTGTTTAATGTCTTTTTGTACGTATGTCTTTTCCCATGCATTTTGTTATTCTTTCATGAATACTTTAATGCACCTATCTGTAGTTGCATTTTTTTTATTGAAATACAAGGAAATATTACATACTAGAACGAGTTAACTTGATTTGACTTGTTTTTTATCGAGCACACATTGCGTTTCCGTTTGACGTTTCATTATTCTCATTCGGTAAGTGTAATTTGATTTAAGATTCTTATTGAGTGATACGAGTAGTTTGTTTGTCCATTACAACTCGTATCCTTGCGTTTATGCTCATAGAGGATTTCGTGAATGAATAATTCTCATTTTGATTGATTTAAGTGGATTCTTGAGGAAAGAGTGTTCAAAGATGGTTATGGGGAATTCTTGTTTAGTTTTAGGAAGAGTGTATTGATTTTCAACGGTCATTTGTATGGTTTCATGTTCGTGTTGCATTCGGTTTAAACAGTAGATCCTTCGTTCCATTTGTGATTCATTAGTATGATTTTAGTCATCATTATAACGGGATTTGTTGAATTTAGGCTTCGAATGTGTTCTCAAGGTTTGAGGATCAAAACTCCCTAGCATTGAAGGTTATTAGAGAAAGCAAATAAGTATCTCTGCGAGAACTATTGTTGTTTAATGTCTTTTTGTACGTATTTCTTTTCCCATGCATTTTGTTATTCTTTCATGAATACTCTAATGCACCTATCCGTAGTTGCATTTTTTTATTGAAATACAAGGAAATATAACATACTAGAACGAGTTAACTTGATTTTACTTCTTTTTTATCGAGCACACATTGCGTTTCCCGTTTGACATTTCATTAGTTTCCTTCGGTAAGTGTAATTTGATTCTAGATTCTTATTGAGTGAATACGAGTAGTTAGTTTGTCCATTACAACTATTATACTTGCGTTTATGTTCAATAAAGGATTATGTGAATCGACAATTGTCATTTTGATTGATTTAAGTGGATTCTTAAGGAAAGAGTGTTCAAAGATGGTTATGGGGAGTTCTTGTTTAGTTTTAGGAAAGAGTGTATTGATTTTCAACGGTCATTTGTATGGTTTCATGTTCGTGTTGCATTCGGTTTAAACAGTAGATCCTACATTCCATTTGTGATTGATTAGTCTGATTTTAGTCATCATTATAATGGGGTTTGTTGAAATTAGGCTTCGAGTGTGTTGACAAGGTTTGAGGATCAAAACTCCATAGCATTGAAGGTTATTAGAAAAAGCAAATATCTATCTCTGAAAGAACTATTTTTGTTTAATGTCTTATTTATGTATTTCTTTTCCCATGTATTTTGTTAATCTTTCATGAATACTTTAATGCATCTCTCCGTAGTTGCATTTCTTTGTTGAGTTACAAGGAAATATTGCATACTAGAACGAGTTAACTTGATTTGAATTCTTTTTTATCGAGCACACATTGCGTTTCCCGTTTGACGTTTCATTAGTTTCCTTCGGTAAGTGTAATTTGATTCTAGATTCTTGTTGAGTGAATACGAGTAGTTAGTTTCTCCATTACAACTATTATCCTTAAGTTTATGCTCAATAGAGGATTTCGTGAATGAACAATTGTCATTTTGATTGATTTAAGTGGATTCTTGAGGCAAGAGTGTTCAAAGATGGTTATGGGGAGTTCTTGTTTAGTTTTGGAAAAGTGTGTATTGATTTTCAACGGGTCATTTGTATGGTTTCATGTTCGTGTTGCATTCGGTTTAAACAGTAGAACCTTCGTTCCATTTGTGATTCATTAGTCTGATTTTAGTCATCATTATAACGTGATTTGTTGAATTTAGGATTCGAATGTGTTCTCAAGGTTTGAGGATCAAAACTCCCTAGCATTGAAGGCTATTAGAGAAAGTAAATAAGTATCTCTGCGAGAACTATTGTTGTTTAATGTCTTTTTGTACGTATTTCTTTTCCCATGCATTTTGTTATTCTTTCATGAATACTCTAATGCACCTATCCGTAGTTGCATTTTTTTATTGAAATACAAGGAAATATAACATACTAGAACGAGTTAACTTGATTTTACTTCATTTTTATCGAGCACACATTGCGTTTCCCGTTTGACGTTCATTAGTTTCCTTCGGTAAGTGTAATTTGATTCTAGATTCTTATTGAGTGAATACGAGTAGTTAGTTTGTCCATTACAACTATTATACTTGCGTTTATGCTCAATAAAGGATTATGTGAATCGACAATTGTCTTTTTGATTGATTTAAGTGGATTCTTGAGGCAAAAGTGTTCAAAGATAGTTATGGAGAGTTCTTGTTTACTTTTGGGAAAGTGTGTATCGATTTTCAACGGTCATTTGTATGGTTTCATGTACGTGTTGCATTCGGTTTTAACGGTAGATCCTACGTTCCATTTGTGATTGATTAGTCTTATTTTAGTCATCATTATAACAAGATTTGTCAAAATTAGGCTTTGAGTGTGTTGACAAGGTTTGAGGATCAAAACTCCCTAGAATTGAAGGTTATTAGAGAAAGCAAATAAGTATCTCTGCGGGAACTATTGTTGTTTAATGTCTTTTTGTACGTATGTCTTTTCCCATGCATTTTGTTATTCTTTCATGAATACTTTAATGCACCTATCTGTAGTTGCATTTTTTTTATTGAAATACAAGGAAATATTACATACTAGAACGAGTTAACTTGATTTGACTTCTTTTTTATAGAGCACACATTACGTTTCCCGTTTGACGTTTCATTAGTTTCATTCGGTAAGTGTAATTTGATTCTAAATTCTTATTGAGTGAATACGAGTAGTTAGTTTGTCCATTACAACTATTATACTTGCGTTTATGCTCAATAAAGGATTATGTGAATCGACAATTGTCATTTTGATTGATTTAAGTGGATTCTTGAGGCAAAAGTGTTCAAAGATGGTTATGGAGAGTTCTTGTTTACTTTTGGGAAAGTGTGTATCGATTTTCAACGGTCATTTGTATGGTTTCGTGTACGTGTTGCATTCGGTTTATACAGTAGATCCTACGTTCCTTTTATGATTTATTAGGGGATTTTAGTCATCATTATAACGGGATTTGTTGAAATTAGGCTTTGAGTGTGTTGACAAGGTTTAAGGATCAAAACTCCCTAGCATTAAAGGTTATTAGAGAAAGCAAATAACTATCTCTGGGCGAACTATTGTCGTTTAATGTCTTTTTGTACGTATTTCTTTTCCCATGTATTTTGTTAATCTTTCATGAATACTTTAATGCACCAATCCGTAATTGCATTTATTTATTGAAATACAAGGAAATATTACATACTAGAACGAGTTAACTTGAGTTGACTTCTTTTTTATCGAGCACACATTGCGTTTCACATTTGATTTTTCATTAGTCTCATTCGGTAAGTGTAATTTGAATCTAGATTCATATTGAGTGAATACGAGTAGTTAGTTTGTCCATTACAACTCGTATCCTTGCGTTTATGCTCAATAGAGGATTTCGTGAATGAACACTTGTCATTTTGATTGATTTAAGTGGATTCTTGAGGAAATAGTGTTCAAAGATGGTTATGGGGAGTTCTTGTTTAGTTTTGGGAAAGAGTGTATTGATTTTCAATGGTCATTTATATGGTTTCTTGTTCGTGTTGCATTCGGTTTAAATAGTAGATCCTACATTCCATTTGTGATAAATTAGTCTGATTTTAGTCATCATTATAACGGGATTTGTTGAAATTATGCTTCGAGTGTGTTGACAAGGTTTGAGGATCAAAACTCCGTAGCATTGAAGGTAATTAGAAAAAGCAAATATCTATCTCTGCGAGAACAAATGTTGTTTAATGTCTTATTTATGTATTTCTTTTCTCATGCATTTTGTTAATCTTTCATGAATACTTTAATGCATCTATCTGTAGTTGCATTTATTTGTTGAAATACAAGGAAATATTACATCCTAGAACGAGTTAACTTGATTTGACTTCTTTTTTATCGAGCACACATTGCGTTTCCCGTTTGACGTTTCATTAGTTTCCTCCGGTAAGTGTAATTTGATTCTAGATTCTTATTGAGTGAATACGAGTAGTTAGTTTGTCCATTACAACTATTATTCTTGCGTTTATGCTCAATAGAGGATTTCGTGAATGAACAATTGTCATTTTGATTGATTTAAGTGGATTCAGGCAAGAGTGTTTCAAAGGTAACCATGGGGAGTTCTTGTTTAGTTTTGGGAAAGAGTGTATTGATTTTCAACAATCATTTGTATGGTTTCATGTTCGCGTTGCATTCGGTTTAAGCAGTAGATCCTACGTTCCATTTGTGATTGATTAGTCTGATTTTAGTCATCATTATAACGGGATTTGTTGAAATTAGGCTTCGAGTGTGTTGACAAGGTTTGAGGATCAAAACTCCATAGCATTGAAGGTTATTAGAAAAAGAAAATATCTATCTCTGAAAGAACTATTGTTGTTTAATGTCTTATTTACGTATTTCTTTTCCCATGCATTTTGTTATTCTTTCATGAATACTCTAATGCACCTATCCGTAGTTGCATTTTTTTATTGAAATACAAGGAAATATAACTTACTAGAACGAGTTAACTTGATTTGACTTCTTTTTTATCGAGCACACATTGCGTTTCCCGTTTGACGTTTCATTAGTTTCCTTTGGTAAGTGTAATTTGATTCTATATTCTTATTGAGTGAATACGAGTAGTTAGTTTGTCCATTACAACTATTATCCTTGCGTTTATGCTCAATAGAGGATTTCATGATGTCATTTTGATTGATTTAAGTGGATTCTTGAGGCGAGAGTGTTTCAAAGATAACCATGGGGAGTTCTTCTTTAGTTTTGGGAAAGAGTGTAATGATTCTCAACAATCATTTGTATGGTTTCATGTTCGTGTTGCATTCGGTTTAAACAGTAGATCCTTCGTTCCATTTGTGATTGATTAGTCTGATTTTAGTCATCATTATAACGGGATTTGTTGAAATTAGGCTTCGAATGTGTTGACAAGGTTTGAGGATCAAAACTCCCTAGCATTGAAGGTTATTAGAGAAAGCAAATAAGTATCTCTGCGGGAACTATTGTTGTTTAATGTCTTTTTGTACGTATGCCTTTTCCCATGCATTTTGTTATTCTTTCATGAATACTTTAATGCACCTATCTGTAGTTGCATTTTTTTATTGAAATACAAGGAAATATTACATACTAGAACGAGTTAACTTGATTTGACTTCTTTTTTATCGAGCACACATTACGTTTCCCGTTTGACGTTTCATTAGTTTCATTCGGTAAGAGTAATTTGATTCTAAATTCTTATTGAGTGAATACGAGTAGTTAGTTTGTCCATTACAACTATTATCCTTGCGTTTATGCTCAATAAAGGATTATGTGAATCGACAATTGTCATTTTGATTGATTTAAGTGGATTCTTGAGGCAAGAGTGTTCAAAGATGGTTATGGAGAGTTCTTGTTTAGTTTTGGGAAAGAGTGTATCGATTTTCAACGGTCATTTGTATGGTTTCATGTACGTGTTGCATTCGGTTTATACAGTAGATCCTACGTTCCATTTGTGATTTATTAGGGGATTTTAGTCATCATTATAACGGGATTTGTTGAAATTAGGCTTCGAGTGTGTTGACAAGGTTTAAGGATCAAAACTCCCTAGCATTGAAGGTTATTAGAGAAAGCAAATAACTATCTCTGGGAGAACTATTGTTGTTTAATGTCTTTTTGTACGTATTTCTTTTCCCATGTAGTTTGTTAATCTTTCATGAATAGTTTAATGCACCTATCCGTAGTTGCATTTCTTTATTGAAATACAAGGAAATATTACATACTAGAACGAGTTAACTTGATTTGGCTTGTTTTTATAGAGCACACATTGCGTTTCCCGTTTGACGTTTCATTATTCTCATTCGGTAAGTGTAATTTGATTCAAGATTCTTATTGAGTGAATACGAGTAGTTAGTTTGTCCATTACAACTTGTATCCTTGCGTTTATGCTCAATAGAGGATTTTATGAATGAATAATTGTCATTTTGATTGATTTAAGTGGATTCTGTTGGATCTTATATGCCCAAGACACATACAAGATTGATGTGGTTAGTACGTTATGATCCAAGTCGGGTCATACCCAATAACAAACTAAGCAAACACCGTTAAACATTTATTTGTTGATCATGATAAAACAAATAAATTATGACACAAATTTAGAAAATGGGTTTTCTGAATTATTGCATTTGAGATAAGACAAATTATATGGATATTTTGTTCATGAGATATCATTTGTAATGTTGTTTAAATAAGTTAAATAACATCAAATTTAAGAGTGTTTAAGTTATAAGATTAAAATTGGTTTAATTATATAACTTAATGGGTAACTAAAATGAATTAAAAGGGTGTTATTTTAAAATGGGGGGAACCCATTTTAAACCCACACTTTCGGCCTCCCTTTTGTTCTTCTTGGGATTCCTTGTCTTGTTTTATGACAAGACTTTAATCCCTTGGAACACAACACTCAACCACACTCTCTCTCACACACATGCAAAGAACTCTTTCTTCTCCATCTTGCTCTTCACATTCACGGACATAAGAGCTTGGAAAGGAAGGCTTTGGGTGTTAACTTCCTAACAAGTTTGGTGCTTTGCAAGAGCTTGTGGGTATACAAGCTTGAGGTCTTCTCTTTTGAAGACTAGACATTCAAGAAACATCATCTTCCTCCTCTTATCCGTATCCACTTGCTTGTTCAAGAAAGGTAGTATTCATGTACATCCTATGGTTGGTTTTGATAGCATTTCTTTTCACATATATATGATCCTTGTTCTTGGGTTTGTTTTCTTGAACATATAAATGTTTATTTTCAGAATATAACACAAGTTTTAAACTCCATACATCCGCTGCGTTTTTATGTTTAAATGGTTAAACATCCTTGTTAAAACTTGTAAAAACCCAACAATGGCATCTAGAGCCGGTTATGTGGAAAACTTGCTTCAAAAGTCCAAGAAAAGTTAGTTTTGTTGGACTTTTTCAACCCATTAGGGGCTGTTTTGATATGGATAAATGAATCCCTTATCTTTCAAAGTTTTATCTCACATGCTTTAGAATAAACCTTGAAAGATTAACATCAAGTGGTTGATTGTTTTGTTTGGACTAAACCCTAAAGTTTGGGTTTATGTTGGCCGAAACTTTAAGGGTTAAAAAGGGAGTTCATGGTTGTTCTTGGATGTTGTATTTGATACATATTTTGGTGCATAACATAGCCTTGACCTAATGTGTTTTGGTTTTGGATGAATGTGATTGTCATGTTTAGTTTTATTCATTAAAGGGTTGTAATAATAATTTTGGTGTTTGTATCTTTTGGGTTGTAATTTATTTATTCATTGGTTATGTAATAAATAGATTAGGTGCATTTCTTTTATTAGAAAAATTGTATTAGGATATGATTTTGTAAAAGAAGATGCACAAGTTGGAGACTCAAGGAAAGATACAAAGGAAGAACTCAAAAGACATGGACACTTGAAGCATTTGGATGTGGATTCGAGTGGGAGTTCTTGGACACATTTTAATGTGTCATTATTAACCCTTAGGAAAGACCTAGTGACAACACTTGTGATGGCAAACAAGTGTGGTCACCTTAGTGGCTATGGTTATGCACATATGATTGAATGGTTGTGCTTGTTTGGTTGTTTTGTTTTATGTTGGTTGTTTGATATATGGATATGCATAACTAACAAATTTATAAACATAACAAGCTGAAAAAAATGGTTCTTAATCATTAAGTGGTTAATAAAAGGTTATTAAAAGGATTAATGATTTTAAATAAAAGGGTTTTTTTAAAAGAACCATAGGGTACCATGTATTTGAAAGCATGCAAATGCAAGGTACATAGAGTTTTCTAAACTAGAATTATGAAAACTTAAAATGTCTTTTGAAAACAAGTTTATCACCATCCTTTTACACAACACTTAAGTCACTTGAAAACTCTTAATGGGATAAAGGTCACCTAACCATTTTGAGGGAACTTGTGATTTAAGGTGGGAATGCCGTATTTGTGGGATAAAGATCACCTAACCACTTATATTGGTAAACTCACATGTGTGTGTAAGTAGGGTAACTTGATTTGCAAACCATGTTAAATGGATCACCTACAATATGGTTTACAAAAGGTGTTGATGGGATTAACATGCCGACTATACATATGATGTTTAAGTCGATCCCATACCTCTAGAAGTTGCAAAGGGTTGCAATTGTCAAACGTTGACTACTTTGTTAATTTAAATAATGGGATAAAGATCACCTAACCACTATTTAAATGTGACGTTGGATTCTAGAATTTTATTTTGTGTATGACACATAAAAGAAATTTATAATTAAAAATGATAATATCGTAAATACTAAAATTGAACCTTGTTAAATTTTGTAGATGGCCACCAACAACAATGAAAATAATGATATTCCATCCGCTCACAACCTATCACTAAGAACCATTCTCCAAAAGGAGCGTCTAAACCATAACAATTTCATTGATTGGTTTCGAAACTTGAGAATTGTTCTCAAGCAAGAGAAACGGTCATATATCTTAGACGATCCGATTCCCGATGAACCCAATGAGGAAGATGAAGAGGCCTACTTGAATTGGGTGAAATACACTGAGGACTCGGTCCAAGTGTCTTGCCTCATGTTGGCAAGTATGACTCCGGATCTCCAAAAGGAGTACGAACATCACGGAGCATACGACATGATAACCCAGTTGAAGGAAACGTTCCAACAACAAGCAAGGGTAGAGCGCTTCGAAACGGTTCGAGCACTCCATGCATGTCGTATGGATGATACCCAATCGGTCTCATCTTATGTACTTAAGATGAAGAGCCACATAGACCGCCTCGAAAGGCTGAATTGTCCCGTCTCGAAAGAGTTGGCTACGGATTTGATCCTCAACTCTTTGTCAAAAAGGTTTGACAATTTTGTTATGAATTATAACATGAACGGTTGGGACAAGAACATAACTGAGCTTCACTCTATGCTCAAGACAGCCGAGGCGGCCATGGGTAAAAGGAGTTTACCCGTTCTCACCATCAATGAAGGTGGGAACAAGAAGAGGCCTCACCCCGCATCCAAGGCAAGTGTTGCAAAGGTAAAGGGTACATTGGGAGAAAGGGAAAGGGAGTGGTAAAAGTGCCACCACCAAAACCAGCGGAGAAGAAGCAAAAGGTTGCTTCGGATGACCCATGCTTTAAGTGTGGGGAGATAGGACATTGGGCAAGAAATTGTCCTGTCCATCTCAAAGAGTTGAAAGCAAAGAGGGATGCCGGGCAGACCTCAGGTACAATTTTCATGATTCATATTGATCTAAATATAATATCCTCTAACACATGGGTATTGGATACCGGATGTGGGACTCACATTTGCAATTTGTTGCAGGGGTTCAAAAGAAGTAAAAACTTCAACAAAGGGGATGTTAGCCTCTACATGGGGAATGGGGCAAAAGTTCAAGTTGAAGCCCGAGGGGACTACATCCTGAAGCTTCCAAATGGTTTGGAAGCAATTTTGAACAATGTTTTGTATGCTCCTAGTTTGACTAGGAACATTATTTCAGTTGCACAATTAAGACAATATGGTTATGTTTTGATGTTTATTGAAAATGAAATTCATGTTTCTTTAAATAACATCTTTTATTTTAAAGCTACTCCTATTAATGGTATTTATGAATTGGTTCATGAAAACACATTATATGATAGCTCGTTGTACCAAACCACCACCAAGAAGCTCAAATTAGATTTGAGTGACACCTATCTTTGGCATTGCCGTCTTGGTCATATAAACAAGAAGCGCATACAAACTCTTCAAAAGAATGGTCTTTTAAAAGCAAGTGAATATGATTCATTTGATGTATGTGAATCTTGTTTACAAGGCAAAATGACTAAGGCGCCTTTTAGTGGCAAAACCGAAAGGGCAAAAGATTTATTAGGTATCATACATTAGGATGTATGTGGTCCTTTTAAGCCAATGACTAGGTATAATGAAAGATACTTCATTACCTTTACCGATGACTATAGTAGGTATGGGTATGTGTACTTGTTAAGACATAAAGATGAAGCTTTTGAAATGTTCAAAACCTTCCAAAATGAAGTAGAAAATCAACTCAACAAATCAATAAAAATTCTTCGCACCGATAGAGGAGGTGAATACCTGAGTGATGCTTTTAGAGATCATCTTAGAAGTTGTGGGATTATCTCACAACTATCTCCACCTGGAACACCACAACACAATGGTGTGTGTGAAAGGAGAAATCGAACTCTATTAGATATGGTTCGATCTATGATGGCTGGAAGCTCATTGCCTCTATCATTTTGGGGCTTTGCTTTGCTCTCTGCGGCCCGTATTTTGAATATGGCCCCAACCAAGAAAGTGGAAAGGACACCTTTTGAAATATGGCATGGAAGGGTTCCATCTCTATCATATTTAAAGGTGTGGGGATGTGAGGCTTATGTAAAGACTCCCACCTCAAACAAGTTAGAAAGACGTTCCACTAAGTGTATTTTTATTGGATATCCTAGAGATTCTATGGGATATTATTTCTATGATCCATTCGAACAAAAAGAGTTTGTTGCCAAGAAGGGTGAGTTCTTGGAAGCCAAGTTCCTTATGGAAGGAGCTAGCAGTAGAACAGTGGATCTTGAGGAGGATCAAGGTCCACAACCCGATACACGTTTGGTTGACACTAGCACTCAACATGAGGATGTTGAGAATGATCAAATGGTTGATCAACACACACAAAACGTTCGCAAATCTGGTAGAACTAGTAATCCACCTGAAAGATATGGATTTTTCATGGATGGGTGCTATGTGGTTGATTCCGATGAACCAATCACATACCATGATGCAGTGTCCAATTTGGATTGTGACAAATGGCTTGAAGCCATGAATGTTGAGATGCAATCCATGTATGACAACCAAGTGTGGGACTTGGTTGTACCACCTCTTAACTCCAAGATAGTTGGAAGTAAGTGGGTTTTCAAGAAGAAAACCGATATGCATGGAAACTTGGATACTTATAAGGCTAGACTTGTAGCAAAAGGTTTCACTCAAGCTCAAGGGGTTGATTATGATGAGACTTTTTCGCCTGTTGCAATGCTAAAGTCTATTAGGATATTATTTGCCATAGCTGCTCATTATGATTATGAGATTTGGCAAATGGATGTCAAAACCGCTTTTCTAAATGGATATCTTGAGGAAGATGTCTATATGGTTCAGCCTGAAGGTTTTGTCAACCCAAAACATCCTAACAAAGTATGCAAGTTAAAGAAATCAATCTATGGATTGAAGCAAGCGTCAAGAAGTTGGAATCACCGTTTTGATGAAGAGGTAATTAAATTTGGGTTCATCAAAAATGCTGATGAGGCTTGTGTGTATAAAAAGGCTAGTGGGAGCATCATCACTTTCCTAGTATTGTATATCGATGACATCCTACTATTTGGAAATGACATTCCAACCTTGGAAGGTATAAAAACCTGGCTTGGAAGCTGTTTTTCCATTAAGGATCTTGGTGAAGCCGCCTACATTTTGGGAATAAAGATCTATAGGGATAGATCGAGGCGGTTGATAGGTTTAAATCAAAGTGCATACATTGACAAGATCTTGAAAAGGTTCAAGATGGAGAACTCTAAGAAAGGTACGGTACCTATTCAAAGAGGAACGATATTGAGTACGACTCAATGTCCAAGCTCAAAGGATGAGCAAGATAAAATGAATGGAATCCCATATGCGTCTGCTATAGGATCCATCATGTATGCAATGATATGCACTAGGCCGGACGTATCATGCGCCTTGAGCATGACAAGCCGATACCAGCAAAATCCTGGAAATAGACATTGGATGGCTGTTAAGAACATACTTAAGTACCTAAGGAGGACTAAAGATATGTTCCTAATCTATGGATCTGGTGAGGAGGAACTCGTGGTAAAAGGTTACATGGATGCGAGTTTCCAAACTGATCGGGATGACTCACGATCACAATCGGGATACATTTTCATCCTAAATGGAGGAGCAGTCTCTTGGAAGAGCTCTAAACAAGATGGTGGCATTATCAACTACAGAGTCAGAATACATCGCCGCTTCATTAGCAGCTCAAGAAGCTGCATGGTTGAAGAAATTCATTGCCGATCTAGGGGTTGTCCCTTCCATTCAGGACCCCCTAGAAATTCTTTGTGATAATGAGGGTGCGATTGCTCAAATCAAGGAACCCCGTGCACATCAAAAGACTAGGCACATTGAGCGGAGATTCAACTACATAAGGGATGAAGTTGAAAAGGGAAAAATATGTATTCGCAAAGTTCACACGGATCAAAACATTGCGGATCCACTCACGAAGCTTCTTGAAAAGGCAAAGCATGAGGGTCATACTTGTGCCATGGGACTTCGATATTCTAGTGACTGGATTTGATTTTGTGATCTTGTATTTGGATATTGGAACCTTTTATTACTTGAATGAATTATATGGTTATAATGTTTCAACTAATGTTCCAATTTTGCATGTTTAATCCATGAGTAAATCATTTACTCTAAACGTCCGTAGTCGTTCATGCCTGTGGGAACAAGTATGAGGGTAAGACTATTATGAACTTGGATTGGTAGATATTCATTTGGATGAATATATAGCAAAGGGTTGCTGCCAAAGTTCATAGATATTTATGGGATATAAATATTGGACTGACCCGCATTTCAAATATTACTACATGGAATCTTCTTGATTGATCATAAGTAAATTTGAGTAAAGGCGAATATCATTTGGTATCCTCTGACCTGAGATACATATTGGGTCTTGATATTCACCGGGTATTATACTTTGACTTGGTTCTTCGCTGTTCTGAAACATGGCAGTACATAAGACTAAATTCAGGTATAGCACGAGGTGATTGTGAGAGACGTATGTAATCAAGATGGGATTTGTTCCTCTTATTCGTTGAGAGTAAGATGTCTAAGGCCTGCTAAAGTTAAGTCAATGGAGAATGATCATTCTGTGTCTCTAAGATTTAACATGACATCTGTGACAAAAGGATAGATGATTGATTCACCTAAAACTTTTTAGTAAGATACTTGAAGGGGATGATGTTATTGAATGGCACTTAGTCATACGTATTAAGGGTAGTAAACCGTTGTTAGGCGGTATTTACTGCTTGCATCAATCTTTTATGAATCTCGTGCAAGTGGGAGATTGTTGGATCTTATATGCCCAAGACACATACAAGATTGATGTGGTTAGGACGTTATGATCCAAGTCGGGTCATACCCAATAACAAGCTAAGCAAACACCGTTAAACATTTATTTGTTGATCATGATCAAACAAATAAATTATGACACCAATTTAGAAAATGGGTTTTCTGAATTATTGCATTTGAGATAAGACAAATTATATGGATATTTTGTTTATGAGATATCATTTGTAATGTTGTTTAAATAAGTTAAATAACATCAAATTTAAGAGTGTTTAAGTTATAAGATTAAAATTGGTTTAATTATATAACTTAATGGGTGATTAAAATGAATTAAAAGGGTGTTATTTTAAAATGGGGGGAACCCATTTTAAACCCACACTTTCGGCCACCCTTTTGTTCTTCTTGGGATTCCTTGTGTTGTTTTAAGACAAGACTTTAATCCCTTGGAACACAACACTCAACCACACTCTCTCTCACACACATGCAAAGAACTCTTTCTTCTCCATCTTGCTCTTCACATTCACGGACATAAGAGCTTGGAAAGGAAGGCTTTGGGTGTTAACTTCCTAACAAGTTTGGTGCTTTGCAAGAGCTTGTGGGTATACAAGCTTGAGGTCTTCTCTTTTGAAGACTAGACATTCAAGAAACATCATCTTCCTCCTCTTATCCGTATCCCACTTGCTTGTTCAAGAAAGGTAGTATTCATGTACATCCTATGGTTGGTTTTGATAGCATTTCTTTTCACATATATATGATCCTTGTTCTTGGGTTTGTTTTCTTGAACATATAAATGTTTATTTTCAGAATAAAACACAAGTTTTAAACTCCATACATCCGCTGCGTTTTTATGTTTAAATGGTTAAACATCCTTGTTAAAACTTGTAAAAACCCAACAGATTCTTGAGGAAAGAGTGTTCAAAGATGGTTATGGGGAGTTCTTGTTTAGTTTTAGGAAAGAGTGTATTGATTTTCAACGGTCATTTGTATGGTTTCATGTTCGTGTTGCATTCGGTTTAAACAGTAGATCCTACGTTCCATTTGTGATTGATTAGTCTGATTTTAGTCATCATTATAATGGGGTTTGTTGAAATTAGGCTTCGAGTGTGTTGACAAGGTTTGAGGATCAAAACTCCATAGCATTGAAGGTTATTAGAAAAAGCAAATATCTATATTGTTGTTTAATGTCTTATTTATGTATTTCTTTTCCCATGCATTTTGTTAATCTTTCATGAATACTTTAATGCATCTATCCGTAGTTGCATTTCTTTGTTGAATTACAAGGAAATATTGCATACTAGAACGAGTTAACTTGATTTGACTTCTTTTTTATCGAGCACACATTGCGTTTCCCGTTTGACGTTTCATTAGTTTCCTTCGGTAAGTGTAATTTGATTCTAGATTCTTATTGAGTGAATACGAGTAGTTAGTTTGTCCATTACAACTATTATACTTGCGTTTATGCTCAATAAAGGATTATGTGAATCGACAATTGTCATTTTCATTGATTTAAGTGGATTCTTGAGGCAAAAGTGTTCAAAGATGGTTATGGAGAGTTCTTGTTTACTTTTGGGAAAGTGTGTATCGATTTTCAACGGTCATTTGTATGGTTTCATTACGTGTTGCATTCGGTTTAAATGGTAGATCCTATGTTCCATTTGTGATTGATTAGTCTTAATTTAGTCATCATTATAACAAGATTTGTTGAAATTAGGCTTTGAGTGTGTTGACAACGTTTGAGGATCAAAACTCCCTAGCATTGAAGATTATTAGAGAAAGCAAATAACTATCTCTGTGAGAACTATTGTTGTTTAATGTCTTTTTATACGTATTTCTTTTCCCATGCATTTTGTTATTCTTTCATGAATACTTTAATGCACCTATCTGTAGTTGCATTTTTTTATTGAAATACAAGGAAATATTACATACTAGAAAGAGTTAACTTGATTTGACTTCTTTTTTATCGAGCACACATTACGTTTCCCGTTTGACGTTTCATTAGTTTCATTCGGTAAGTGTAATTTGATTCTAAATTCTTATTGAGTGAATACGAGTAGTTAGTTTGTCCATTACAACTATTATCCTTGCGTTTATGCTCAATAAAGGATTCTGTGAACCGACAATTGTCATTTTGATTGATTTAAGTGGATTCTTGAGGCAAGAGTGTTCAAAGATGGTTATGGAGAGTTCTTGTTTAGTTTTGGGAAAGAGTGTATCAATTTTCAACGGTCATTTGTATGGTTTCGTGTACGTGTTGCATTCGGTTTATACAGTAGATCCTACGTTCCATTTATGATTTATTAGGGGATTTTAGTCATCATTATAACGGGATTTGTTGAAACTAGGCTTTGAGTGTGTTGACAAGGTTTAAGGATCAAAACTCCCTAGCATTAAAGGTTATTAGAGAAAGCAAATAACTATCTCTGGGAGAACTATTGCTGTTTAATGTCTTTTTGTACGTATTTCTTTTCCCATGTATTTTTTAATCTTTCATGAATAGTTTAATGCACCTATCCGTAGTTGCATTTCTTTATTGAAATACAAGGAAGTATTACATACTAAAACGAGTTAACTTGATTTGACTTCTTTTTTATCGAGCACACATTGCGTTTCCAGTTTGACGTTTCATTATTCTCATTCGGTAAGTGTAACTTGATTCAAGATTCTTATTGAGTGAATACGAGTAGTTAGTTTGTCCATTACAACTCGTATCCTTGCGTTTGTGCTCAATAGAGGATTTCATGAATGAACAATTGTCATTTTGATTGATTTAAGTGGATTCTTGAGGAAAGAGTGTTCAAAGATGGTTATGGGGAGTTCTTGTTTAGTTTTGGGAAAGAGAGTATTAATTTTCAACGGTCATTTGTATGGTTTCATGTTCGTGTTGCATTCGGTTTAAACAGTAGATCCTACGTTCCATTTGTGATTGATTAGTCTGATTTTAGTCATCATTATAACGGGATTTGTTGAATTTAGGCTTCAAATGTGTTGACAAGGTTTGAGGATCAAAACTCCCTAGCATTGAAGGTTATTGGAGAAAGCAAATAAGTATCTCTGCGAGAACTATTGTTGTTTATTGTCTTTTTGTACGTATTTCTTTTCCGATGCATTTTGTTATTCTTTCATGAGTACTGTAATGCACCTATCCGTAGTTGCATTTTTTTATTAAAATACAAGGAAATTTTAGATACTAGAACGAGTTAACTTTATTTTACTTCTTTTTTATCAAGCACACATTGCGTTACCCTTTTGACGTTTCATTAGTTTCTTTCGGTAAGTGTAATTTGATTCTAGATTCTTTTTGAGTGAATACGAGTAGTTAGTTTGTCCATTACAACTATTATACTTGCGTTTATGCTCAATATGTGAATCGACAATTGTCATTTTGATTGATTTAAGTGGATTCTTCAGGCAAGAGTGTTCAAAGATGGTTATGGAGAGTTCTTGTTTACTTTTGGGAAAGTGTGTATCGATTTTCAACGGTCATTTGTATGGTTTCATATACGTGTTGCATACGGTTTAAACGGTAGATCCTACGTTCCATTTGTGATTGATTAGTCTTATTTTAGTCATCATTATAACAGGATTTGTTGAAATTAGGCTTCGAGTGTGTTGAAAAGGTTTGAGGATCAAAACTCCCTAGCATTGAAGGTTATTAGAGAAAGCAAATAACTATCTCTGCGAGAACTATTGCTCTTTAATGTCTTTTTGTACGTATATCTTTTCCCATGTATTTTGTTAATCTTTCATGAATAGTTTAATGCACCTATCCGTAGTTGCATTTCTTTATTGAAATACAAAGAAATATTACATACTAGAACGAGTTAACCTGATTTGACTTCTTTTTTATTGAGCACACATTGTGTTTCCCGTTTGACGTTTCATTATTCTCATTCGGTAAGTGTAATTTGATTCTAGATTGTTATTGAGTGAATACAAGTAGTTAGTTTGTCCATTACAACTATTATTCTTGTGTTTATGCTCAATAAAGGATTCTGTGTATCGACAATTGTCATTTTGATTGATTTAAGTGGATTCTTGAGGCAAGAGTGTTCAAAGATGGTTATGGAGAGTTCTTGTTTAGTTTTGGGAAAGAGTGTATCGATTTTCAACGGTCATTTGTATGGTTTCGTGTACGTGTTGCATTCGGTTTAAACAGTAGATCCTACGTTCCATTTGTGATTGATTAGGGGATTTTAGTCATCATTATAACGGGATTTGGTGAAATTAGGCTTTGAGTTTGTTGCCAAGGTTTGAGGATCAAAACTCCCTAGCATTAAAGGTTATTAGAGAAAGCAAATAACTATTTCTGGGAGAACTATTGCTGTTTAATGTCTTTTTGTACGTATTTCTTTTCCCATGTATTTTGTTAATCTTTCATGAATAGTTTAATGCACCTATCCGTAGTTGCATTTCTTTATTGAAATACAAGGAAGTATTACATACTAGAACGAGTTAACTTGATTTGACTTCTTTTTTATCGAGCACACATTGCGTTTCCAGTTTGACGTTTCATTATTCTCATTCGGTAAGTGTAATTTGATTCTAGATTCTTATTGAGTGAATACGAGTAGTTAGTTTGTCCATTACAACTCGTATCCTTGCGTTTATGCTCAATAGAGGATTCCGTGAATGAACAGTTGTCATTTTGATTGATTTAAGTGGATTCTTGTGGCAAGAGTGTTCAAAGATGGTTATGGGGAGTTCTTGTTTAGTTTTGGGAAAGATTGTATTGATTTTCAACAGTCATTTGAGACTTAAGGTTTAAAAGTGGAGAAAATCACAAGAATGGTTTTATTCGGGAAAGTTGAACCTTACACTTTAAGGATGGGGCGTTTTTAGGTTGACTCCAAGAGTTTGCAGGCTGCTGGTTCGCGAGTTAGAGCTGAAACTTCGTGCTCTAGCGAGAATCTTGTGTGGTGGCACACTTTAGCTCCTCCTTTAGCCGGTTTCACTCCCGGTCGATGTTGTGCTTGAAGAAGGCTTCCAACACTTGATGAAGATGGTGAAGAAGTCGTAGAAAGCAGGAGAGGCAGAGAGAGTTTTTGAGAAAGAGAGAGAGTAAGATAGAGTGGAGTGTGCGGTTATGAAAAGATAGAAAGAAAATATGGGGAGGGTGGAGTGTGTAAGCGGGTTTGGGGAATTCGAGGGGAATTGTGGTTGGTGAGTGGGGGTGGCCGATGAATGGGCTGACAATCCCATGCATTGGGTGATATTGGTGGTGCTAAGACCGGTCAAATAGTCTTCTAAAGTTTTTGAAAATAAAATTTTAAAATGTTAAGTGTTAGACTTCAGAAGATAGAAAATTTTCGGGCTGCACAGTGCCAATGCGCCTGTACAGTGCCCATACGCCACTGCCAATGCGCCTGAACATGGCTAATGCGCCCGCACAGTGCTCATGCGCCTGAATAGTGTTAATGCGCTCACTACCAATGCTCCTGAACAGTGTTAATGCGCCTATACAGTGGTCAAGCGCCTAAGAAAAAAACAAAATTCGAAAGAGTAGGATTTATATTTTTATGTAATATTATCAGGGTAGTTTAGCCAATTAACATTTTCTAGCCTCGAGAATTAGTTTCTAGACTAAGGCAAGTCCTAATGGAATCATCTAAGGAAATTAAGCACACAAATAATTAATCACAGAAGAAAGAAAATACATAAGTATAATAAATAATGAAAATGAAACAATGCCAACTTAAATTTAAGTTTTTGAAGTTGGACCTAGGAGTTAGTTGTTACATTCTCCCACCGTTTGGGAAATTTCATCCCGAAATTTTTGTTTCAATTATTTCCTGAACGAGTAGGTTTAAAGAGGTGAGGATACTCCTTTCTCATCACATCTTCTCTTTCCCACGTGAATTCGGGTCCTCGCCTAAAGTTCCATCTCACTTTTACTTTAGGTATACAACTTTGTCTAAGTTTCTAGACCAGTCGGTCGGTAATCTCTATGGGCTCTTCCACAAATTTCAACTTGTAAGTGATTTTGGCATCCTTCAATGGTAATTCCAAGGCTTTGTCTACAAGACACTTCTTCAAGTTGGATACATATAAAGTGTCATGTACATAGCTCAACTCTTGGGGTAATTTTAATCGGTATGCTACCGGGCCAACTCTCGATAAAATTTTGAATGGTCCAATGTATCTTGGGCTTAGCTTGCCTTTCTTTCCAAGTCTAACTGTGCCCTTCCATGGTGCGACTTTTAGCATCACTCTATCACCCACTTGAAATTCCAGGGGCTTTCGTCGTCTATCCACGTATTTCTTTTGATGGTCTCTGGCTGCTCTCAGTCATTCCTTAATCTTGAATACCTTATCTGTGGTCCATTACGATATCAGGTCTTATTATTTGGCTATCACCAATCTCATTCCAGCTTAATGGTGATCGCATTTTCTACCATATAAGGCTTCATACGGGGTTGCGTTTATACTTGCGTGGTAACTATTATTGTAGGAGAATTCCACTAGGGGAAGGTGGTTATCCCAACTTCCACCGAAGTCGATCACGCAAGCTCTTAACATGTCCTCCAGAGTCTGAATGGTTCTTTCACTTTGCCCATCTGTTTGAGGGTGGTATGCAGTGCTTAAGTCAAGACGTGTCCCCAAAGCCTGTTGGAGAGACTTCCAGAATCGTGAAGTGAAGCGACTATCATGGTCTGAGATAATCGATAGTGGCACTCCATGTCTTGTTACTATTTCATCAATGTATAGTCACGCTAGCTTCGGTAAACCGTAATCTTCTCGTATAGGTAGGAAGTGAGCTGATTTGGTAAGCCTGTCCACTATTACCCAGATTGCATCATGCCCTCGAGAGGTTCTTGGTAACTTTGTAACAAAATCCATCGTAATGTTATCCCATTTCCATTCAGGAATTTCGGGCTGTTGTAAGGTTCCTGACGGTTTTTGGTTTTCAGCCTTTACCATTGCATATGTCAAACACTGTCCCACATAGGTGGCAATGGACCTCTTTAATCCAGGCCACTAGAAGAGAATCTTTTAGTCTTGATACATCTTGTCACTTCCCAGAAGAATCGAATATTTGGATTTGTGGGCTTCATCTAGGACTATCTCCCTAATTCCATCGTGTCTCAGTACCCAAGTCTTTCCTTCATGCTTATACAATCCGTCATTACTCACTTCTAAATGTCTTTCCATTCCCGTTAGCATCTCCTCAGCCAGCTTGTCATCATTCAGGGCTTCCTTTTGTGCTTCTTTTAATCTAGCGGTAAGACTAGTATACACGCTCATTCTTAAGGCACGGACGCGAAGGGGTTTTTCTTTTTCCTTTCTACTCAATGCATCCGCCACCACATTGGCCTTGCCTGGATGGTAACGAATCTCACATTCATAATCGCTCAACAATTCTACCCACCTTCTTTGGCGCATATTTAACATCTTCTGGTCCAGAATGTGTTGCAAACTTTTGTGATCAGTGTACATGATGCATTTGGTACCGTAGAGATAGTGTCTCCATATTTTGAGCTCAAACACCACGGCACCCAGTTCTAGATCGTGAGTAGTGTAGTTTCTCTCATGCTCATTTAACAATCTGGATGCGTAAGCAATCACCTTGTCTCACTGCATCAATACACACCCCAGCCCCTGACGCGAGGCGTCGCAATAAACTATGAAATCCTCAGCGCCTTCCGGTAGGGCAAGGATAGGTGCACCGCACAGCTTCTCCTTGAGTATCTTAAATGCTTTATTATGTTCCTTTTCCCATATGAAGGCTGTATTCTTTTTGGTTAGAGCGGTTAACGGCTGCACAATTAGCGAGAAGTCCTTGATGAACCTCCGATAGTATCCCGCCAAACCAAGAAATTGCCTTATCTCAGTAGGAGTTTCAGGAATTTTCCAGTTTTTAATGGCTTTTATTTTTGATGGATCTACTTGGATACCTTCTTTGTTCACCACATGTCCTAGAAACTGGATTTCGAGCATCCAAAACTCATATTTGGAGAACTTTGCATATAATTGCTCATTCTTAAGCAATTCAAGAATCAGTCTAAGATGCTTCTCATGCTCTTCCTTGCTACGGGAGTAGATCAGAATATCATCAATAAACACAATCATGAACTTGTCTAGATACGGGCGACATACTCGGTTCATGAGGTCCATAAATGCCGTAGGTGCATTAGTCAGTCCGAAGGGCATGACTAAGTACTCATAGTGTCCATACCTAGTTCTAAAGGCTGTCTTGGGTATGTCTTTTTCCCTTATCTTTAGTTGATGGTATCCCGATCTTAAATCTATCTTGGAGATATAGCTGGCTCCTTGTAGCTGATCGAATAAGTCATCGATTCTCGGAAGAGGATAACGGTTCTTTATTGTAAGCTTGTTCAAATCCCGATAGTCAATGCACATTCGTAGGGTTCCATCCTTCTTTTTAACAAACAGTACTAGTGCACCCCATGGAGAAACACTTGGTCTTATAAATCCTTTGAACAACTCTTGGATTTGTAGCATTAGTTCCTTCATCTCAGGTGGAGTGAGTCGGTAAGGTGCCTTGGCCACCGGTGCAGCACTGGGCACTAGATCTATTTGGAACTTGACTTGTCTAGTTGGAGGGAGTCCCGACAGATCCTCGGGAAATACTTCCAGGTACTCAGACACCACCGGTATATCATCAATTTTCTTTTCTTCTCTCGCTTTCATCACGTAGACTATGAAAGCTAAGCATCCCTTGTGGAGAATCTTGGTAGCCTTTAGGTGGGATATCATGGGGTATAGCTTATTGCTTCTTTCACCATGGACAACTAGTGTCTTTCCGTCAGTTAAAGGTATTTTAAACAAATGCTCATCGCACACAATTTCAGCCTTATTTTTAGCTAACCAATCCATTCCCACAACCACATCAAATCCTCCTAACGTTATAGGCATCAAGTCTATCTTAAATGGATTACCCTTTAATTCTATCGTGCAGTCTTTGATGGTTTCATTAGTTTTTATTATCTTGCCGTCAGCTAATTCTACAGTGTATGTATCGGTTAGGGTACGAGCTTCCAAATCAATCAAAAGCCTAAAGGTAGTAGAAACAAAACTACTTGTCGCTCCAGTATCAAATAAAATGGTAGCAGGATGGTTGTTTATGAGAAACTTACCGTTAACCATATCAGGTTCTTTACGAGCACTATTTGGATCCATCACAAACGCTCTTCCCTTGGGCTTGTTAGGCCTGGTGTCCTTATCCCTCGCTAACTTGGGACATTTGTTCCTTATGTGTCCTGGATCCCCGCACTCATAGTATTGCTTACCTGGCTCATACGTACAATCCTTAATCAAATGACTCATCCGTTTACACCTGGAACAAGGCATCGGGTTGCACTCCCCTTGATGGTGTAGTTTGCACTTGTTGCAGAAAGGGCTTGTACCTAAGTACAGTTTTCGAGCCCTTGCACCGTGATCATCACGCCTTACACCCTCGCTAGTTTTCTTGCTCGAGCTACCACTATTGCCAATCGCCTTCTTAACATCGAACCACTTCCTTTTCTCCCCCATCGTCTTCTTCTTGTCTTCAGTTTTCCCATGTTCCGTCCAACCAGCTCTAATCAAGTCGTTCATCAAGCTACTAGTAAGATCAACTACTACTTGGAGGGTTGTAGGCCTGGCAGATCGGACCATGCTCCTAACTCTAGGATGTAGTCCCCAGATGAAACATGCTACACCTTTAGTCTCTGGTGTCACCAAGTGGGGCACCAGTCGGGACAGAGCCGAGAACCGGTTGACGTACTTGGTGTAATTCGAGCCTTTCATTTCCAAGGTCAAAAATTCGGCCTCCAGTTTCTCCAGTTGATTGATTGGATAGTACTTGCCGGTCATCAGCTCTCTGAATTCAGACCATTTTATTTGGCCTACGGCATTCCTGCCTCGAGGCTGAATGATGGTCTTCCACCACTCCAAAGCTGGTCCTTTAAGAGATTTGGCGGCAAACCTGACCATGTGCTCAGTCTTGCACTCGCTGATGTCCAATACGGCTTCAATCTCGTCTAACCACCAGTAAGTCTCAATCGCACCCTCAGTGCCATAGAAATCCTTTGGTTTACAAGCCATGAAAGTTTTGTAAGAACACCCGGTTCTTATTTCCTCAGCTTCGTCGGCGTTACCTTAATTATTTTCAGGTCCTCCATTTCCGGTTGTATTTCCCCGGTCTGCGTTGATCTGAGCTACAATGGTGGGGATATCATTGGCGATTTGCTGGGCCACTAGATTGGCGATCCTCTCATTATTCTCATGGTTGAAATTCTCTCCATGCTGGGTTTCTGGTGGAGTAGGTGGTCGATTTCCACCTTGGTTCCCAATGCGTCCAGCATCCTCATTCCTTACCCTGGTTGCTCCTCTCCTTCCACCATG
Source organism: Flaveria sonorensis (assembly GCA_025506505.1). Classification (NCBI taxonomy): domain Eukaryota; kingdom Viridiplantae; phylum Streptophyta; class Magnoliopsida; order Asterales; family Asteraceae; genus Flaveria; species Flaveria sonorensis. Next base: position 35,138,143 of record CM046428.1, read on the forward strand.
AATTCCTCGTCTAGGTGGCATTCTGGTGTCAATATAGATAAGGTCATTTAGTGTCTCATAAATTTGTTTCAAGTATCTCATTACATAGATTTGACTTCTAAAGGTCGCTTCACCAAACACATGAGGGTTCTCAAAATACATTATAAGTCATACATAGTTTATTCAATTTTTATGAGGTTAATTAACATTTTAAGGGGCAATCAAATTATTTCCTTAGAATATACTATTGTACATTCCCATTTAGACAACCTGCAATAGATAAGATAATATCATAGAAGAAATTTCATGTATAGATAAATATAGCAACAATCAACCAAAATATCAATAGTCTCGTAGTATCACAAGTTGGAAGGTGCCATCACCCCTAAAAATAATTATAGTATATGAAATAGATAAATAGTTTCTTAGAAATAGTAGCATCTTCTAGATAATCAGATATCATCCCATCATTACTGCAATTTCTTCTTCAACCACCCAAACCAGCCCAAACCCTTCTTCTTCTGCTCCTGTTCCAAGCGTTGAACACCATGAGATGCCATAAATGCCTGGAATTGGGCGGACTGTGAGGTCCTCGTGGCGTGCTGGAGGGTCACCTCATGACGTTGTATGGTCCTAAGTATATCACTCAGTGTAGGGTCAGAAGGACCAAAATCGCTAGCTTGGCGGCTGGACTGGGAGTAGGGGTCTCCAGCTAAGATACTCGGGCCGTCATACAAGCTACGCCTGGGTGGTATCCAATACTAGTCTTGGGGTTGGCGTCTGGGCGGTCCCATCATCGGAGGTACTGGTGCGGGAGCCATCGCAGGAGGAGGTGGAGGAGACGGCATCCTAAAAGAAACTGAAGCTCCTGGTCTAGTACTCTTACGTGGCCGAGTAATGACACGCGCACCCCTGTTCCCGATAGGCGGGATAGGTGAATGAGTAGGTGCAGTGACGTGCGGTGAGTGAGAGCTGGTTTGGCTCCTATCCTGGGATGTCGGTGAAGATTCCTCTGAGGGTTCCGTGTCGTCGGATGTCAATGAGATCCATCCTGGATAACTGCATCTCCGCAGGTACTCCTCATATTGAGATGGGGATGTTGCCCTCCTGAGCCTTCCCACTAGGGCAGTCTCGTCAACAGGGAATGCAGGCGCCTTACCGTTGTTAGCCATGAATCTTGAGTTCCTGTAAAATCATCATGAGTAACTTGGTTTCTCATAGCTCATGACAATAGTGATGATAGTATCTCATAATAATAATTACAGCAGTAGTGATGGTAGTAGTATCCATAATCAGTAACAATATCAGTTACAACAGGAATGAAAATTAGTTTACAAGGTCTAGACCACCAGAAATTATTTCCAAAATTTCTACTTGAAAGAAAGGTTTTAACACCATTTGGGGGATTATGCCGGAATTCACGCGTCCGGTAAATTCATGATTACGTTGATCAAGTGTAATCATCAATTTACTCGACCCACTCACTCCGACACATTCCAAAACAAGGACAGTCCTAGGGTATCAGGGTTGTAGCCTAGGGTCTACTAAGGTATTCCCGACTTCTTTACAACCTGTGGCTCTGATACCAATCTGTCACACCCGGGCCCAAGGAGGGTGGGACGTCGCAGACTAGCACAATACATGGCAGTGGAAACTAATCACTAAAGAGCAGACAAGGAGAGCAATGCATTACATTTAAATAGCATACCCGGGCTATGAAAGTCTTGCCCAAACATAAAATCAACACCCATTACAAATTATCCAAATTTAACACAACAATTCGAATGTCTAATGATGTTTTAAAAATCTAGTAATGCCATTGGTAGTCACGGTGCTAAGCCATCCATAAAGTGTTTCCATTAAAATCCATGCTTCCATTATGGGTTACCTGAAACATGCTCAAAAAGATTTTTGTGTCAACATAAAGTTGGTGAGTTCAAGTGCTTAAAGTTCAAAAACGAAAGGGCTCTTTAGAATCCATAAGTTAATTTTAAAAACATAAGTTCTGTTTTGGAGTCACAATCAACCCTGCACTCAGCCTCGGCTAGCCTCTTCTAAACTTGTGTTATGCCGGTTATCCCATAGGGGAGATTGAGCCTTAAACAGTGTACCATACCTGCTGAGTGGTACACCATAGTATCTTATAAAACTTGTTACATGACACAAACAACCCCGCAGGATCTTAGTGTGGTACCCTTCCTATTATGTCATTGGGTTATGATGAAAGGCACTATGCATGGGGGATTCCCCAAGTAGATCTACCCATATAAAACAAGCGGTTCACATAAGAATTAATGATTGTGATACAAGTAAGTGCAGGTTCTAACATTAGCCACAACATATAATAGCATCACATAATGGTACACAAATAAATTTAGTTCAAACATAGCATGCTTCATCGCAAAATAGTAGTAAAAAGAGAACACTAAACTCACCTTAGGTAACTCAACAGTTCTTCAGTCACAGAAAGATTCAAGTCCTAGCACCCTATGATCAAGTCTCCAAGTAGTAAACTAATGTCCTTAGACTATTGGAAGTGTAACTAAATGTATTTTATGGTCATAAGTTCACGTAGCTTCGCTTCTTAGGAGTTTGTGTCAAAAAGTTTCCTTTTTAGGAAAGTTAGGGTTTTTGATATATGGATGACAAGTTATATGATTCTTATAAGTTTGTTAATATTATAATAAGTTTAATAAGAGTTTTCTAGTCATAAGATTACTGAAATATAGTTATATTCACGAAATTTACACTTTGGTCCCTCAAGTTTCAAAATTTACAATTTTGACCCAAAAGTTTGCTTTCTTTCATTTCTTGACCCAATATGGCCCTTATTAGTTCCTAGGGGTTCTTACATCACTTTTAGGCATGTTTTAAACTTAATATTTCCAGATTTTAGATTGAGAAGTTTAAAACACAAAATTCAAGTTACCGGTTACGGTAAAACCGTTAATTTAAGCATATTGTTTAGATCTTTTAATTTCAACCTATAACACTCAAGTATAACTTTTAAGGACTTCTAACAAAGGTTATAATCTGATTAAAATGAAGTTTTTGGGTTATTTGAGTGGGAACTTCATTTTTAAACTAACCCGTTAAAACTCATTTTTACCCGAAACCGAACACTCTAATCCACTTTCTTTCAACTTTACATCAAAATTTCACTTTGAGGTCTTCTATCTTACTGAAATAATATGGATTTATAGGTCTTAGGCTTGTTGCACTATTTTTAGAAATTTATCCAAAAATCTCTCGGTTTAGGCTTTATTTTTGTTAAATAAATTCATAAAATCACGTATTAACCCAAAAATTCACCAAATTCAGTTTTTAACACTAAAATACTTATTTTAAAGCCTGGAATTTATAGAACTTGCAAATCTGTGGTTGGTGAGTCGGGGCGGCCGAATACATGGACTGACAATCCCATGCATTGGGTGATATTGGTGGTGCTAAGACCGGTCAAATAGTCTTCTAGAAAGTTTTTGAAAATAAAATTTTAAAATTTTAAGTGTTAGACTTCAGAAGATAGAAAATTTTCTGGCCGCATGGTGCCAATGCGCCTGTACAGTGCCCATGTGCCCACTACCAATGCGCCTGAACAGTGCTAATGCGCCCACAGCCAATGCGCCCGCACAGTGCTTATGTGCTAGAACAGTGTTAATGCGCCCACTGCCAATGCACCTGAACAGTGTTAATGCGCCTATACAGTGGTCAAGCGCCTAAGAAAAAAACAAAATGCGGAAGACTAGGATTTATATTTTTATGTAATATTATCAGGGTAGTTTAGCCAATTAGCATTTTCTAGCCTCGAGAATTAGTTTCTAGACTAAGGCAAGTCCTAATGGAATCATCTAAGGAAATTAAGCACACAAACAATTAATCACAGAAGAAAGAAGATACATAAATATAATAAAATAATGAAAATGAAACAATGCCTAATTAAATTTATGTTTTTGAAGTCGGACCTAGGAGTCAGTTATTACAATGTACGTATTTCTTTTCGCATGCATTTTGTTAATCTTTCACGAAAACTTTAATGCACCTATCCGTAGTTGCATTTCTTATTGAAATACAAGGAAATATTACATACTAGAACGAGTTAACTTGATTTGACTTTTTTTTATCGAGCACACATTGCGTTTCCCGTTTGACATTTCATTAGTTTCATTCGGTAAGTGTAATTTGGTTGTAGATTCTTATTGAGTGAATACAAGTAGTTAGTTTGTCCATTAGAACTCTTATCCTTGCGTTTATGCTCAATAAAGGATTTTGTGAATCGACAATTGTCATTTTGATTGATTTAAATGGATTCTTGAGGAAAGAGTGTTCAAAGATGGTTATGGAGAGTTCTTGTTTAGTTTTGGGAAGGAGTGTATCGATTTTCAATGGTCATTTGTATGGTTACATGTTCGTGTTGCATTCGGTTTAAATAGTAGACCTTATGTTCCATTTATGATTGATAAGTGTGTTTTTAGTCATCATTATAACGAGATTTGATGAAATTAGGCTTCGAGTGTGTTGACAAGGATTGAGGATCAAAACTCCATAGCATTGAAGGTTATTAGGGAAAGCAAATAACTATCTCTGCGAGAACTATTGTTGTATAATGTCTTTTTGTACGTATTTCTTTTCCGATGTATTTTGTTAATCTTTCATGAATACTTTAATGCACCAATCTGTAGTTGCATTTTTTATTGAAATACAAGGAAATATTACATACTAGAACGAGGTAGCTTCATTTGACTTCTTTTTTATCGAGCACACATTACGTTTCCCGTTTGACATTTCATTAGTTTCATTCGTTAAGTGTAATTTGATTCTAGATTCTTATTAAGTGAATACGAGTAGTTAGTTTGTCCATTACAACTATTATCCTTGCGTTTATGCTCAATAAAGGATTCTGTGAATCGACAATTGTCATATTGATTGATTTAAGTGGATTCTTGAGGCAAGAGTGTTCAAAGATGGTTATGGAGAGTTCTTGTTTAGTTTTGGGAAAGAGTATCGATTTCTAACGGTCATTTGTATAGTTAAATGTTCGTGTTGCATTCGGTGTAAACTGTAGAACCTATGTTCCATTTGTGATTGATACTACGATTTTAGTCATCATTATAACGGGATTTAATGAAATTAGGCTTTGAGTGTGTTGACAAGGTTTGAGGATCAAAACTCCATAGCATTGAAGGTAATTAGGGAAAGCAAATATCTATATTTGCGAGAACTATTGTTGTTTAATGTCTTTTTGTACGTATTTCTTTTCCCATGTATTTTGTTAATCTTTCATGAATACTTTAATGCACCAATCCGTAATTGCATTTATTTATTGAAATACAAGGAAATATTACATACTAGAACGAGTTAACTTGATTTGACTTCTTTTTTATCGAGCACACATTGTGTTTCCCGTTTGACGTTACATTAGTCTCATTTAGTAAGTGTAAATAGATTCTTGATTCTTATTGAGTGAATACGAGTAGTTAGTTTGTCCATTACAACTCTTATCCCTGCGTTTATGCTCAATAAAGGATTCCGTGAATTGACAATTGTCATTTTGATTGATTTAAGTGGATTCTTGAGGCAAGAGTGTTCAAAGATGGTTATGGAGAGTTCTTGTTGAGTTTCAGAATGGAGTGTATGAATTTTCAACGGTCATTTGTATGGTTACGAGTTCGTGTTGCATTCGGTTTAAACAGTTGAACCTATGTTCCATTTGTGATTGATTAGTATTATTTTAGTCATCATTATAACAGGATTTGATGAATTAGGCTTCGAGTGTGTTGACAAGGTTTGAGGATCAAAACTCCATAGCATTAAAGGTTATTAGGGAAGGCAAATAACTATCTCTGTGAGAAATATTGTTGTTTAATCTCTTTTTGTATGTATTTCTTTTCCAATGTATTTTGTTAATCTTTCATGAATACTTTAATGCACCTATATATAGTTGCATTTGTTTATTGAAATACAAGGAAATATTACATACTAAAACGAGTTACCTTGATTTGACATCTTTTTTATCGAGCACATATTGCGTTTCTCGTTTGATGTTTCATTAGTCTCATTTAGTAAGTGTAAATAGATTCTTGATTCTTATTGAGTGAATACGAGTAGTTTGTTTGTCTATTACAACTCGTATCCTTGCGTTTGTGCTCAATAGAGGATTCCGTCAATCAATAATGGTCATTTTGATTGATTTAAGTGGATTCTTGAGGCAAGAGTGTTCAAAGATGGTTATGGAGAGTTCTTGTTTAGTTTTGGGAAAGAGTGTATCGATTTTCAACGGTCATTTGTATGGTTTCGTGTACGTGTTGCATTCGGTTTAAACCGTAGATCCTACGTTCCATTTTTGATTGATTAGGGTGATTTTAGTCATCATTATAACATGATTTGTTGAAATTAGGCTTCGAGTGTGTTGACAAGGTTTGAGGATCAAAACCCCATAACATTGAAGGTTATAAGGGAAAGCAAATAAATATCTCTGCGAGAACTATTGTTGTTTAATGTATTTTTGTACGTATTTCTTTTCCCATGTATTTTGTTAATCTTTCATGAATACTTTAAAGAACCTATCCGTAGTTCCATTTTTTTTATTGAAATACAAGGAAATATTACATACTAGAAAGAGTTAACTTGATTGGACTTTTTTTTTTATCGAGCACACATTGCGTTTCTGTTTGACGTTTCATTAGTTTCATTCGGTAAGTGTAATTTGATTCTAGATTCTTATTGAGTGAATATGAGTAGTTAGTTTGTCCATTACAACTCTTATCCTTGCGTTTATGCTCAATAAAGGATTCCATAAATCGACAATTGTCATTTTGATTGATTTAAATGGTTTCTTGAGGCAAGAGTGTTCAAAGATGGTTATGGAGAGTTCTTGTTTAGTTTTGGGAAGGAGTGTATCGATTTTCAACGGTCATTTGTATGGTTACGTGTTCGTGTTGCATTCGGTTTAAACAGTAGATCCTATGTTCCATTTGTGATTGATTAGTATGATTTTAGTCATCATTATAACGGGATTTGATGAAATTAGGCTTCAAGTGTATGGACAAAGTTTGAAAATCAAAACTCCATAGCAATGAAGGTTATTAGGGAAAGCAAATAACTATCTCTGCGAGAACTTTTGTTGTTTAATGTCTTGTTGTACGTATTTCTTTTCCCAAGTATTTTGTTAATCTTTCATGAATACTTTAATGCACCTATCCGTAGTAGCATTTTTTTATTGAAATACAAGGATATATTACATACTAGAACGAGTTAACTTGATTTGACTTCTTTTTTATCGAGCACACATTGCCTTTCCAGTTTGACGTTTCATTAGTCTCATTCGGTAAGTGTAATTTGATTCTAGATTCTTATTGGGTGAATACGAGTAGTTAGCTTGTCCATTACAACTCTTATCCTTGCGTTTATGCTCAATAAAGGATTCCATGAATCGACAATTGTCATTTTGATTGATTTAAGTGGATTCTTGAGGCAAGAGTGTTCAAATATAGTTATGGAGAGTTCTTGTTTAGTTTTGGGACCGAGTGTATCGATTTTCAACGGTCATTTCTACGGTTACGTGTTCGTGTTGCATTCGGTTTAAACAGTAGAACCTATGTTCCATTTGTGATTGATTAGTATGATTTTAGTCATCATTATAACAGGATTTGATGAAATTAGGCTTCGAGTGTGTTGACAAGGTTTGAAGTTCAAAACTCCATAGAATTGAAGGTTATAAGGGAAAGCAAATAACTATCTCTGCGAGAACTATTGTTGTTTAATGTCTTTTTGTACGTATTTATATTCCGATGTATTTTGTTAATCCTTCATGAATACTTTAATGCACCAATTCGTAGTTGCATTTGTTTATTAAAATACAAGGAAATATTACATACTAGAACGAGTTAACTTGATTTGACTTCTTTTTCATCGAGTACACATTGAGTTTCCCGTTTGACATTTCATTAGTTTCATTCGGTAAGTGTAATTTGATTCTAGATTCTTATTGAGTGAATACGAGTAGTTAGTTTGTCCATTACAACTCTTATCCTTGCGTTTATGCTCAATAAAGGATTCCGTGAATCGATAATTGTCATTTTGATTGATTTAAGTGGATTCTTGAGGCAAGAGTGTTCAAAGATAGTTATGGAGAGTTCTTGTTTAGTTTTGGGAAGGAGTATATCGATTTTCAACTGTCATTTGTATGGTTACGTGTTCGTGTTGCATTCGGTTTAAACATTAGATCCTACGTTCCATTTGTGATTAATTAGTGTGATTTAGTCATTATAACGGGATTTGTTGAAATTAGGCTTTGAGTGTGTTGACAAGGTTTGAGGATCAAAACCCCATAGCATTGAAGGTTATTAGGGAAAGCAAATAACTATCTCCGCGAGAACTATTGCTGTTTAATGTCTTGAGGTACGTATTTCTTTTCCCATGTATTTTGTTAATCTTTCATGAATACTTTAATGCACCTATCCGTAGTTGCATTTCTTTAGTGAAATACAAGGAAATATTACATACTAGAACGAGTTAACTTGATTTGACTTCTTTTTTATCGAGCACACATTGCGTTTCCCGTTTGACGTTTCATTAGTCTCATTCGGTAAGTGTAATTTGATTCTAGATTCTTTTTTAGTGAATACGAGTAGATAGTTAGTCCATTAAAATTCTTATCCTTGCGTTTATGCTCAGTAAAGGATTCCGTGAATCGACAATTCTCATTTTGATTGATTTAAGTGGATTCTTGAGGCAAGAGGGTACAAAGATGGTTATGGAGAGTTCTTGTTTAGTTTTGGGAAAGAGTGTATCGATTTTCAACGGTCATTTGTATGGTTACGTGTTCGTGTTGCGTTCGGTTTAAACAGTAGAACCTATGTTCCATTTGTGATTGATTAGTGTGATTTTAGTCATCATTATATCGGGATTTGTTGAAATTAGGCTTCGAGTGTGTTGACAATGTTTGAAGATCAAAACTCCCGAGCATTAAAGGTTATTAGGGAAAGTTAATAACTATCTCTGCGAGAACTATTGTTGTTTAATGTCTTTTTGTGAGTATTTCTTTTTCCATGTATTTTGTTAATCTTTCATGAATACTTTAATGCACCTATCCGTAGTTGAATTTCTTTATTGAAATACAAGGAAATAATACACACTAGAACGAGTTAACTTGATTTGACTTCTTTTTTATCGAGCACACATTGCGTTTCCCATTTGACGTTTCATTAGTCTCATTTGGAAAGTGTAATTTGATTCTAGATTCTTATTGAGTAAATACGAGTAGTTAGTTTGTCCATTACAACTCTTATCCTTGCGTTTATGCTCAATAAAGAATTCGGTGAATCTACAATTGTCATTTTGATTGATTTAAGTGGATTCTTAAGCCAAGAGTTTTCAAAGATGGTTATGAAGAGTTCTTGTTTAGTTTTGGGAAAGAGTGTATCGATTTTCAACAGTTATTTGTATGCTATCGTGTTCGTGTTGCATTCGGTTTAAACAGTAGATCCTACGTTCCATTTGTGATTGATTAGTGTGATTTTAGTCATCATTATAACGGGATTTGAAAAATTAAGCTTCGAGTGTGTTGACAAGGTTTGAGGATCAAAACTCCCGAGCATTAAAGGTTATTATGGAAAGTAAATAACTACCCTGCGAGAACTATTGTCGTTTAATGTCTTTTTGTACGTATTTCTTTTTCCTTGTATTTTGTTAATCTTTCATGAATACTTTAATGCACCTATCCGTAGTTGAATTTCTTTATTGAAATACAAGAAAATATTACACACTATAACGAGTTAACTTGATTTGACTTCTTTTTTATCGAGCACACATTGCGTTTCCCGTTTGATATTTCATTAGTCTCATTTGGAAAGTGTAATTTGATTCAAGATTCTTATTGAGTGAATACAAGTAGTTAGTTTGTCGATTACAACTCGTATCCTTGTGTTTATGCTCAATATAGGATTCGATGAATCAAGAATTGTCATTTTGATTGACTTAAGTGAATTCTTGAGGCAAAAGTGTTCAAAGATGGTTTTGGAGAGTTCTTGTTTAGTTTTGGGAAAGAGTGTATCGATTTTCAACGGTGATTTGTATGGTTTCGTGTTCGTGTTGCATTCGGTTTAAACAGTAGATCCTACATTCCATTTGTGATTTATTAGTGTGATTTATTCATTATAACGGGATTTGTTGAAATTACGCTTCGAGTGTGTTGACAAGGTTTGAGGATCAAAACTCCATAGAATTGAAGGTTATTAGGGAAAGAAAATAAATATCTCTGCAAGAACTATTGTTGTTTAATGTCTTTTTGTATGTATTTTTTCCCATCTATTTTGTTAATCTTTCATGAATAGTTTAATGCACCAATCCGTAGTTGCATTTTTTTATTGAAATACAAGGAAATATTACATACTAGAACGAGTTAACTTGATTTGACTTCTTTTTTATCGAGCACACATTGCGTTTCCCGTCTGACATTTCATTAGTTTTATTCAGTAAGTGTAATTTGATTCTAGATTCTTATTGAGTGAATACGAGTAGTTAGTTTGTCCATTACAACTCTTATCCTAGCATTTATGCTCAATAAAAGATTCAGTGATTCGATAATTGTCATTTGGATTAATTTAACTGGATTCTTGAGGCAAGAGAGTTCAAAGCTGGCTATGGAGAGTTCTTGTTTAGTTTTGGGAAAGTGTGTATCGATTTTCATCGGTCATTTCTATGGTTGCGTGTTCGTGTTGCATTTGGTTTAAACAGTAGATCCTACGTTCCATTTGTGATTGTTTAGTGTGATTTTGTCATTATAACGGGATTTGTTGAAATTAGGCTTCGAGTGTGTTGACAAGGTTTGAGGATCAAAACTCCATAGAATTGAAGGTTATTAGGGAAAGCAAATAACTATCTCTGCGAGAACTATTGTTGTTTAATGTCTTGTTGTATGTATTTCTTTTCCCATGTATGTTGTTAATATTTCATGAATACTATATTGCACTTATCCGTAGTTGTATTTTTTTTGTCGAAATACAAGGAAATATTACATACTAGAACGAGTTAACTTGATTTGACTTCTTTTTAATCGAGCACACATTGCCTTTCCTATTTGACGTTTCATTAGTCTCATTCGCTAAGTGTAATTTGATTTTAGATTCTTATTGAGTGAATACGAGTAGTTAGTTTGTCAATTACAAATCTTATCCTTGCGTTTATGCTCAATAAAGGATTTCGTGAATCGACAATTGTCATTTTGATTGATTTAAGTGGATTCTTCAGGCAACTGTGTTCAAAGATGGTTATGGAGAGTTCTTGTTTAGTTTTGGTAAAGAGTTTATCGATTTTCAACGGTCATTTGTATGGTTTCGTGTTCGTGTTGCATTCGGTTTAAACAGTAGATCCTACGTTCCATTTGTGATTAAATAGTGTGATTTTGGTCATCATTATAATAGGATTTATTGAAATTAGGATTCGAGTGTGTTGACAAGGTTTGAAGATCAAAACTCCCTAGCATTAGAGGTTATTAGAGAAGGGAAATAACTATCTCTGCGAGAACTATTGTTGTTTAATGTCTTTTTGTATGTATTTCTTTTCCCATGTATTTTGGTAATCTTTCATGAATACTTTAATGCACCTATCCGTAGTTGCATTTCTTTATTGAAATACAAGGAAATATTACATAATAGAATGAGTTAACTTGATTTGACTTCTTTTTATCGAGCACACATTGCGTTTCCCGTTTGACGTTTCATTAGTCTCATTCGGTAAGTGTAATTTGATTTTAGACTCTTATTGAGTGAATACGAGTAGTTAGTTGGTCCATTACAGCTCTTATCCTTGCGTTTATTCTCAATAAAGGATTCCGTGAATCAACAATTGTCATTTTTGATTGATTTAAGTGGATTCTTAAGGCAGGAGTGTTCAAAGATGGTTATGGAGAGTTCTTGTTTAGTTTTGGGAAAGAGTGTATCGATTTTCAATGGTCATTTGTATGGTTTCGTGTTGCATTCGGTTTAAACAGTAGATCCTACGTACCATTGGTGATTAATTAGTGTGATTTTAGTCATCATTATAATGGGATTTGTTGAAATTATGATTCGAGTGTGTTGAGAAGGTTTGAGGATCAAAACTCCCTAGCATTAGAGGTTATTAGGGAAAGCAAATAACTATCTCTACGAGAACTATTTTTGTTTAATGTCTTTTTGTATGTATTTCTTTCCCCATGTATTTTGTTAATCTTTTATGAATACTTTAATGCACCTATCCATATTTGCATTTCTTTATTGAAATACTAGGAAATATTACATACTAGAACGAGTTAACGAGTTAACTTGATTTGACTTCTTTTTTATCGAACACACATTGCGTTTCCCGTTTGATGTTTCATTAGTCTCATTTGGAAAGTGTAATTTGATTCTAGATTCTTATTGAGAGAATACGAGTAGTTAGTTTGTCCATTACAACTCTTATCCTTGCGTTTATGCTCAATAAAGAATTCGGTGAATCTACAATTGTCATTTTGATTGATTTAAGTGGATTCTTAAGCCAAGAGTTTTCAAAGATGGTTATGGAGAGTTCTTGTTTAGTTTTGGGAAAGAGTGTATCGATTTTCAACAGTCATTTGTATGCTTTTGTGTTCGTCTTGCATTCGGTTTAAACAGTAGATCCTACGTTACATTTGTGATTGATTAGTGTGATTTTAGTCATCATTATAACGGGATTTGTAGAAATTAGGCTTCAAGTGTGTTAACAAGGTTTGAGGATCAAAACTCCATAACATTGAAGGTTACTAGGGAAAGCAAATAACTATCTCTGCGAGAACTATTGTTGTTTAATGTCTTTTTGTATGTATTTCTTTTCACATGTATTTAGTTAATCTTTCATGAATACTCTAATGCACCTATCCGTAGTTGCATTTCTTTATTAAAATACAAAAAACATATTACATACTATAACGAGTTAACTTGATTAGACTTCTTTTTTATCGAGCACACATTGCGTTTCCCGTTTGACGTTTCATTAGTGTCATTTGGAAAGTGTAATTTGATTCTAGATTCTTATTGAGTGAATACAAGTAGTTAGTTTGTCCATTACAACTCGTATCCTTGCATTTATGCTCAATATAGAATTCGGTGAATCAAGAATTGTCATTTTGATTGACTTAAGTGGATTCTTAAGGCAAAAGTGTTCAAAGATAGTTATGGAGAGTTCTTTTTTAGTTTTGGGAAAGAGTGTATCGATTTTCAATCGTCATTTGTATGGTTTCGTGTTCGTGTTGCATTCGGTTTAAACAGTAGATCCTACATTCCATTTGTGATTGATTAGTGTGATTTAGTCATTATAACGGGATTTGTTGAAATTACGCTTCGAGTCTGTTGACAAGGTTTGAGGATCAAAACTCCATAGAATTGAAGGTTATTAGGGAAAGCAAATAAATATCTTTGCGAGAACTATTGTTGTTTAATGTCTTTTTGTATGTATTTTTTTCCCATGTATTTTGTTAATCTTTCATGAATAGTTTAATGCACCAATCCGTAGTTGCATTTTTTTATTGAAATACAAGGAAATATTACACACTAGAACGAGTTAACTTGATTTGACTTCTTTTTTATCGAGCACACATTGCGTTTCCCGTCTGACATTTCATTAGTTTTATTCGGTAAGTGTAATTTGATTATAGATTCTTATTGAGTGAATACGAGTAGTTAGTTTGTCCATTACAACTCTTATCCTTGCGTTTATGCTCAATAAAGGATTCGTTGAATCGATAATTGTCATTTGGATTAATTTAACTGGATTCTTGAGGTAAGAGGGTTCAAAGCTAGCTATGGAGAGTTCTTGTTTAGTTTTGGGAAAGTGTGTATCGATTTTCAACGGTCATTTCTATGGTTGCGTGTTTGTGTTGCATTCGGTTTAAACAGTAGATCCTACTTTCCATTTGTGATTATTTAGTGTAATTTAGTCATTATAACGGGATTTGTTGAAATTAGGCTTCGAGTGTGTTGACAAGGTTTGAGGATCAAAACACCATAGAATTGAAGGTTATTAGGGAAAGCAAATAACTATCTCTGCGAGAACTATTGTTGTTTAATGTCTTGTTGTATGTATTTCTTTTCCCATGTATGTTGTTAATATTTCATGAATACTATATTGCACTTATCCGTAGTTGTATTTCTTTATCGAAATACAAGGAAATATTACATACTAGAACGAGTTAACTTGATTTGACTTCTTTTTTATTGAGCACACATTGCCTTTCCCGTTTGACGTTTCATTAGTCTCATTCGGTAAGTGTAATTTTATTCTAGATTCTTGTTGAGTGAATACGAGTAGTTAGTTTGTCAATTACAAATCTTATCCTTGCGTTTATGCTCAATAAAGGATTCCGTGAATCGACAATTGTCATTTTGATTGATTTAAGTGGATTCTTCAGGCAACTGTGTTCAAAGATGGTTATGGAGAGTTCTTGTTTAGTTTTGGTAAAGAGTTTATCGATTTTCAACGGTCATTTGTATGGTTTCGTGTTCGTGTTGCATTCGGTTTAAACAGTAGATCCTACGTTCCATTGGTGATTAAATAGTGTGATTTTGGTCCTCATTATAACAGGATTTGTTGAAATTAGGATTCGAGTGTGTTGACAAGGTTTGAAGATCAACACTCCCTAGCATTAGAGGTTATTAGGGAAGGGAAATAACTATCTCTGTGAGAACTATTGTTGTTTAATGTCTTTTTGTATGTATTTCTTTTCCCATGTATTTTGTTAATCTTTCATGAATACTTTAATGCACCTATCTGTAGTTGTATTTCTTTATTGAAATACAAGAAAATATTACATAATAGATTGAGTTAACTTGATTTGACTTCTTTTTTATCGAGCACACATTGCGTTTCCCGTTTGACGTTTCATTAGTCTCATTCGGTAAGTGTAATTTGATTCTAGACTCTTATTGAGTGAATACGAGTAGTTAGTTGGTCCATTACAGCTTTTATCCTTGCGTTTATGCTCAATAAAGGATTCCGTGAATCGATAATTGTCATTTTTGATTGATTTAAGTGGATTCTTGAGGCAAGAGTGTTCAAAGATGGTTATGGAGAGTTCTTGTTTAGTTTTGGGAAAGAGTGTATCGATTTTCAATGGTCATTTGTATGGTTTCGTGTTCGTGTTGCATTCGGTTTAAACAGTAGATCCTATGTACCATTGGTGATTAATTAGTATGATTTTAGTCATCATTATAATGGGATTTGTTGAAATTAGGATTCGAGTGTGTTGAGAAGGTTTGAGGATCAAAACTCCCTAGCATTAGAGGTTATTAGGGAAAGCAAATAACTATCTCTACGAGAAATATTTTTGTTTAATGTATTTTTGTATGTATTTCTTTCCGCATGTATTTTGTAAATCTTTAATGAATACTTTAATGCGCCTATCCATAGTTGCATTTCTTTATTGAAATACTAAGAAATATTACATACTAAAACGAGTTAACTTGATTTGACTTCTTTTTTATCGAGTACACATTGCGTTTCCCGTTTGACATTTCATTAGTCTCATTCGGTAAGTGTAATTTGATTCTATATTCTTTTTAAGTGAATACGAGTAGTTAGTTTGTCCATTAAAACTCTTATCGTTGTGTTTATGCTCAATAAAGGATTCCGTGAATCGACAATTGTCGTTTTGATTGATTTAAGTGGATTCTTGAGGCAAGAGGGTTCAAAGCTGGTTATGGAGAGTTCTTGTTTAGTTTAAGGAAAGAGTGTATCAATTTTCAACGGTCATTTGTATGGTTACGTGTTCATGTTGCATTCGGTTTCAACAGTAGATCCTACGTTCCATTGGGGATCAATTAGTTTGATTTTAGTCATCATTATAACGGGATTTGTTAAAATTAGGATTCGAGTGTCTTGAGAAGGTTTGAGTATCAAAACTCCCTAGCATTAGAGGTTATTAGGGAAAGCAAATAACTATCTCTATGAGAACTATTGTTTTTTAATGTCTTTTTGTATGTATTTCTTTCCCCATGTATTTTGTTAATCTTTCATTAATACTTTAATGCGCCTATCCATAGGTGCATTTCTTTATTGAAATACTAGGAAATATTACATACTAGAACGAGTTAACTTTATTTGACTTCATTTTTATCGAGCACATATTGCGTTTCCCGTTTGACGTTTCATTAGTCTCATTTGGAAAGTGTAATTTGATTCTAGATTCTTATTGAGTGAATACGAATAGTTAGTTTGTCCATTACAACTCTTATCCTTGCGTTTATGCTCAATAAAGAATTCGGTGAATCTACAATTGTCATTTTGATTGATTTAAGTGGATTCTTAAGCCAAGAGTTTTCAAAGATGGTTATGGAGAGTTCTTGTTTAGTTTTGCAAAGGAGTGTATTGATTTTCAATGGTCATTTGTATGGTTAGGTGTTCGTGTTGCATTCGGTTTAAACAGTAGAATATATGTTCCATTTGTGATTGATTAGTGTGATTTTAGTCATCATTATAACGGGAGTTGTTGAAATTAGGCCTTGAGTGTGTTGACAAGGTTTTAGAATCAAAACTCCATAGCATTGAAGGTTATGAGGGAAAGAAAATAACTATCTCTGCGAGAACTATTTTTGTTTAATGTTTTTTTGTACGTATTTCTTTTCCCGTGTATTTTGTTAATCTTTCATGAATAATTTAATGCACCAATCCGTGGTTGCATTTTTTTATTGAAATACAAGGAAATATTACATATTAGAACGAGTTAACTTGATTTGACTTCTTTTTTGTCGAGCACACATTGCGTTTCTCGTTTGACGTTTCATTAGTCTCATTCGGTAAGTGTAATTTGATTCTAAATTCTTATTGAGTGAATAAGAGTAGTTAGTTTGCCCATTACAACTCTTATCCTTGCGTTTATGCTCAATAAAGGATTCCTTGAATCGACAATTGTCATTTTGATTGATTTAAGTGGATTCTTCAGGCAAGTGTGTTCAAAATGGTTTTGGAGAGTGCTTGTTTAGTTTTGGGAAAGAGTGTATCGATTTTCAACGGTCATTTGTACGGTTTCGTGATCGTGTTGCATTCACTTTAAACAGTAGATCCTACGTTCCATTGGTGATTAATTAGTATGATTTTGGTCATCATTATAACGGGATTTGTTGAAATTAGGATTCGAGTGTGTTGACAAGGTTTTAGGATCAAAACTCCCTAGCATTAGAGGTTATTAGGGAAAGCAAATAACTGTCTCTGCGAGAACTATTGTTGTTTTATGTCTTTATGTATGTATTTCTTTTCTCATGTATTTTGTTAGTCTTTCATGAATACTTTAATGCACCTATCCGTAGTTGCATTTCTTTATTGAAATACAAGGAAATATTACATAATAGAACGAGTTAACTTGATTTGACTTCTTTTTTATCGAGCATACATTGCGTTTCCCGTTTGACGTTTCATTATTCTCATTCGGTAAGTGTAATTTGATTCTAGATTCTTATTGAGTGAATACGAGTAGTTAGTTTGTCCATTACAGCTCATATCCTTGCGTTTATGCTCAATAATGGATTCCGTGAATCGACAATTGTCATTTTGATTGATTCAAGTGGATACTTGAGGCAAGAGTGTTCAAAGATGGTTATGGAGAGTTCTTGTTTAGTTTTGGGAAGGAGTTTATCGATTTTCAACGGTCATTTGTATGGTTACGTGTTCGTGTTGCATTCGGTTTAAACAGTAGAACCTATGTTACATTTGTGATTGATTAGTGTGATTTTAGTCATCATTATAACGGTGTTTGATGCAATTAGGGTTCTAGTGTGTTTACAAGGTTTGAGGATCGAAACTCCATAGCATTGAAGGTTATTAGCGAAAGCAAATAACTATCTCTGTGAGAACTATTGTTGTTTAATGTCTTTTTGAACGACTTTTTTTTCCCATGTATTTTGTTTATCTTTCATGAATACTTTAATGCACCAATCCGTAGTTGCATTTTTATATTGAAATACAAGGAAATATTACATACTAGAACGAGTTAACTTGATTTGACTTTTTTTTTTCTCGAGCACACATTGTGTTTCCTAATTGAATTTCATTAGTTTCATTTGGTAAGTGTAATTTGATTCTAGATTCTTATTGAGTGAATACGAGTAGTTATTTTGTCCATTACAACTCTTATCCTTGCGTTTAAGCTCAATAAAGGATACGGTGAATCGACAATTGTCATTTTGATTTATTTAAGTGGATTCTTGAGGCAAGAGTGTTCAAAGATGGTTATGGAGAGTTCTTGTTTAGTTTTGGGAAAGAGTATATCGATTTTCAACGGTCATTTGTATGGTTTCGTGTTCGTGTTGCATTCGGTTTAAACAGTAGATCCTACATTCCATTTGGCATTGATTAGTGTGATTTAGTCATTATAAAGGGATTTGTTGAAATTAGACTTCGAGTGTGTTGACAAGGTTTGAGGATCAAAACTCCATAGCATTGAAGGTTATTAGGGAAAGTAAATAACTATCTTCGTGAGAAAAATTGTTATTTAATGTCTTGTTGTACGTATTTCTTTTCCTATGTATTTTGTTAATCTTTCATGAATACTTTAATGCACCTATCCGTAGTTGCATTTCTTTATTGAAATACAAGGAAATATTACATACTAGAACAAGTAAACTTGATTTGACTTTTTTTTTTATCGAGCACACTTTGCCTTTCCTCTTTGACGTTTCATTAGTCTCATTCGGTAAGTGTAATTTGATTCTAGATTCTTTTTGAGTGAATACGAGTAGTTAGTTTGTCCATTACAACTCTTATCCTTGCAATTATGCTCAATAAAGGATTCCATAAATCAACAATTGTCATTTTGATTCACTTAAGTGGATTGTTGAACTATTGTTGTTTAATGTCTTTTTTACATATTTCTTGTAAGGCCCCATTCCCGGAGACCTCAAAGTTGAACAATCATAGCATTATTATATAAATCAAGTAGCACACGCACATAATACCTGTTAACATTAAGAAAAGAATTACCTGATGGCACGTAGCTACTTGGGCTGGCATCCCTCCATTCCGTCCCATTCTCAGTTTAAGTTTAGGTTTTGAAAATATTTTACCCATTTCTCTTAAACTTTGGCTCTGATACTGTAACATCCCACATTGGTTGGGAAGGTGAACGAAGGCTTCTTTATAAGGGGCTTGAGACCTTCCCCACTGTGACACGTTTTGCCTGGGCGATGGTGGTACGTCCCGGTCCAGGTGAAGACAAAACCGTGAGGCGATGGTGGTTCGTCCCGGCCAAAGCGGACAATATCATGGTGTGGTTACGCTGGGCTGTTACAGATTGGTATCAGAGCCATTGGTTATAGGGAACTTGGTTGCATACACACACTAGACTATAACCGCACAGTTGTTAGTTACTCATCGCTTACTCTCCTTACTGTATACTCATTGGCATACGCAACATGTACTTCGCAGCATGGCATCGACATCCAGAAAATTAGGCAAGAGACCTGCACGATCTGAGTCACCTCCTACTTCTCCCGTACCGGATAGGGGATTTAACTGGCCTCGACATCCTTATCCTCCTAGCGAGATAGACTGGGATCAGCATTTCATACCTCCTGAGCTCGATCCTCCACGTAACTGGGATTTCTACCCCACTTACATAAACCGTATGGCATATAGAGAGCGCGTACCACCAGTAGCACCTACACGACCTAGGACTAGGTCATCAACCGCCTCTACTTTGCCTACACTTCCTACCTTGAGCATCCCCCTGGAGCAGGCATTTGCAGCTTTGGTAGCCACACTGGACACAGAGCGACAGCGAATTAGAGGACTCACTGATGAGAACTCTGCATTACGATCTGAGATGCGTCACCTGCATTACCAGGTAGATACGCTTCAGGAGCGACTTTCGATGGCCATTGGTGGACATCATACTCTGACAGGCAACGTGGTAGCACTTAGTGAGCGCATGGACGCACAGGATCACCATAATATGGAGATCGATAATAGGTTTGCTGAGTTAGAGGTACAGCTAGTAGCACTTCAGATTGCTGAAGCTCCTGCACCTTTGGTGGACCCTGATGAGGAAGAACCAAAAGAAGATCCAGAGGAAGAACTAGATGAAGTCCAGAAGTTAGAGGCTTTCTGGCAATTAAAGATGGAAGGAATCTGAGATCGAGGTTTACACCACGAGGTCTTACGAATTGGCAACGCTTTGCCCAGGCATGATGGATCCGCCGATCAAACAAATTGAGCTTTATCAGCGTGGCTTGGTTCCGGAGATACAAAGCATGGTGACTGTTGTGAACCTCACCACTACACAGTAGGTTATTCGATTGGCTCACAAGCTTACTGACAAAGCAGTGGAGCAGGGAAAGCTACCCAAATGGGGCGCTATGGCAAGCGTGCCTGACAATAAACGCAAGTGAGACAACTCTGGCAACAAGGGATCTTCGTCAAACAACCAGTCTCAACCTCAACAACAGCAGCAAAGTCAGCAACAGCAACGGAAGTTTGATAACAACCGAAGCTTCAACCAGACGACTCCCTCAAATCAAGGACCCGGCAGGTATGGTGGAAGACTGCCAAAGTGCAACCGGTGTAACTACCACCATGTGGGTCGATGTGATAACTACAAGTGCCAACGTTGTGGGAAGATTGGTCATGCAGCCAAAGACTGTCGGGGTGAACTGATGAAGAAGCCACAACAATCACAAGAAACTCCGAAAGGTTGTTTTGAATGCGGAAAAGAAGGCCATTAGAAACGCAACAGTCCCCAGCTTAAGAGGAATGGTAATGGTAACAACAACAATGGGAACAACAGCAACAATAACAATGACAACAACAATAACAACAATGGTAATGGAAACAACAATGGTGGAAACAATAATGGAGCCAAAGGAAGAGCCTTCGTCATTGGCTCGGGTGAGGCTCTAAACGATCCTACAACAGTAACTGGTAAATTTTCGGTTAATGGATGTTTTGCTACCGTATTATTCGATACCGGAGCTGATAGAAGTTTCGTGTCCACTAGGTTCTGTAGTCTTTTAAGTGATATGCCCTCAGCCTTAGAATCTAAATACACCGTAGAGTTAGCTGACGGTACACAGATTCACGTAACGCATATTCTTAGAGACTGCAAGATAGAGCTTGCTGGTCATATATTCACCATAGATCTCATGCCTGTTACACTAGGAAGTTTTGATGTGGTAGTAGGCATGGATTGGCTTTCCGATAAACAAGCGGAAGTCATATGCCACGAGAAGATCATACGGATTCCCCTTGGTGAAGAAGTCCTTACGGTCAGAGGTGATAGGAGTGGTGCGGTGATAGGCATCATCTCGTTTATGAAAGCACAGAAGTTGTTACGAAAGGGTCGACTGGCCATATTAGCACTCGTCACAGATAAACAGATCGAGGAAAAGAAGATAGAGGATATCCCCGTAGTTCGTGAGTTTCTCGAGGTGTTTCCGGAAGACCTTCCTGGATTACCGCCTCATCGTCAGGTTGAATTCCAGATTGAGTTGACTCCAGGAGCCGCTCCAATTGCGAGAGCACCGTACCGATTAGCTCCGAACGAACTGCAGGAATTATCCGCTCAACTACAAGAGTTATTGGATAAAGGGTTCATCCGACCGAGTTCGTCGCCCTGGGGAGCGCCAGTTCTATTTGTGAAGAAGAAGGATGGTACATTTCGAATGTGCATTGACTATAGGGAACTGAACAAGGTTACTATCAAGAATAGATATCCGTTACCTCGTATCGATGATTTGTTTGATCAACTGCAAGGATCAAGCTATTACTCTAAGATTGATCTGAGGTCTGGGTATCATCAGCTGAGAGTTCGAGAAGAGGACATCTCAAAAACTGCTTTCCGTACACGATATGGTCATTATGAATTTTTGGTCATGCCATTTGGGTTGACGAATGCACCAGTAGTATTCATGGACCTCATGAATCGCGTGTGCAAACCCTATCTTGATCAGTTTGTTATCGTCTTTATTGATGACATACTGATATACTCAAGGACTGAGGAAGAACATGGAGAGCACTTACGTTTGATCTTGGAATTACTTAGAGAGGAACAACTGTATACAAAGTTTTCTAAGTGTGATTTCTGGATACGTGAGGTACAATTCTTGGGTCATATTGTCAACGAGAAGGGAATACATGTTGATCCTGCTAAGATTGAAGCGATAAAGAATTGGTCTGTTCCTAAGACACCAAGTGAGATACGACAATTCCTTGGATTAGCGGGATATTATCGGCGATTCATTGAAGGATTCTCTAAGATTGCACAACCTCTCACAGCCTTGACTCACAAGGGAATGACGTACAAATGGGGTGAGAGTCAGGAATCTGCTTTTCAGTTACTAAAACATAAATTGTGTAGCGCACCAATACTAGCATTACCGGATGGTAGTGATGATTTCGTAGTCTATTGTGACGCTTCTATTCAAGGACTTGGATGTGTCCTGATGCAGCGGGATAAAGTGATAGCATACGCCTCTAGACAATTGAAGATTCATGAGAAGAACTATACCACCCATGACTTGGAACTGGGTGCGGTAGTTTTTGCCTTAAAGATCTGGAGACATTACTTGTACGGTACCAAATGCACCATCTACACCGATCACAAGAGTCTTCAGCACATCTTTGAGCAAAAAGAGTTGAACATGAGACAAAGACGCTGGGTGGAATTGTTAAACGACTATGATTGTGCTATTAAGTACCACCCGGGAAAGCAAATGTAGTTGCTGATGCGCTGAGTAGAAAAGAGACTGCTAAACCTTGACGTGTGCGAGCTCTGCAACTAACGATTAGTACGCAATTACCTGAACAAATCCGTGATGCTCAAACTAAAGCTCTGAAGGTAGAAAATATGAGGTTAGAAGGGTTACGAGGAATGGAAAAGCAACTAGAAGTAAAGCCGGATGGGATTCGTTATTTCATAGACAGATTATGGGTACCTCTACACGGAAATCTGAGAGATTTGGTCATGAGTGAGGCTTATAAGTCCAAGTATTCTATACATCCTGGATCTGACAAGATGTACCACGATTTGAAGGCGCACTATTGGTGGCCTAACATGAAAGCAGATGTAGCTACTTATGTGAGTAAGTGTCTGACCTGCTCGAAGGTGAAAGTGGAGTATCAGAAACCATCTGGACTATTACAACAACCCGAGATCCCTATGTGGAAGTGGGATCAGATATCAATGGATTTTATTACTAAGTTACCTCGTACTTCTACGGGTTGTGATACAATATGGGTTATCGTGGACCGATTGACAAAATCTGCTCATTTCCTAGCGATAAAGGAAACAGATAAGATGGAGAAGTTAACCCGACTTTATCTGAAGGAGATCGTTTCGAGGCATGGAGTACCAATCTCAATCATTTCTGATCGCGATTCTCGTTTCACATCACACTTTTGGCAGTCGTTGCAAAAAGCTTTAGGTACGCGATTGGATATGAGTACTGCTTATCATCCACAGACTGATGGTCAAAGCGAGCGTACTATACAGACTTTGGAGGACATGTTACGTGCTTGTGTGATTGACTTCGGGAATAACTGGGAAGTTCACCTACCATTGGTGGAATTTTCTTACAACAACAGTTATCACACTAGTATAAAGGCAGCACCATTTGAAGCTTTGTATGGGAGAAAGTGTAGATCACCAGTTTGCTGGGCTGAAATTGGTGATAGTCAATTAACGGGTCCTGAGTTAGTACACGAGACAACTGAGAAGATTGTTTAGATAAGAAACCGCATGGCCGCAGCGCGAGACAGACAGAAAAGCTATGCTGACAAACGACGAAAACCTTTGGAATTTCAGACAGGTGACAAGATTTTATTAAAAGTCTCACCGTGGAAAGGCGTAGTTCGGTTTGGTAAGCGAGGAAAGCTAAATCCGAGATACGTTGGACCATTTGAGATAGTGGAAAGAATTGGTCCAGTAGCCTATCGACTAGCCTTACCTGATTCATTGAGTGGAATCCATGATGTATTCCATGTTTCAAACCTAAAGAAATGTTTTACGGATGAAACGATGGTCGTACCACTGGAAGAAGTTCAAGTAGATGAACAACTACGCTTCATTGAGGAACCGGTCGAGGTGATGGATCGTGAGGTGAAAACGCTTAAGCAAAGCAAGATACCCATTGTCAAAGTTCGTTGGAACTCGAGACGTGGACCAGAATTCACATGGGAACGTGAAGACCAAATGAAGCTTAAGTACCCTCAGCTATTCGAAAGGACGATGCCAGGCGGCGAAGGTACTGATTAAATTTCGGGACGAAATTTCTTTCAACATGGGGATGATGTGACAACTCATCCAAAACTCACACGATTTCGATTTCCTTGTGCCAATGCAGTA
Organism: Flaveria sonorensis; assembly: GCA_025506505.1. NCBI lineage: Eukaryota > Viridiplantae > Streptophyta > Magnoliopsida > Asterales > Asteraceae > Flaveria > Flaveria sonorensis. The sequence goes on from CM046428.1 coordinate 35,162,441, forward strand.
GACCAGTAATGGAACACTCACCATGTAACGCAATTTTCGGGACGAAAATTCTTTCAACATGGGGATAATGTGACATCCGGTAATTTTCCGTTACCAAACTCCGTTTGTTCCGTTAAGTCTTGCATACACGTGTCGGGAGCACACACTAGTTGTCGTTGAACGTTGGTGACTTAACAATAATCAGTAATGTTAAATTGATGATAATTAAGTTTAACAATGTGATTATTAAGTTATGCTTATGTAATTTAAATGTTAACTGTAATTTTATCGCGTAACGTGAAAACGTGCATATTTATTTCGTGTGTTTTGTGATAAATGGGAATTATGCATGATTGTTATTTGTGATTAATAATAATTGTGTTTAGTAGTTAAAAACTATTTAAAAACTATTCAAAAAGCCAAATCTTTATAAAATACAAACTTTGAGGGTTAAAAGGGTAATTATTGCTAAATAATTAAACAAAACACAAAACCCAACCCTAATCCCACCCATTCGGCCGCGACTTCATTCTCACACCCTCACCATCACGAATTCAGCCAAGAACAACCATTCACATTCGAATTTGGATCGATTTCAAGGCACACAACAAGTTAGAACCTTCAATTGCAAACTATTACACATTTAAAGGTTAGATTTTTATATGATTTGGTGATTGTTCATGATTGGCCGAAAGTTCCATGCGAATTCTGCAATTGATGGTCGATTGATGCTTGTTTGTTGTTGTTAATGTGTTTACTAGATAGATTACATGTTAATTAACGTCAAGTATGCAATAAAGGTTGGATTTTTACAAGTTTTATGGAAATTGCATTAGGGCCGAAACCCTAATTCGAAACTTGCAATTGGGGATCGATTTGTGGATGTTGGTTGGTGTTATTGTGTTAGTTGTATTGTATATATGCTAGTTAACGTCGATTATGCAAGAAAGCTATGATTTTGATACATTGTTCATAGGTTACTAATAATAGTAACTTTATTTTGCATGAATTGATGATTGGTTGATGTATGAATGTTATGGATGTGTTTGTAATGATGTTTAGATGCTAGATGGTTGATATGAATGTTAGGAATTCAAGAATGCATGTTGTAGTTCATACCTTACTAAAGATAGTAACTTTTGGGTATGAAAGTTGATGAATCATGATGATTAGGTGTTGTTGATCATGTTTAAATGTTGTCATGGGCTTGAATTGGTATATAATTGATGAATTCATGAATGTAGTGGGAGTTTGATGAATTTGGGATGAACTTTCCCAAAAGGGAAACTTTAATTGTGCAAATCCTTGAATTGGATGATTTGAGCATGTTTGGGATATTAGGATCATGCTAGTGTGTTCATGGATGATTTCTAAGGTAACTAAATGTGTTGTTTGTGTCGTATGAATGTTTAGTTGGATAGTTATCTGATTTGGCCTGTTTGTGGGAATTCATGGTAATGGGTCATATGGGTATGTTAGGACTATTGTTGGGTTGTATGTTGATCATGTATGATATGCTGTTGTGTTAGTATTAACGAGTTATCACCTATAATGTCGCCAACGGGTCAAACGGGTCAACTGGGTCAAATGTGTCTTGTCTTTCTTAAACCTTGAGTCTCTTGGTTTGTAGAACACTTAGGGTTTCATGTTGATTCTGTGTACACGTACTTATGTACTCTTGTGTTCTAGGTGACCTTTGAAGGTTGTATTTCCCTCTTTCTTTCAAGTTAAGCTCTAGGTTAATTCTTGCGCGCATCAGGTGAGTTCTTGCCCCACTCATTTTACATAATCTCTTTTGGGGGAGATAGCATACTGTTGATCATAAACGCTTTTATATATGAGTGTGTATAATATTGATATAGTGCTGTTTACCATGGAAAAGTCCTCACACTTTCGGATTGTTAATATTGACTAGCGGGGAAATTTTGGGTAGTACTACTGGGTCTGACGAGCCCCACCTGTGCGACTCGAGGTCAAACGGGTGCAATTTTGTCCTAACACATTTGTCACGACCCGGTAAGTCGTGACGGGAGGCAACAAACGTAACACAGTCAGCTTCGATCGCGAAATCACTATGATTAATATTTTTATGTTAATAGACTAGCTATCTATTGCAATACACTACTTATGCTCTGGAAACTGTTGATTGGTTTATATTTTAACGCAAACTCTTGAACTCACCAACCATGTGTTGACTTGTTTAGTATGCTATTCTCAGGTTAAGGTTGCCAGTTGCCTAGGAGCACGCACGTCAGCATTGTTGAGTTGTCTACATTTGCTTGTTTACAAATTTGGGATTATTTTCATATTAAACATTTGTGTTTGGGGCGCGTATGTTTTGCGCATTCTCTTTACATACTACTTGTTTTGGGTTCTCTGGTTTTAAAAACGCTTCCGCAGTATTTTAAACATTAACTCTGGTTTTGTTTATTAATCATATAGAGTCGTTCTTGGTAACTAATGACTGAGATCCTGGTATGTCACGCGCCTCGCGGTAAAACCCCGCACGCGGATTTTGAGGGTGTGACAGATACCAACTTGTAAGGCTCTGTTCCCGGAGACCTCACAGTTGGACAATCATAGCATTGTTATATAAAAAAATAAACATTTCATAAAACATCGCAGCGGATCAGTTAACAAAAACCATTCATGCATATAATTAATGTTGCAAAATAATACATCGTTGTAAGTTAGTGTTACAAAATAATCTATTGTTTTCTTAAGTTACAAAAGACCTTTTAATTGCATTACAAAACAACAATATCATTAAGCATGAACGGATGCCAGTCTAGCCCATAAGAGTAGCTTCCCCCGTGTGCCATCCTCAGCAACATTTACCTGCCAACTGATAATGCATAAAAGTCAGCATTGCTGAGTTTGTTCTAGTTTTAAAACGTTTAAAATACTTTGTAAGATTATATATGAAAATATCCTTTTCAATAAAATATTTCCTTTACTTTCGCGCGTGAACATTAATCATACATACATCAAGGTATAATATTGATTATCTTTCATTATCTAATGCATTCATTCGTTTCGTACTTTTTCATTATCTTTCACTATTTCCAAGTCCTGTCATAACTTTACCCCCATCGTTGGGCACACAGCCACCTAATTCTCGGGGTTAAGTGACAAGGACCCCGTTTCGTACGTATGGATCAATCACTAAGACTGATCCCCCTGTGAGTGAACCCTCATGGGTTAGCCAAGATCGCATGCTATATTACACATAGTTAAGCTAGCAACTCTCAATGAGTTGTGAACCTCCTTTATCATGTAACACCCCAAAATTCTATTTAAAAGAAAACGAAAGGAAAAGTATCTAGAAGGAAAAGATAAAGGATACAAGTTGAAGGGGGTAAAGTGTACAAAGTACAAAACTTTAAAGTTACATTAATAAAATGGGTATGGCCACCCATTTTAAAGCATATCTGCTTTCTGTTCTCGGTCAAGAAGAAGAAGAAGAAAGGGGTGCCGGTTTTGGAGAAGAAGAAGGAAGGAAAAGCTGCAAAAGGTTAGTTTCTTGGGTTTATTTTCTGTTTTAGCATAGTTTGTAGCTTGTAACCGAAGTTCTCGGTGATTTAAAAGATTGTTCTCGGGATTTTTGAAGCTGAAATCACAAGTGGAGGTGTTTGGTTTGAAGAGCTGCTTCAAGGTGAGTTTCTAGATCCCCTTTTTTACTGGTTTTCTAAGTGTTTGGGGCTGTTATGCATACCGAGCAGAAGGTTTCTAAACCAAACCGTGAGTTTCAGCATGATGTTCGATTGTGTTCTATTGATGTATATTTTTAGATGTTTTCCTAAGATGTGTACGATGTTTAGTTCGTTCTAAGTGTGTAGTATGATAGATCTATGCCAAGGATGTTTTAGGATGATGATTGGGAGCTGGAAATAGCATAAGTTACGTTGCGGGTCTGATGGTTCATTCGCATTTACACTGTGATAATTGCCTAAGTGTTTTGTTCACCCGCACTCACTTTTGTTCACCCGCATTCACTTTTGTTCACCCGCATTTGCAGTTGTTCACCCATATTTGCCTTAATTCAGCCTAAGTGTTCATCAGCATTTCTTTTGTTCATTCGCATTTGCTACAGTGTCCGCATTTGTTCTATCAGCATTTCTTTGGACACTTGGATATTTTCTGAAGACTTTCATCCGTATTGTTCATCCGCATTTGCTACAGTTCCATCCGCATTTGCTACAGTGTCATCAGCATTTCTTTGGATACTTAGAATATTTTCTGAAGGGTATTTTCTGACGACTTTCGTCCACATTTATTCTTGCTCATCCGCATTTCTTTGGGGACTTAGGTTTCTTTTTCTGGAATTTTGGGAAGTAGAATTTAAGTGCTAAGAAATGATGTTTCGGGGCGGTTTATGCTCATTTATGTTACGTTTGCTTTTGTGTGCTGCCATGATGATGTTGTTCCATGCTATGTTTATGTTGTGACTTTACGTGGTATGATGTATGATTATGTACGTAAAATATTATGTAATGAAGTGAAAGATAATGATAATGAAAAGTGAAACGTAAAGAATGAATGAAAGTCTTGCAAGCGATGAATGGAGGTGCACGACCATGTTGTCGTCAGCTCAACTGTGTGCGGTTTAGCTAACCCGAAGGATTCACACGGGGAGTCTATCCTTGAGATAAACTCGATGGGGGGTCTAATCCTTGAGGTTGACCCGAATGATGTCGTGATGCTCACCCCGGTACTGTGTCGGTCTTCGGACATGACGCGGGGGTTTGTTTACTTGCCCCGGCACAGTATCAGTCTACGGACATGAGTCGGGGGTGTTGTAAAACGAAATGGGATCCTTGTCACGTACTCCGGTACTGTCTCAGTCTTCGGACATGAGTTGGGGGTTTGTTTACAGGCCCCGGCATAGTATCAGTCTTCGGACATGAGTCGGGGGTATTGCATGAGACAGGATCTAGATTGAAGTGAAAGATAATAATAATGAAGTTCGAAACGTACGAAATGAACGAATGAGAAATGAACGATGATGTACGTTGAGAAAGATAAATGAATAATTATTATCTATGTGTACGTATGTTGTGTGATCGCATACGATTACGAAGGTTATGATTTAAAGAAAGTAAAGTATTTTATTTATAAAACTAAAACTCACTCAGCGTCGCTGACTTTTTGTATGCCTAATAGTTGGCAGGTATTTTGTTGATGCTGAGGAGTTGCAGGCATGGATGCATACGCTACTGGGAGTGTTTTGAAGATTGGCATCCATATTTTGACATATCATTGTATTTTAAACTAATGTAATGTATTGAAATGATATGTTTTTTATTATTAATGAAAGTTTTTAAAATCCGCTGCAAAAGTAATGTGTGCTTTGAATGTTTTATGCCATGACGGTCTAGTTTGTAAGTGTTCCAGAAACAGGGCCTTACAAGTTGGTATCGGAGCTAAAGTTTAAGTGAATTGGGTAAATATTTTCAAAAAGAACCTAATCTTAAACTGAGAATGGGATGAAAGGAAAGGGATGCCGGTCCTAGTAGCTACGTGCCCACAGGTAAAGGTTTTATGTAGGCTTTTTGTAAATTAATGTTAACCGGTATTATGTGCGCATGTTATGTGGCTTGTGTGCTTTTGTGTGGATTTAGATACTGATGTAATCAGGATAGGGAATGCTTGGGGGATGAAGAGTAAAGTAAGTGGCTAATCACAACTGGCCACTGTAATTAGGGACTTACTATACTTGACATTAACTGAGCTATTACCTTGATTGACCGTGTTGGTGTTTGAATCTTGTAGTGTTCATAGATGGCTGGTGGTAGATCTTCTAAGGCTTCCCGAGGTGGAGTGCATGGTGGACGTGGTGCTGGAACACTTGCCACAAGGAGAGGGGTTAGGGATGCGGAGACGACTCCTATAGGTCCCGAGGTTCATCAGTACGAGGGCGTTGATGAGAGCGCAAATTTGAGGGCCTAAGTGAAAGAGGCGGTGGTTGAGGAGGTTCATCAGGTTATGCAAACAATCTTACAGTCTGTAGTGACCGAAGTTATTCGTGCTATGAGGGATGATGAGCAGAAGAAGAAGGAGAGTGAGAAGAGGAGAACCGCACGACGAGGAGGTGAAGTCGGAGGTTCTAGAGATATGGAGCAACCCGATGCTGACATCGTTGTCTCCAGTGGCGATGAGGAGGAGGAGGAAGCTGTGGAGGAGGCTGCGAAGGGATGCAGCTATAGAGCATTCCAAAGGTGTAGGCCTCCTGTGTTTGATGGAAATGGGAGTGCTGCTGCTGCACAACGTTGGGTGAGAGAGATGGAAGCGGTACTTGAGATTTATGAGTGCCATGAGGATCAAAAGGTGAAGTTTGCTACCCACTCTTTTGTGGATTCCGCCTTATGCTGGTGGGACAATATTGTCCAGGCTGAGGGTACCAGGGCAGTCGGGAGGATGAGGTAGAAGGAACTGAAGAGGTTGGTGATTGAGGAGTTTTGTCCTCATAGGGAGCTGGACAAAGTGGAGAGGGACTTCCTGCAGCTGGAAGCGGGAACGATGACACACCAGCAGTACACCACAAAGTTCAACGAAATGGCAAGGCTGGTGCCAGATCAGGTGATGCCTGTGTCACGAAAGATCAAAAGGTATATTCAAGGTCTGCCAATAGATGTTCGTAGACATCTGGTCGCTACCCGACCAAGCACGTTCAGGTCGGCGGTCGATTTGACGGGAAGGTTGTACGACGAACGAGAGACAGTGGCGATGATGGACGAAGAGGAGGAGCGAGGCTATGATGGGAATGGAAGTGGAAGAAGGGGTGATGAAGATGGATTTGAGGCTGGTGGTAAGAAGGTGAGGATAGACGATCGAAGGATGGTAACTGGGGAAGTGAGGGCATGCAAGAAGTGTGGAAAAAGCCATGAGGGAGAGTGCAAGTGGGGATTGAATGTCTGTTTCCAGTGCCGGAAGGAGGGCCACAGGGCAAGGGATTGCCTTATGGCTAAATGCTACGACTATGGTGAGACTGGACACATGAGCCGAGACTGCAAGAAGACGAGGGCAGGAAGCTCCGGTGCAAGGAAGGATGGCAGAGGATGAAGGCTGAAGCAGGTGCCCTGAGTGAGAGGAGGCTGGAGCGGACTTCGACTTGACGTTAGGTACGTTTCTGGTAATTTAAATTGTGCATCTATGCTTTGATTGTGGTGCTAGTGGTAATTCGTTCCTGCTGCCTTGTGTTAAGTTACACGTTAGGAGTAGGAATATTGAAGAGCCATCGACGTAGAGATTGCTATGGGTGAGTCCACTAGGTTATCTATGCCCTAGAGAATTGCGCGATAGAATCGCGAGTGCACTTGTTCCTGCTAGACTGTTCAGGACAGACTTGGGTGGATAAACCTATCCCTTCGGATGAACTGGCTAAAGTTTGTGAGACAAACACCAAGTGTTGCAAAAAGATGGATTGATCAACAGTGCCCGACAAGAGTTCGGTGCCGACCTTCGGCGACGGTAATGATAAAGACCTCGCCTTGGAAATGGATCATTTGAATCAGAAAGCAAGGAAAGTGGATACCGAGGCATATAGGGTCATTCTACATTGCTGCTCAAAAAGGAGAAGTGGCATACCAACTGGAGCTACCCGACATGTTAAGTGGGACTCATCCGATGTTCCATGTATCTCATCTATGAAAGAGTTTAATCAAGGAGGAGATGATTGTGCCACTAAAGGACACTGTGATGGATGAAAGATTCAACTACGTTAAGCAACTGATGGTCGTTTCTGATGGAAGGAAGTGATGGACTAAGGAGAATGGTGGTTTCACTTGTACGAGTACAGTAGAGCCCATAAGGGATCCAAGCCTAAGTGTAAGATCAAGGAAGAGGAGAGACAGTGTTACCCGTAACTGTTCGAGAAGCGACAGGTTTCGGGGACGAAACCTATATAAGGGGGGTGGACTTGTAACACCCCGAAATTCTATTTAAAAGAAAATGAAAGGAAAAGTATCTAGAAGGAAAAGATAAAGGATACAAGTTGAAGGGGGTAAAGTGTACAAAGTACAAAACTTTAATATTATATTAATAAAATGGGTATGGCCACCCACTTTAAAGCATATCTGCTTTCTGTTCTCGGTCAAGAAGAAGAAGAAGAAGAAAGGGGTGCCGGTTTTGGAGAAGAAGAAGGAAGGAAAAGCTGCAAAATGTTAGTTTCTTGGGTTTATGTTCGGTTTTAGCTTAGTTTGCAGCTTGTAACAGAAGTTCTCGGTGTTTTAGAAGGTTGTTCTCGGGATTTTTGATGCTGAAATCGCAAGTGGAGGTGTTTGTTTTGAAGAGCTGCTTCAAGGTGAGTTTCTAGTTCCCCTTTTTTACTGGTTTTCTATGTGTTTGGGGTTGTTATGCATACCTGGCAGAAGGTTTCTAAACCAAACCGTGAGTTTCAGCATGATGTTCGATTGTGTTCTATTGATGTATGTTTTTAGATGTTTTCCTAGGATGTGTACGATGTTTAGTTCGTTCTAAGTGTGTAGTATGATAGATCTATGCCAAGGATGTGTTAGGATGATGATTGGGAGCTAGAAATAGCATAAGTTACGTTGCGGGTCTGATGGTTCATCCGCATTTACACTGTGATAAATGCCTAAGTGTTTTGTTCACCCGCATTCACTTTAGTTCACCCGCATTCACTTTTGTTCACCCGCATTTGCAGTTGTTCACCCGCATTTGCCTTAATTCAGGCTAAGTGTTCATCAGCATTTCTTTTGTTCATCCTCATTTGCTACAGTGTCATCCGCATTTGCTACAGTCCATCCGTATTTGCTACAGTTCCGGATTTGTTCTATCAGCATTTCTTTGGACACTTGGATATTTTCTGAAGACTTTCATCCGCATTATTCATCCGCATTTGCTACAGTTCCATCCACATTTGCTATAGTGTCTGCATTTCTTTGGACACAGATATTTTCTGAAGACTTTCATCCGCATTGTTCATCCGCATTTGCTATAGTTCCATCCGCATTTGCTACAGTGTCATCCATATTTGCTACAGTGTCATCAGCGTTTCTTTGGATACTTAGAATATTTTCTGAAGGGTATTTTCTGACGACTTTCGTCCACATTTGTTCTTGCTCATCCGCATTTCTTTGGGGACTGAGGTTTCTTTTTCTGGAATTTTGGGAAGTAGAATTTAAGTGCTAAGAAATGATGTTTCGGGGCGGTTTATGCTCATTTATGTTGCGTTTGCTTTGTGTGCTGCCATGATGATGTTGTTCCATGCTATGTTTATGTTGTGACTTTACGTGGTATGATATATGATTATGTATGTAAAATATTATGTAACGAAAGATAACGATAATGAAAAGTGGAAAGTAAAGAACGAATGAAAGTTTTGCAAGCGATGAATGGAGGTGCACGACCATGTTGTCGTCATCTCAACTGTGTGCGGTTTAGCTAACCCGAAGGATGCACACTGGGAGTCTATACTTGAGATAAACTCGATGGGGGGTCTAATCCTTGAGGTTGACCCGAATGATGTCGTGATGCTCACCCCGGTACTGTGTCGGTCTTCGGACATGACGCGGGGGTTTGTTTACAGGCCCCGGCACAGTATCAGTCTACGGACATGAGTCGGGGGTGTTGTAAAACGAAATGGGATCCTTGTCGCGTACTCCAGTACTGTGTCAGTCTTCGAACATGAGTCGGGGGTTTGTTTACAGGCCCCTGCACAGTATCAGTCTTCGGACATGAGTCAGGGGTATTGCATGAGACAGAATCTAGATAGAAGTGAAAGATAATAATAATGAAGTTCAAAAAATACGAAATGAACGAATGAGAAATGAACGATGATGTACGTTGAGAAAGATAAATGAATAATTATTATCTATGTGTACGTATGTTGTGTGATCGCATACGATTACGAAGGTTATGATTTAAAGAAAGTAAAGTATTTTATTTATAAAACTAGAACTCACTCAGCGTCGCTGACTTTTTGTATGCATAATAGTTGGCAGGTATTTTGTTGATGCGGAGGAGTTGCAGGCATGGATGCAAATGCTACTGGGAGTGATTTGAAGATTGGCATCCATATTTTGACATATCATTGTATTTTAAACTAATGTAATGTATTAAAATGATATGTTTTTTATTATTAATGAAAGTTTTTAAATTCCGCTGCAAAAGTAATGTGTGCTTTGAATGTTTTATGCGATGACGGTCCAGTTTGTAAGTGTTCCGGAAACAGGGCCTTACATATCATTTGCTTGCAAGACTTTTCATTCATTTATTATGTTCCACTGTACATTAGTCATTAATCTTTCACTTTCTTTAAGGATAATACTTTGCGTATACGAATACAATCACACCACGTATAGTCACATGATAGATACATAATAGGGAACATAAGAACAGCCCAAAAACATGCAAAACATAATCAATTGCAACCATCAAGTCAAACCAGGGTCAAACCCTAAAATTCTGATTTCCCAAAATTTCAGAAATTTTTCTAAGTCTTTAGGCGCATGAGTACTATGCAGACGCATCAGTACTGCTTGGGTGCATGGACACTATGCAGGCGCATGAACCAACACTTAGGCTCCTGCAGAAAACTTCTGGGCGCATGACTACTATACGGGCGCATGTACTTACACTTAGTCATTGGGCAGTAGGCGCATGAGGAACTTAGGCGCATGGGTACTATTGGGGTGCATGACCTAATAGATAAAATTTTCAGACGCATGAGGTACTGTTCAGGCGCATTAGCCCTATTTGTGCGCACGACCACCAGTTGTGCATATTTTAGACTTATTTTCAAACCCAATCTGCATTCTAACCTGTTCTAAGCTTGAATCCATCATTCTAAGCATCAAGAACGCATAAACAACCATAAATACAAACATAAACACACATATACATACAGGTACATATCTAACAGCTGTAAACATTTTAATCATGCATTTTCAGCCCCAAAGAGTTAAAAAAACACATAAAACCGGGGTCTAGAACTCACCTATTGCAACCAACAAGTAAAACTCCTCCAAACTTGTATGCACAAGAGTTCAAACACCTAAAACAAGACAAAACAAACAACCGAACACATAGAACACTTAAAAATCGGTTTCAAGGTTAAAGCCCCTCAAAACCGAACAAATAATCACATAAAACACTCACCAAGTGCAAATTCAGCCCTTTCTTTTTAAATACCAAGAGAAATCTATTTTCTTCTTCTTTCTGCTTTTCCAGTCGAATAGCAAGGAGAGAGAGTGCATGTAGTGGGTGGCCATACTTAAAGAATTGTTAAAATATTAAGTTTTGTACTTCTTACACTTAGCCCCTCCACCTTTGCTCCTTTTTCCCTTTTGCAAGATACTTTTCTTTTCTTTTCTTTTTATTTTTTTTTGACAAGAATTTCGAGGGTTACAAGTCTACTCCCCTTAAAAGGTTTCGTCCCTGAAACCTGTCACTCTTTCAATAGCTGTGAGTAAAGCTGTCTCATTTCTTCTTCGGTCTCCCATGTAGACTCAGAACCCTTTAAGTGTTTCCACTGCACACGCACCTGTGGAACCACTTTATTTCTCAATCTCTTCTCCTTCCTATCTATGATGGCCACTGGTTGCTCTACATAATGAAGCCTTTCATCCACCTCGATATCCTCTAATGGCACGATCATATCTTCATCGGCTAAGCATTTTCTCAGATGAGATACATGGAATGTCGGATGAATTCCACTTAACTCATCATGCAGTCTAACCGATAGGCCACCTCTCCTACTCGTGCGATGATTCAAAAAGGCCCTATGTACCTTGGGCTCAGCTTACCCTTTTTCTTGAACCGGATGATCCCCTTCCAAGGTGAGACCTTCAACATGACTCTATCGCCCACGTTGAACTCGAGTGGTCTATGCCTTTGGTCGGCATACGACTTCTGTCTATCCTTGGCCGCCTACATAAAGGCTTTGATCTTTTCTAACTTCTCTGTCGTAGCCTCGATCACCTCAAGACTACCCAACTCCTTCTACGTGATGTCTCCCCAACACACGGGCGTTCTACACCTTCTACTGTATAGCATCTCATATGGTGGCATACCAATGCTGGCATGATAACTGTTGTTGTATGAGAATTCCGCTAACGGTAAGTGATCATCCCAACTTCCTCTGAAGTCGATCACGCATGCTCGGAGCATATCCTTGAGTGTTTGAATCATCCTCTCAGACTGACCATCTGTTTGAGGATGGTAAGCTGTGCTGATGTGTAGCCTCATCCCCATTGCATCATGAAATCTTTTCCAAAACTTCGATGTGAACCGGGTGTCACGGTCTGATACGATAGACACCGGCACACCATGACGAGCTACAATCTCTTTAATGAACAGATACGCCAGTCTATCGGATGAATACATCTCGCAGATTGGTAGGAAGTGAGCACTCTTTGTCAGACGATCAACAATCACCTATATGGTATCGTACCCCCTTGCCGTACGAGGTAACTTCGTGATGAAGTCCATGGTGATGTGCTCCCACTTCCACTCTAGTATATCCAACGGTTGGATCTTCCCATAAGGCTTCTGATGTTCTGCCTTCACTTGCAAGCAAGGCACTTACTCACATACTCCACTACATCATGCTTCATACCCATCCACCAGTAATCTTTCTTCATATCATGATACATCTTCGTAGCACCGGGATGAATGGAGTATCGAGTCTTATGAGCTTCATCCATAATTCGTCCCCGAAGGTCTCCATAGCGAGGGATCCACATCCGCCCGAAGTGGGTTTTAACTCCATGGGTATTTTCTCCCAACTCCGTGACTAGACCTCTCATACTTTCAAATTTAAGGTGATCTTCTTTCAAGGCTTCATCTTGAAATTCTTTGACCTGTGTCATCACGTCAGAGGTCATCACTAATTGATAAGCTTTCACCCAGATCGGCTCAGGTCTCTCCTTTCGGCTAAGGGCATCAGCCACTACATTGGCTTTGCCCGGGTGGTAATGGATCTCACAATCATAATCCTTGATCAACTCTAACCACCTCCTCTGCCTCATGTTGAGATCCTTTTGCTCGAAGAAATACTTTAAGCTTTTGTGGTCCGCGAAGATTGTGCACTTTGCCCCGTACAGGTAGTGCCTCCAAATCTTAAGTGCGAAGACCATAGTCGCTAGCTCCAAATCATGGGTGGGATAATTAACCTCATGGATTTTCAGCTGTCAGGACGTGTAGGCTATTACCCTTCCACGTTGCATCAACACGCAGCCTAATCCCGATTGAGAGGCATCCGAATATACCACTAAATCTTCACTCCCTTCGGGTAACATCAAGACAGGGGCTTGAGTTAATCTTGCCTTTAACTCCTCAAAAGCATCCTCCTGTTCTCGACCCCACACAAACTTTACATCCTTGCGAGTCAATTTAGTCAAAGGTGAGGCTATCTTTGAAAAATCTTGGATAAATCTTCTGTAGTAGCCCGCCAGACCCAATAAACTACGAATCTCGGATGGCGTCCTTGGAGATTTCCATTGCATCACTGCCTCAACCTTCGCCGGGTCCACCATAATTCCTTCAGAATTCACCACGTGACCCAAAAATTAGACTTCTCGCAACCAAAAAACGCACTTAGAGAACTTAGCATACAACTTATCTCTTCTAAGTGTCTCCAATACTTTGCGTATGTGGCCAGCATGTTCTTCTTCATTTTTTGAGTAAATCAGGATATTATCAATAAACACAATCACTGATTTATATAGCATTGGCCGACACACTCGGTTCATCAAATCCATAAAGGCAGCTGATGCGTTAGTTAGACCGAAAGACATAACGAGAAACTCGTAGTATCCATAACGCGTGCGAAAAGCTGTCTTAGGAATATCCTGCTCCTTAACCTTCAACTGATGGTAACCAGATCGAAGATCTATTCGTGAGAACCAACTGGCTCCTTGGAGTTGGTCAAACAAGTCATCTATTCTAGGCAGGGGATATCGATTCTTCACTGTTAACTTGTTTAACTCTCGGTAGTCGATACACATTCTTATACTACCGTCCTTCTTCTTGACAAACAAGACCGGAGCACCCCAAGGAGAGATACTCGGCCGGATGAACCCCTTGTCCATCAACTCCTGTAGTTGCACCATCAGTTCTTTCATCTCCATCGGAGCCAATCGGTACGGTGCTTTGGCGACGGGTTGAGCACTGGGTATCAGATCAATCTGAAACTCAATCTCGCGATCCGGTGGCACGCCTGGTAAGTCTTTTGGAAACACGTCCAGAAAGTCACACGCAACTGATACATCAGACAATTATGGTACTGACGCGTCTACATCCTTCACATAAGCCAGGTAGGCACTACATCCGTGTTTCACATCGCCATCCAGATCACCTTAGGCATCGTTGTCACTCGATCACCATAGACCATCACCAAGCTTCCATCGTGCGCGATTAATCGAATCATCTTTTTGTGACACACAATATTTACCTCATAGGCTGCTAACCAATCCATCCCTAGTACTACATCAAATCCGCCTAGGGGCATCACAAACAGTTTAGCAGAGAACCTATGGCCTTCTAGTTCTATGTCGTAGTTTTCTATCATATCAGAAATTCTGGTAGACTTACCAATAGCAGTTTCTATATCAAATGGTTCATCAATACTTTTACTACTAACAGGCAACTTAGCACAAAAAGCAGCAGAAAGAAACTCCTACTAGCACCAAAATCAAATAATACAGAGGCACAAGTTTGGTTTACTAGAAACATACTGACACGACGTCGGGGTCCACTTTGGCCTCCTCCCAGATCATCTGAATGCTCTAGCTCTTGCCCTCTGCCCTTCACTCTCCATCCTCTTCTTCGCCCAAGAACTCTCAGCCCTCGGCCTCTTGCAATTCCTACTCACATGACCCTCTTCACCACAGTTGTAACATTTTATAACCCCACATACTTTTGCCACATGGCGGGGCTTCCCACACTTGAAGCATACATTCGATCCCCACTTGCACTCACTAGTGTGCTCCTTCCCACATTTGCCACACCTCTTCATCCCCGAGCTTGATGACCCCACTCTTCGGTCATCGATTCTCATCCTCTTGTTGTTTGGAGTGAAACCACCACGTCTAAACCTTTTCCTACTCCAATGCTTGTCACCACCACCCATCTTCTTCACCTCCACCACAGTCTCCTCTCTCTCATCATACAATCTACCCGCCAGGTCTACTACCGACCGAAAGGTACCTAGCCTGGAAGTAATCAAATGCTTGTGGATATCAGCTAGTAACCCCTGAATGTACCTTTTGATTTTCCTTGACACCGGCTTCACCTGATCCAGCACCAGCCTCGCCATTTCGTTAAACTTGGTGGTGTATTGCTGGTGGGTCATGGTTCCCGCCTCAAGCTATAGGAACTCCCTCTTAATCTTATCAAGCTCTCTGCGAGGACAGAACTCCTCGATTACCATCTTCTTCAACTCTCCCCATCTCATCTTTCCAATAGCTCTGCTGCCTTAGGCTTGGACAATATTGTCCCACCAACACAGAGCCGAGTCAACGAATGAGTGAGTGGCAAATTTCACTTTCTGATCCTCCCTGCACTCACTAATTTCCAACACTGTCTCCATCTCCCTTACCCAGCAGTGAGCAGCGGCAGCATTACCGTTGCCATCGAAAGTTGGGGGTTTGCATCGTTGGAATGTCTCGTAGCTGCATCCCTTCATGGTATCCCGCACTACTACCTCCTCCTCATCACTGGAGGTTGCCTTCTCAGCATTCGGTTCCTCTTCTTAATCATGGCCTCCCTCATTCTCCCTTCTCCTAGTCGTCTTCCTTCTCTCCTCCTCCTTCTCCTTCTTCTCATCCTCCGTTACAGCACGGATGACCTCAGTCACTACAGACTGTAGGATCATCTGCATGACTTGATGCACCTCCTCCACAACCACCTCCTTTACTGAGGCTCTTAAGTTAGCACTCTCATCACCGCCCTCCGGGTGATGAAGTCCAGGCTTAGCAGGAGCCATCTTCGCAGTCTTAGCCTGGTCCATTACGGCCCGTGGTCTACCACTACGACCACCCCGTGTTCCACCTCGAGAAGCCTTAGATGATCTTCCACCATCCATCCTCTAATTGCTATAAGATTCAAACACCAACACGTTCATTAAGGTAATAGATCAGTTTATGTTAAGTATAGTAAGTCCTTAATTACAGTGGCCAGTTATGATTAGCCACTTACTTTACTCTTTATCCCCTGAGCATTTCCTATCCTGACTACATTAGTATTCAAATCTACTAAAAGCACATAAATCAAGTAGCGCATGCACATAATACCGGTTAACATTAAGAAAAGAATTACCTGATGGCACGTAGCTACTTGGGCTGGCATCCCTCCATTCGGTCCCATTCTCAGTTTAAGTTTAGGTTTTGAAAATATTTTACCCATTTCTCTTAAACTTTGGCTCTGATACCAACTTGTAAGGCTTCGTTCCCGGAGACCTCACAGTTGGACAATCATAGCATTATTATATAAAACAATAAACATTTCATAAAACATCGCAGCCAATCAGTTAACAAAAACCATTCATGCATATAATTAATGTTGCAAAATAATACATCATTGTAAGTTAGGGTTACAAAATATTCTATTGTTTTCTTAAGTTACAAAAGACTTTTTAATAGCATTACAAAACAACAATATCATTAAGCATGAACGGATGCCAGTCTAGCCCTAACGAGTAGCTTCTCCCGCGTGCCATCCTCAGCAACATTTACCTGCCAACTGAAAATGCATAAAAGTCAGCATTGCTGAGTGAGTTCTAGTTTTAAAACGTCTAAAATACTTTGTAAGATTTATATATGAAAATATCCTTTTCAATAAAATATTTTCTTTACTTTCACGCGTGAACATTCATCATACATACATCAAGGTATAATCTTGATTATCTTTCATTATCTCATGAATTTGTTCGTTTTGTAGTTTTTCATTATCTTTCACTATTTCCAGGTCCTGTCATAACTTTACCCCTATCGTTGGGCACACAGCCACCTCATTCTCTACGTTAAGTGATAAGGACCCCGCTTTGTACGTATGGATCAATCACTAAGACTGATCCCCCTGTGCGTGAACCCTCATAGGTTAGCCAAGATCGCATGCTATATTACGCACAGTTGAGCTAGCAACTCTCAATGAGTTGTGAACCTCCTTTATCATTTGCTTGGAAGACTTTTCATTCATTTATTATGTTCCACTATACATTAGTCATTAATCTTTCACTTTCTTTAAGGATAATACTTTGCGTATACAAATACAATCACACAACGTATAGTCACATGATAGATACATAATAGGGAACATAAGAACAACCCAAAAACATACAAAAACATAAAAAATTACAACCATCAAGTCAAACCAGGGTCAAACCCTAAAATTCTGATTTCCCAAAATTTCAGAAATTTTTCTAAGTCTTTAGGCGCATGAGTACTATGCAGGCGCATGAGTACTGTTTGGGCGCAAAGACACTATGCAAGCGCATGAACCAACACTTAGGCGCCTGGGGAAAACTTCTGGGCCCATGATTGCTATACGGGCGCATGTACTTACACTTAGTCACTGGGCAGTAGGCGCATGAGGAACTTAGGTGCATGAGTACTATTGGGGCGCATGACCTAACAGTTAGTCTATTTTGATAAAATTTTCACACGCATGAGGTACCGTTTAGGCGCATTAGCCCTATTTGGGCGCATGACCAGCAATGGCCATACTTAAAGAATGGTTAAAATATTAAGTTTTGTACTTCTTACACTTAGCCCCTCCACCTTTGCTCCTTTTTCCCTTTTGCAAGATACTTTTCTTTTCATTTTTTTTTTGACAAGATTTTTGGGTGTTACATTTCTTTTCCTTTGTATTTTGTTAATCTTTCATGAATACTTTAATGCACCAATCCATAGTTGCATTTTTTTATTGAAATACAAGGAAATATTACATACTAGAACGAGTTAACTTGATTTGACTTCTTTTTTATCGAGCACACATTGCGTTTCCCGTTTGACGTTTCATTAGTTTCATTTTGTAAGTGTAATTTGATTCTAGTTTCTTATTGTGTGAATACAAGTAGTTAGTTTGTCCATTACAACTCTTATCCTTGCGTTTATGCTAAATAAAGGATTCCGTGAATCGACAATTGTCATTTTAATTGATTTAAGTGGATTCTTGAGGCAAGAGTGTTCAAAGATGGTTTGGAGAGTTCTTGTTTAGTATTGGGAAAGAGTGTATCGATTTTCAAAGGTCATTTGTATGGTTTTATGTTCGTGTTGCATTCGGTTTAAACAGTAGATCCTAAGTTCCATTTGTGATTGATTATTGTGATTTTAGTCATCATTAAAACGGGATTGGTTGAAATTAGGTTTCGAGTGTGTTGACAAGGTTTGAGGATCAAAACCCCATAGCATTGAATGTTATTAGGGAAAGCAAATAACTATCTCTGCGAGAACTATTGTTGTTTAATGCCTTTTTGTACGTCTTTATTTTCCCATGTATTTTGTTAATCTTTTATGAATGCTTTAATGCACCAATCCGCAGTTGCATTTTTTTATTGAAATACAAGGAAATATTACATACTAGAATGAATTAACTTGATTTGACTTCTTTTTTATCGAGCACACATTGCGTTTCCCGTTTGACGTTTCATTAGTTTCATTCGGTAAGTGTAATTTGATTCTGGATTCTTATTTAGTGAATACGAGTAGTTAGTTTGTCCATTACAACTCTTATCCTTGCGTTTATGCTCAATAAAGAATTCCGTGAATCGACAATTATCATTTTGATTGATTTAAGTGAAATCTTGAGGCAAGAGGGTTCAAATATAGTTATGGAGAGTTATTGTTTAGTTTTGAGAAAGAGTGTATCAATGTTCAACGGTCATTTGTATGGTTTCGTGTTCATGTTGAATTCGGTTTAAACAGTAGATCCTACCTTCCATTTGTGATTGATTAGTGTGATTTTAGTCATCATTATAATGGGATTTGTTGAAATTAGGCTTCGAGTGTGTTGACAAGGTTTGAGGAACAAAACTCCATAGCATTAAAGGTTATTTGGGAAAGCAAATAACTATCTCTGCGAGAACTATTGTTGTTTAATGTCTATTTGTACGTATTTCTTTTGCCATGTATTTTGTTAATCTTTCATGAATACTTTAATGCACCAAGTCCGTAGTTGCATTTTTTTATTAAAATACAAGGAAATATTACAAACTAGAATGAGTTAACTTGATTTGACTTCTTTTTTATCGAGCACATATTGCGTTTCCCATTTGACGTCTCATTAGTTTCATTCGGTATGTGTAATTTGATTCTGGATTCTTATTTAGTGAATATGAGTAGTTAGTTTGTCTATTACAACTCTTATCCTTGCGTTTATTCTCAATAAAGGATTCCATGAATCGACAATTGTCATTTTGAATGATTTAAGTGGATTCTTGAGGCAAGAGGGTTCAAAGATGGTAATGGAGAGTTCTTGTTTAGTTTCGAGAAAGTGTGTATCAATGTTCAACGGTCATTTGTATGGTTTCGTGTTCGTGTTGAATTCGGTTTAAACAGTAGATCCTACCTTCCATTTGTGATTGATTAGTGTGATTTTAGTCATCATTATAATGGGATTTGTTGAAATTAGGCTTCGAGTGTGTTGACAAGGTTTGAGGAACAAAACTCCATAGCATTAAAGGTTATTTGGGAAAGCAAATAACTATCTCTGCGAGAACTATTGTTGTTTAATGTCTATTTGTACGTATTTCTTTTGCCATGTATTTTGTTAATCTTTCATGAATACTTTAATGCACCAAGTCCGTAGTTGCATTTTTTTATTAAAATACAAGGAAATATTACAAACTAGAATGAGTTAACTTGATTTGACTTCTTTTTTATCGAGCACATATTGCGTTTCCCATTTGACGTTTCATTAGTTTCATTCGGTATGTGTAATTTGATTCTGGATTCTTATTTAGTGAATATGAGTAGTTAGTTTGTCTATTACAACTCTTATCCTTGCGTTTATTCTCAATAAAGGATTCCATGAATCGACAATTGTCATTTTGAATGATTTAAGTGGATTCTTGAGGCAACAGGGTTCAAAGATGGTAATGGAGAGTTCTTGTTTAGTTTCAAGAAAGTGTGTATCAATGTTCAACGGTCATTTGTATGGTTTCGTGTTCGTGTTGAATTCGGTTTAAACAGTAGATCCTACCTTCCATTTGTGATTGATTAGTGTGATTTTAGTCATCATTATAATGGGATTTGTTGAAATTAGGCTTCTAGTGTGTTGACAAGGTTTGAGGAACAAAACTCCATAGCATTAAAGGTTATTTGGGAAAGCAAATAACTATCTCTGCGAGAACTATTGTTGTCTAATGTCTATTTGTACGTATTTCTTTTGCCATGTATTTTGTTAGTCTTTCATGAATACTTTAATGCACCAAATCCGTTGTTGCATTTTTTTATTGAAATACAAGGAAATATTACAAACTAGAATGAGTTAACTTGATTTGACTTCTTTTTTATCCGGCACATATTGCGTTTCCCATTTGACGTTTCATTAGTTTCATTCGGTAAGTGTAATTTGATTCTGGATTCTTATTTAGTGAATACGAGTAGTTAGTTTGTTCATTACAACTCTTATCCTTGCGTTTATGCTCAATAAAGGATTTCGTGAATCGACAATTGTCATTTTGATTGATTTAAGTGGATTCTTGAGGCAAGAGGTTTCAAAGATGGTTATGGAGAGTTCTTGTTTAGTTTCAAGAAAGAGTGTATCAATGTTCAACGGTCATTTGTATGGTTTCGTGTTCGTATTGAATTCGGTTTAAACAGTAGATCCTACCTTCCATTTGTGATTGATTAGTGTGATTTTAGTCATCATTATAACGGGATTTGTTGAAATTAGGCTTCGAGTTTGTTGACAAGGTTTGAGGATCAAAACTCCATAGCATTGAAGGTTATTAGGAAAAGGAAATAACTATCTCTACGAGAACTATTGTTGTTTAATGTCTTTTTGTACGTATTTCTTTTCCCATGTATTTGGTTAATCTTTCGTGAATACTTTAATGCCCCAATCTGTAGTTGCATTTTTTTATTGAAATACAAGGAAATATTACATACTAGAACGAGTTCACTTGATTTGACTTCTTTTTTATCGAGCACACATTGCGTTTCCCGTTTTACATTTCATTAGTCTCATTCGGTAAATATAATTTGATTTTAGATTCTTATTTAGTGAATAAGATAAGTTAGTTTGTCCATTACAACTCTTATCCTTGCGTTATGCTCATTAAAGGATTCCGTGAATCGACAATTGTCATTTTGATTGATTTAAGTGGATTCTTGAGGCAAGAGTGTTCAAAGATGGCTATGGAGAGTTCTTGTTTAGTTTTAGGGAAAGAGTGTAACGATTTTCAATGGTCATTTGTATGGTTTCATATTCGTGTTGCATTCGGTATAAACAGTAGATCCTACGTTCCATTTGTGATTGATTAGTGTGATTTTAGTCATCATTATAACGGGATTTGTTGAAATTAGGGTTCGAGTGTGTTGACAAGGTTTGAGGATCAAAACTCCATAGCATTAAAGTTTATTAGGAAAAGCAAATAACTATCTCTACGAGAACTATTGTTGTTTAATGTCTTTTTGTACGTATTTCTTTTCCCATGTATTTTGTTAATCTTTCATGAATACTTTAATGCACCAATCCGTAGTTGCATTTTTTTGTTGAAATACAAGGAAATATTACATACAAGAACGAGTTCACTTGATTTGACTTCTTTTTTATCGAGCACACATTGTGTTTCCCGTTTGACATTTCATTAGTCTCATTCGGTAAATGTAATTTGATTTTAGATTCTTATTGAGTGAATAAGAATAGTTAGTTTGTCCATTACAACTCTTATCCTTGCGTTTATGCTCAATAAAGGATTCCGTGAATCGACAATTGTATTTTGATTGATTTAAGTGGATTCTTGAGGTAAGAGTGTTCAAAGATGGTTATGGAGAGTTCTTGTTTAGTTTTGGGAAAGCGTGTATCGATTTTCAATGGTCATTTGTATGGTTTCGTGTTTGTGTTGCATTCGGTTTAAATAGTAGATCCTACGTTCCATTAGTGATTGATTAGTGTGATTTAAGTCAACAATATAACAGGATTTTCTGAAATTAGGCTTCGAGTGTGTTGACAAGGTTTGAGGATCAAAACTCCATAGCATTGAAGGTTATTAGGAAAAGCAAATAACTATCTCTGCCAGAACTATTGTTGTTTAATGTCTTTTTGTACGTATTTCTTTTCCCATGTATTTTGTAAATCTTTCATGAATACTTTAATGCACCTATCCATAGTTGCATTTCTTCATTGAAATACAAGGAAATAATATATACTAGAACGAGTTAACTTCTTTTGACTTCTTTTTTATCAAGCACACATTGTGTTTCCCGTTTGACGTTTCATTAGTATTATTCGGTAAGTGTAATTTGATTCTAGTTTCTTATTGAGAGAATACGCGTAGTTAGTTGTCTATTACAACTCTTATCCACACTCAATAAAGGATTCCATGAATTGACAATTATCATTTTGATTGATTTAATAGGATTCTTGAGGCAAAGTGTTTAAAGATGGTTATCCAGAGTTCTTGTTTAGTTTTGACAAGGAGTGTTTCGATTTTCAACGGTCATTTGTATGGTTACGTGTTCTTGTTGCATTCGGTTTAAACAGTAGATCCTACGTTCCATTTGTGATTGATTAGTGTGATTTTAGTCATCATTATAATGGGATTTGTTGAAATTAGGCTTCGAGTGTGTTGACAAGGTTTGAGGATCAAAACTCCATAACATTGAAGGTTATTAGGGAAAGCAAATAACTATCTCTGCGAGAACTATTGTTGTTTAATGTCTTTTTGTACGTATTTCTTTTCCCATTCATTTTGTTAATCTTTCATGAATACTTTAATGCACCAATCCGTAGTTGCGTTTTTATTGAAATACAAGGAAAATTACATACTAGAACGAGTTAACTTGATTTTACTTCTTTTTTATCGAGCACACATGGCATTTCCCGTTTGACGTTTCATTAGTTTCATTAGGTAAGTGTAATTTAATTCTAGATTCTTATTGAGTAAATACGAGTAGTTAGTTTGTCCATTACAACTCATATCCTTGCGTTTATGCTCAATAAAGGATTCCGTGAATCGACAATTGTCATTTTGATTGATTTAAGAGGATTCTTGAGGCAAGAGTGTTCAAAGATGGTTATGGAGAGTTCTTGTTTAGTTTTGGGAAGGAGTGTATCGATTTTCAACGGTCATTTGTATGGTTTCGTGTTCGTGTTGCATTCGGTTTAAACAGTAGATCCTACGTTCCATTTGTGATTGATTAGTGTGATTTTAGTCATCATTATAACGGGATTTGTTGAAATTAGGCTTCGAGTGTGTTGATAAGGTTTGAGGATCAAAACTCCATAGCATTTCAGGGTATTAGGAAAAGCAAATATCTTTCTCTGCGATAACTATTGTTGTTTAATGTCTTTATCTACGTATTTCTATTCCCATGCATTTTGTTAATCTTTCATGAATACATTAATGCACTTATCCATAGTTGCATTTTTTATTGAAATACAAGGAAATATTACATACTACAACGAGTTAACTTGATTTCACTTCTTTTTTATCGAGCACACATTGCGTTTCTTGTTTGACTTTTCATTAGTTTCATTCGGTAAGTGTAATTTGATTCTAGATTCTTATTGAGTGAATACGAGTAGTTAGTTTTTCCATAACAACTCATATCCTTGCGTTTACGCTCAATAGAGGTTTCTGTGAATCAACAATTGTCATTTTGATTGATTTAAGTGGATTCTTGAGGCAAAAGTGTTCCAAGATGGTTATGGAGAGTTCTTGTTTTGTTTTGGGAAAGAGTGTATCGATTTTCAACGGTCATTTGTATGGTTTCGTGTTCATGTTGCATTCGGTTTAAACAGTGGATCCTACTTTCCATTTGTGATTGATAAGTATGATTTAGTCATTATAACAGGATTTGTTGAAATTAGGCTTCGAGTGTGTTGACAAGGTATGAGGATCAAAACTCTATAGCATTGAAGGATATTAAGGAAAGCAAATATGTAAGGCCCCGTTCCCGGAGACCTCACAGTTGGTCGATCACAGCATAATTAAATAAAAATATTACGTAATTCTTAAAACGATGCAGCGGAATTAACAACAAAACCATTCATTTCATTAATAAACGCTGTTGTCAAGCAATACATTTGTCTTTGTTATCAGTTACAAAAGATCAGTTAATTGCATTACAAAACAACAATATTATTAAGAGTGAACGGATGCCAGTCTAGACCCGACGAGTAGCCTCCTAGAGTGGCATCCTCAGCAATTTACCTGCCAACTAAAAATACATAAAAGTCAGCGTTGCTGAGTGAGTTCTAGTTTTAAAATAGTGAAAATACTTTATGAGTTTGTATAGGAAAATACTCCTTAAAATACTGCTTACTCTTTTGTATGTGATCATACGTCATACATACATTCAAATATTATTCATTATCAACATTAATATCTTTCTTCACCATTTCCATGGTCGTTCACTTGAACCTTTACTTTTAATCTTTCACTTCGATATGGACCAAAGCACTATACCCCCCATATAATGCGCATAAACCTGGTACTGGGCTGAGGTCTAATAATAGACCCCATCGGTGGTGCACAAAGCTGACTCCAGTACAGGGGCAAAGACAATGGTCCCCTCAATCTCAACGATTGACCCTGTGTGCATCCAACGGGTTAGCTAAACCGCACACAGTTGAGCTAACAACCTAGTGGTTGTGAACCTCCTGTGAATTTGCTTGCAAGACTTTCTTACGTTCTTTATGTTCCACTTTCATTAATCTTTTCACTTCTTAAAGATAATACTTTACGAATAAGAGTAAAACCACACCACGTAAAGTCACATAATAATATAATAGGGAACACAAGAACAACCCAAAACATAAATAAAACAATCAGATAATAGCATCAAGTCAAACCAGGGTCAAACCCTAAAATTCTGATTTTCCCAAAATTCCAGAAAATATTCTAAGTGTCCTAAGGGTATGGGCACTATGCAGGCGCATGAGCTCTTCTTAGGCGCATTAACACTATTCAGGCACATAAATCCTACACTTAGGCATTTTTCTTACATTCTGGGCGCATGAGCCATTCAGGCGCATAAGCCATTCAGGCGCATGAGACTACACTTAGTCTCTAGAGAAAAATCTTGGGTGCATGACACTATTCAGGCGCATGAGGTTATACTTGGCTTATCAGGCAAAAGTTTTGGGCGCATGGGCACTATTGGGGCGCATGAACCCCAACTTAGGATTTTCTAAGGAAATTTATAGGCGCACGGGCCCTGTTTAGGCGCATGGCCTGCACTTAGGCGTATTTTCACTAAAATCCCAAGCGCATGGGCCCTGTTTGGGCGCATGATTACCTGTTATGCATTTCTACATTTCAGAATCAGTTCAAACCTATTTCATCACCTGTCGTAAGCTTAAACATACTATTCTAAGCATCAATAACACCTAACCAACCAAAGAACGCAAGTATAAACATACATATACATACGGGTAAACATATTTCAGTTGTAAAACATTTTAACCATGCTTTTTTAGCCCCAAAACAGTTTAAAACACATAGAAATCGGGGTCTAGAACTCACCTAATGTAGCAAACAAGTAAAACTCCTCCCAACCTGCTTGTACAAGAGTTCAAACACCAAAAAACAAACAAAACAAACACCAAAACACATAGAACACTTATTAATCAGTTCTTAAGGGTGAAACCACCGAAAAACCAAACCAATTATACAAGAGAACACTCACCTTAGAAGATTTCAGCTTCCTTCCCACTCTAAAACCGAGAGGATTCAGTTTTCTTCCTCTTCTTCTCCTTTCAGCCATAAAGAAAAGCAACAACAGGGTGATATGGGCGGCCATGCCCATATAAAGTGCACTTTTTGACTTTTGGGTACTTTTACACAAAACACCCTCATCTTGGCTCTTCTTTCATTCTTTCCAAATACTTTTACTTTGACCGAAGTTTTGAGTGTTACAAAATAACTATCTCTGCGAGAACTATTGTTGTTTAATGTCTTATTGTACGTATTTCTTTTCCCATGTATTTTGTTAATCTTTCATGAATACTTTAATGCACCTATCCGTAGTTGCATTTTTTATTGATATACTAGGAAATATTACATACTTGAACGAGTTAACTTGATTTGACTTCTTTTTTATCGAGCACATATTGCCTTTCCCTTTTGACATTTCATTAGTCTCATTCGGTAAGTGTAATTTGATTCTAGATTCTTATTGAGTGAATACGAGTAGTTAGTTTGTCCATTACAACTCTTATCCTTGCGTTTATGCTCAATAAAGGATTCTGTGGATCGACAATTGTCATTTTGATTGATTTAAATGGATTCTTGAGGCAAGGGTGTTCAAAGATGGTTATGGAGAGTTCTTGTTTAGTTTTGAGAAGGAGTGTATCAATTTTCAATGGTCATTTGTATGGTTTCGTGTTCGTGTTGCATTCGGTTTAAACAGTAGATCCTAGGTTCCATTTGTGATTGATTAGTGTTAATTTAGTCATCATTATAACGGGATTTGATGAAATTAGGCTTCGAGTGTGTTGACAAGGTTTGAGGATCAAAACTCCATAGCATTTCAGGGTATTAGGAAAAGCAAATATCTATCTCTGCGATAACTATTGTTGTTTAATGTCTTTATCTACGTATTTCTTTTCCCTTGCATTTTGTTAATCTTTCATGAATACATTAATGCACGTATCCGTACTTGCATTTTTTTATTGAAATACAAGGAAATATTACATACTAGGACGAGTTAACTTGATTTGACTTCTTTTTTATCGTGCACACATTACGTTTCCTGGTTGACGTTTCATTAGTTTCATTCGGTAAGTGTAATTTGATTCTAGATTCTTATTGAGGGAATACGAGTAATTAGTTTGTCCATTACAACTCTTATCCTTGTGTTTATGCTCAATAAAGGATTCCATGAATCGACAATTGTTATTTTGATTGATTTAAGTGGATTCTTGAGTCAAGAGTGTTCAAAGATGGTTATGGAGAGTTCTTGATTAGTTTTGGGAAGGAGTGTATCGATTTTCAACGGTCATTTGTATGGTTTCGTGTTCGTGTCACATTCGGTTTAAACAGTAGATCCTACGTTCCATTTGTGATTGATTAGTATGATTTAGTCATTATAACGGGATTTGTTGAAATTAGGCTTCGAGTGTGTTGACAAGGTTTGAGGGTCAAAACCCTATAGCATTGAAGGATATTAGGGAAAGTAAATAACTATCTCTGCGAGAACTATTGTTGTTTAATGTCTTGTTGTACGTATTTCTTTTCCCATGTGTTTTGTTAATCTTTCATGAATACGTTAATGCACATATCCGTAGTTGCATTTGTTTATTGATATACTAGGAAATATTACATCTAGAACGAGTTAACTTGATTTGACTTCTTTTTTATCGAGCACACATTGCCTTTCCCTTTTGACATTTCATCAGTCTCATTCGGTAAGTGTAATTCGATTCTAGATTCTTATTGGGTGAATATGAGTAGTTACTTTGTCCATTACAACTCTTATCCTTGCGTTTATGCTCAATAAAGGATTCCGTGAATCGACAATTGTCATTTTGATTGATTTAAGTGGATTCTTGAGGCAAGAGTGTTCAAAGATGGTTACGGGGAGTTCTTGTTTAGTTTGAAAAGGAGTGTATCGATTTTCAACGATCATTTGTATGGTTTCATGTTCATGTTGCATTCGGTTTAAACAGTAGATCCTATGTTCCATTTGTGATTGATTAGTGTTAATTTAGTCATCATTATAACGGGATTTGATGAAATTAGGCTTTGAGTGTGTTGAGGAGGTTTGAGGATCAAAACTCCATAGCATTGAAGGTTATTTGGGAAAGCAAATAACTATCTCTGCGAGAACTATTGTTATTTAATGTCTTTTGGTACGTATTTCTTTTCCCATGTATTTTGTTAATCTTTCATGAATAGTTTAATGCACCAATCCGTAGTTGCATTTTTTTTTTGAAATACAAGGAAATATTTTAGATACTAGAACGAGTTAACTTGATTTGACTTCTTTTTTATCGACTACACATTGTGTTTCCCGATTGACATTTCATTAGTTTCATTCGGTAAGTGTAATTTGATTCTAGAATCTTATTGAGTGAATACGAGTAGTTTATTTGTCCATTACAACTCTTATCCTTGCGTTTATGCTCAATAAAGGATTCCATGAATTGACAATTGTCATTTTGAATGATTTAAGTGGATTCTTGAGGCAAGAGTGTTCAAAGATGGTTATGGAGAGTTCTTGTTTAGTTTTGGGATAGTGTGTGTAGATTTTCAAAGCTCATTTGTATGGTTTCGTGTTCGTGTTGCATTCGGTTGAAACAGTAGATCCTATGTTCCATTTGTGATTGATTAGTGTGATTATAGTCATCATTATAACGGGATTGGTTGAAATTAGGCTTCGAGTGTGTTGACAAGGTTTGAGGATCAAAACTCCATAGCATTGAAGGTTATTAAGGAAAGCAAATAACTATCTCCGCGAGAACTATTGTTGTTTAATGTCTTTTTGTACGTATTTCTTTTTTCATGTATTTTATTAATCTTTCATGAATACTTTAATGCACCAATCCGTAGTTGTGACATCCGGTAATTTTCCGTTTCCAAACTCCATTAGTTTCGCTAGGTCTTGCATACACGTGTCGTGAGTACACACTAGTTGTCGTTGAACGTTGGTGATTTAATAATAATTAATAATGATTATCTGATAATAATTTAGTTAATAATGTGATTATTATGTTGTGATTTTGTGTTTATGTGATTTAACGATTAATTATGAATTTTATCGCGTAAAGTGGAAACGTGTTATATTTATTTCGTGTGTTTTGTGACAAATGGAAATTATGCATGATTTTTATTTGTGACTAATAATAACTGTGTTTAGTAGTTAAAAACTATTTAAAAACTATTTAAAAGCCTAATCTTTATAAAATACAAATTATAAGGGTTAAAAGGGTAATTATGGATTATTAAATAAAACAAAATCAAAACCCAACCCTAATAACCCCCTACGGCCGCGATCGACCTCGCCACACCCACAAACCTTCGATTTCAGCCAAGAACAAACAAGGAACCATCGATTTTGGTCGATTACAAGCCATACAACAAGTTAGAATCATCAATTGCAAGCCATTACACGTTTAAAGGTTAGATTTTTACATGTTTTTGATGGTTTTTCATGTTGGCCGAAAGTTTTATTCGAATGATGCAATTGAATGTTGATTCTTTGTTGTTTGATGATGTTATGATGTTAGTTAGGTTAGACTGATGCTAGTTAACATCGATTATGCAAGAAAGCTATGATTTTGATGCGTTGTTCATAGGTTACTAGTAATAGTAACTTTATTTGCGTGAATATGGTGATTTGATGATGAATTGATGTTGTTAATGTGTTTATGATAATAATTGGGTGTTAGATTGATGATATGAATGCTAGAAATTCAAGAATGAATGTTGTAGTTCATGACTTACTAAAGATAGTAACTTTTGGCTATGAAGGTTAATGAATTGTTGTAATTGGATGTTGTTGATCATGTCTAGATGCTGTCATGAGCTTGAATTGGTATATTATTGATTAATTCATGAATGTCTTGGGTGTTTGATAGATTTTGGGATGTGCTTTCCCAAAAGGGAAACTTTATTTGCACAAATTCTTGGATATGAGGATTTGAGCATGTTTGAGACATTAGGATCATGTTAGCATGTTCATGGATGATTTCTAAGGTGGTAGAATGTATTGTTTGGGTTGTATGAATGTTTAGTTGGTTAGTTATCTGATTTGGCCTGTTTATGGGAATTCATGGTAATGGGTCATATGGGTATATTAGGACTATTGTTGGTTTGTGGTTGATCATGATTGAACATTTTGGATGATATGATTTCTATTAAATGGTATGTTGATGATCATCATACACGCGTGCGAATCTGAGGCCCCTACTTAGTAGGATTGGGATGGTTTAGGGTGTGAAGTCGTGAGTGGCTTCACATGGCATGCTGTGCATGATTTGATTTTATGTATGATGCATTGGTTGTGTTGTAGCTATGTTGAGAATGATAATTGTTTGAGATTCGCATGACTTGTATGATATCTGGTTGTATGATGATCTAGGTAGTACGTGTGGGTAATGAAGTGTCATATGTAATCAGTTGGTATGTTAATCATGTGTGATGTACTGTTATGCTTGTTTGAATGGAATTTCACCTATAATGTCACCAACGGGTCAAACGGGTCAACTGGGTCAAATGTGTCTTGTCTTTCTAAAACCTTGAGTTCTTTGGTTTGTAGAGCACTTAGGGTTTCATTATGATTCTGTGTACATGTACTTATGAACTCATGTGTTCTAGGTGACCTTTGAAGGTTGTCTTTCCACTCTTTCTTGTCAAGTTAAGCTTTAAGTTATTTCTTACGAGCATCAGGTGAGTTCATGTCCCACTCTTTTACATACTCTCTTTTGGGGGAGATAGCATACTGTTTTTACAAACGCTTATTTATATGAGTTGTGTATAGTATAATATAGTGCTGATTACCATGGAAAGTCCTCATACTTTCGGATTGTTAATAATGATATTAGCAGGAAATTTTGGGTAGTACTAGTGGGTCTGACGAGCCCCATCTGTGCGACTCGAGGTCAAACGGGTGCAATTTTGTCCTAACGAACATTGTCACGACCTGGTAAGTCGTGGCAGGAGGCAACAAACGTAACACAGTCAGTTTCAATCGCCAAATCACTATGGTTATTACTATTTGCTTATAGACTAGCTATCTATTACAATACACTTCTTATATTTTGCAACTTTTACTGATTTATGTTTAACGCAAACTCTTGAACTCACCAATCGTTGTGTTGACTCTTTATATGCTATTCTCAGGTTAAGGTAGCTATTGCCTAGGAGCACATTACACGGGTCAGCATCAGGGTGTTGTCAGCATGCTATGAGATAATGTTTTTGGGATTATGTTTGTTTAAACTTTATGCCTTGGTTTTGCATAATGCTTGGGCACATTTGTTTGCACATTTTAAATCATGTTACACTGTTTTGGGTTTTCTGTTTTATTTAACGCTTCCGTAGTATTTAAAGTTAAACTTTGATTTTGAATGTTTGTACATATAGAGTCATTCTGAGTAACTAATGACTGAGATCCTGGTATGACACGCGCCTCGCGGTAAAACCCTGCACCCGGATTTTGAGGGTGTGACAGTAGATGTATTTTTTAATGAAATACAAGGAAATATGACATACTAGAACGAGTAAATACGAGTAGTTTGTTTGTCCATTACAACTCTTATCCTTGCTTTTATTAGTTTCATTCGGTAAGTGTAATTTGATTCTAGATTCTTATTGAGTGAATACGAGTAGTTAGTTTGTCCATTACAACTCTTATCCTTGCTTTTATGCTCAATAAAGGATTCTATGAATCGACAATTGTAATTTTGATTGATTTAAGTGGATTCTTAAGGCAAGAGTGTTCAAAGATGGTTATGAAGAGTTCTTGTTTAGTTTTGGGAAAGAGTGTATCGATTTTCAACAGTCATTTGTAAGGTTTCGTGTTCATGTTGCATTTGGTTTAAACAGTAGATCCTACGTTCCATTTGTGATTGATTAGTGTGATTTTAGTCATCATTATAACGGGATTTGTTACAATTAGGCTTCAAGTGTGTTGACAAGGTTTGAGGATCAAAACTCCATAGCATTGAAGGTTATTAGGGAAAGCAAATAACTATCTCTACGAGAACTATTGTTGTTTAATGTCTTTTTGTACGTATTTCTTTTCTCATGTATTTTGTTAATCTTTCATAAATACTTTAATGCACCAATCCGTAGTTACATTAGTTTCTTTTCTCATAAATACTTTGAAATACAAGGAAATATTACATACTAGAACGAGTTAACTTGATTTGACTTCTTTTTTATCAAGCACACATTGCGTTTCCCGTTTGACGTTTCATTAGTTTCATTCGGTAAGTGTGATTTGATTCTAGATTCTTACTGAGTGAATACGAGTAATTAGTTTTTCCATTACAACTCTTATCCTTGCGTTTATACTCAATATAGTCCGTGAATTGACAATTGTCATTATGATTGATTTAAGTGGATTCTTGAGGCAAGTGTGTTCAAAGATGGTTATGGAGAGTTCTTGTTTAGTTTTGGGAAAGAGTGTATCGATTTTCATAGGTCATTTGTATGGTTTCGTGTTCGTGTCGCATTCGGTTTAAACAGTAGATCCTACGTTCCATTTGTGACTGATTAGTATGATTTTAGTCATCATTATAACGGGATTTGTGGAAATTAGGCTTCGAGTGTGTTGACAAGGTTTGAGGATCAAAACTCCATAGCATTGAAGGTTATTAGGAAAAGCAAATATCTATCTCTGCGAGAACTATTGTTGTTTTATGTCTTTATGTACGTATTTCTTATCCCATGCATTTTGTTATCTTTCATGAATACTTTAATGCGCCTATCCATAGTTGCATTTTTTTTTTGAATTATAAGGAAATATTACATACTAGAACGAGTTAACTTGATTTGACTTCTTTTTTATCGAGCACACATTGCCTTTCCCTTTTGACATTTCATTAGTCTTATTCGGTAAGTGTAATTTGATTCTAGATTCTTATTGAGTGAATACGAGTAGTTAGTTTGTCCATTACAACTCTTATCCTTGCGTTTATGCTCAATAAAGGATTCCATGAATCGACAATTGTCATTTTGAATGATTTAAGTGGATTCTTGAGGCAAGAGTGTTCAAAGATGGTCATGGAGAGTTATTGTTTAGTTTTGGGAAAGAGTGTGTCGATTTTCAAAGGTCATTTGTATGGTTTCGTGTTCGTGTTGCATTCGGTTTAAACAGTAGATCCTACATTCCATTTGTGATTGATTAGTGTGATTTTAGTCATCATTATAATGGGATTGGTTGAAATTAGGCTTCGAGTTTGTTGACAAGTTTTGAGGATCAAAACTCCATAGCATTGAAGGTTATTAAGGAAAGCAAATAACTATCTCCGCGAGAACTATTGTTGTTTAATGTCTTTTTGTATGTATTTCTTTTTTCATGTATTTTGTTAATCTTTCATGAATACTTTAATGCACCAATCCGTAGTTGCATTTTTTTAATGAAATACAAGGAAATATTACATACTAGAACGAGTTAACTTGATTTGACTTCTTTTTTATCGAGCACACACTGCGTTTCCCATTTGACGTTTCATTAGTTTCAGTCGGTAAGTGTAATTTGAATCTAGATTCTTATTGAGTGAATACGAGTGGTTAGTTTGTCCATTACAACTCTTATCCTTGCGTTTTTTCTCATTAAAGGATTCTGTGAATCGACAATTGTCATTTTGATTGATTTAAGTGGATTCTTGAGGCAAGAGTGTTCAAAGATGGTTATGGAGAGTTCTTGTTTAGTTTTGGGAAAGAGTGTGTCGATTTTCAACGGTCATTTGTATGGTTACATGTTCGTGTTTCATTCGGTTTAAACAGTATAACCTACGTTCCATTTGTGATTGATTAGTGTGATTTTAGTCATCATTATAATGGGATTTGATGAAATTAGGCTTTGAGTGTGTTGACAAGGTTTGAGGATCAAAGCTCCATAGCATTGATGGTTATTAAGAAAAACAAATAACTATCTCCACGAAACTATTGTTGTTTAATGTCTTTTTGAACGTATATCTTTTCACATGTATTTTGTTAATCTTTCATGAATACTTTAATGCACCTATCCATAGTTGCATTTTTTTTTGAAATACAAGGAAATATTACATACTAGAACGAGTTAACTTGATTTGACTTCTTTTTTATCAAGCACACATTGCCTTTCCTGTTTGATGTTTCATTAGTTTCATTCGGTAAGTGTAATTTGATTCTAGATTCTTATTGAGTGAATATGAGTAGTTTGTTTGTCTATTACAACTCTTATCCTTGCATTTATGCTCAATAAAGGATTCCGTGAATCAACAATTGTCATTTTGATTGTTTAAGTGGATTCTTGAGGCAAGAGTGTTCAAAGATGGTTATGGAGAGTTTTTGTTTAGTTTTGGTAAGGAGTGTATCGATTTTCAACGGTCATTTGTATGGTTACTTGTTCGTGTTGCTTTCAGTTTAAACTGTAGAACCTATGTTTTATTTGTGATTGATTAGTGTGATTTCAGTCATCATTATAATAGGATTTGATGAAATTAAGCTTCGAGTGTATTGACAAGGTTTGAGGATCAAAACTCCATAGCATTGAAGGTTAATAGGGAAAGCAAATAACTATCTCTGCGAGAACTATTATTGTTTAATGTCTTTTTGTACGTATTTCTTTTCCGACTTACTATACTTGACATCAATTGAGCTATTACCTTGAATGATCTTGTTGGTGTTTGAATCTTATAGTGTTTTGAAGATGGCTGGTGGTAGATTATCGAAAGCTTCTCGAGGAGTTGTACGGGGTCACCATGGTGCTAGACCACGTGCCATGAAGAACAAGACTAAGACTGCTGAGAAGGCTCCTGCTGAGCCCAAGCTTCATCACCAGGAGGACGATGATGAGAGTGCCAACTTGAGAGCCTCAGTAAAGGAAGCAGTTATGGAGGAAGTGCATCAGGTCATGCAGATGATCCTGCTTTCTATGATGACCGAGGTCATTCATGTGGTGAGAGAAGATGAAAATACGGAGGAGGAGGAGAGAAAGAAAATTGCTAGGAGAAAGAGGGATGATAGGGGTCATGATGAAGGGGAACGACTAGATACCAAGATGTTTGCCTCCAGCGATGAGAAGGAGGAGGCTGTGCGGGAAATCGTGAAGGGGTGCAAC
The DNA here is from genome assembly GCA_025506505.1 of Flaveria sonorensis. Classification (NCBI taxonomy): domain Eukaryota; kingdom Viridiplantae; phylum Streptophyta; class Magnoliopsida; order Asterales; family Asteraceae; genus Flaveria; species Flaveria sonorensis. The sequence continues at coordinate 35,197,327 of CM046428.1, forward strand.
TATAGAGCATTCCAAAGATGTAGACCCCCATCTTTTGATGGTAATGGTAACGCTGCTGCTGCTCACCGATGGGTGAGAGAGATGGGGGCTGTGTTGGAGATCAGCGAATATTGGGAGGACCAAAAGGTGAAGTTTGCCACTCACTCATTCGCGGACTCGGCTTTATGCTGGTGGGACAATATTGTCTAGGCCGAGGGCAGCAGGGCTATTGGGAAGATGAAGTGGGATGAATTGAAGAAAATGGTGATCGAGGAGTTTTGTCCTCACCGAGAACTTGACAAGATAGAGAGGGAGTTCTTGTAGTTAGAGGCGGGAACCATGACACACCAGCAATAGACTACTAAATTCAATGAGATGGTGAGGCTGGTGCTGGATCAGGTGATGCCGGTGTCGAGGAAGATCAAGAGGTATATCCAGGGTTTGCCAGTGGATATCCGCAGGCACATGATTGCTGCCCGGCCGAGTACCTTTAGGTCGGTGGTGGATTTGGCAGGGAGATTGTATGATGAGAGAGAGGTGGTTGTGGTTAAGGTGAGTAAGAAGGATGGTGGCAATAGGAACTAGAGTGGGAAGCGATTTGGACGTGGTGGTTTCACCCCAAATAACAAGAAGGCAAGAATGGATGATCGGCGGGTAGTGTCGGTGAGTACTGGGGCAAAGAAATGTGGTAAGTGTGGGAAAGACCACATGAGGGAGTGCAAGTAGGGGTTGAAAGTCTGCTTCAAGTGTGGGAGGCCCGGTCATATGGCAAAAGATTATGGGGTGATGAGGTGCTATAATTGTGGTGAAGAGAGCCATCTGAGCAGGACTGCAAAAAGCCGAGGGCTGAGAGCTCTGGAGCAAAGAAGAGGACCAAGAATAAAGGGCATAGGGCAAGCGCTAGAGCATTTATGATGACTAGGGAAGAGGCCAGGGTGGACCCCGATGTTGTTTCAGGTAGGTTTCTTGTAAACCAAACTTGTGCCTCTGTGTTATTTGATTCTGGTGCTAGTAGGAGTTCATTTTTGCTGCTTTCTGTGCTAAGTTGCCTGTTAGTAGTAGAAGCATTGATGAGCCCTTCGATGTAGAAACTGCCATTGGTAAGTCTACCAGGATTTCCGACTTGACATAGAACTGGAAGGCCATAGGTTCCCTGCTAAACTATTTGTGATGCCCCTAGGCAGATTTGATGTAGTTCTAGGGATGGACTGGTTAGCAGCCTATGAGGCAAATATTGTTTGTCGCACGAAGATGATCCGACTGACAGCGCCTGATGGGAGTTCATGTAACACCCCGAATTTTCATTTAAAAGAAAAACAAAAAGTAAATAGAAAGAAAAGTAAATGGGCACAAGTTGAAGGGGGCAAAGTGCAGAAGGTGCACAAACTCATTATTTTAATATAAATGAGGGTATGGCCGCCCTATAAAGCAGCAGATCTTTTTTTTTGGCCTCGGCTGAAGAAGAAGGAGAGCAAGAAATCGGTTTTTGGAGAAGAAGAAGGAAGAAGAAGCTGCAAAAAGGTTAGTTCTCGGGTTTATGTTAGGTTTTAGCTTAGTTTGCAGCTTGTAACCAAAGTTCTTGGTGTTTAGAGGTTGTGTTCGGGATTTTTGAAGCTGCTGTTGCAAGTGGGTTTCGAGTTGGAGGTGCTTTGTTCGAAGAGCTGCTTCAAGGTGAGTTTTAGGATCCCTCTTTTACTGATTTTTACAGTGTTAGGGCTATTATGCATACCGGACAAGCATTTTCATAAGATAACCATGAGTTTATGCTTTATGTTCAAGGGTTGTTTTGTGAATGTTTGTTTAGAGGTCGTTTATGGGTTAGACTTGATGTTTAGTATGTTCTTAGTGTGTGGTATGATAGATCTGAGCCATGGATGTATTAGGATGGTGATTGGGAGCTGGAAATAGCATAAGTATGTTGCAGGTTAATCTGTTCATCCGCATTTCTTCTATTCTCCCGCATTTGCTATAGTATCCGCACTTGCAACAGTGTCCGCATTTGTAGATGCTTATGCGCCAAAGTGTTCTTCCGTATTTCTTTTATTCATGCGCATTCGCTACAGTGTTCATGCGCATTTCTTTGGGACGAAATGTTTTTTGAGGTGTTCATCCGCATTAGTGGTGTTCATCCACATTAGTGGTGTTCATCCGCATTTGTGGTGTTCATCCGCATTAGTGGTGTTCATCCGCATTAGTGTTGTTCTCCCGCATTTGTTCTTGCTCGTCCGCATTTCTTTGGGGACTTAGGTTTCTTTTCTGGAATTTTGGGAAGTAGAATTTAAGTGCTAAGAAATGATGTCTCAGGGTGGCTTATGCTTATTTATGAGGTGGTGGCTTGTGATGATGTCTATGGTGTGATTGTTGTGGTTGTATGTATGTGTTATCTTTCTTCATTAAACGGTTTTCAAAACGTATGTATTATGTTATAATACCTGTTGTGTATTATGTTGTGACTTTACGTGATATGATGTATGAATGTGAGTAAAGTTTTATGTAATGAAAGTGGAAGATAACGAATGATGAGAATAGAAGTAACGGATGATGAGATCCTTGTCGCGTACCCCGGTACTGTGTCAGTCTACGGACATGAGTCGGGGGTTTGTTTACAGGCCCCGGCACAGTATCAGTCTTCGGACATGAGTTGGGGGTATTGCATGAGACACGATGGTATGTAAAGGAGATGAGATCCTTGTCGCGTACTCCGGTACTGTGTCAGTCTTCGGACATGAGTCGGGGGTTTGTTTATAGTCCCCGGCATAGTATCAGTCTTCGGACATGAGTCGGGGGTATTGCATGAGACACGATGGTATGTGAAGGAGATGAGATCCTTGTCGCGTACTCCGGTACTGTGTCAGTCTTCGGACATGAGTCGGGGGTTTGTTTACAGGCCCCGGCACAGTATCAGTCTTCGGACATGAGTCGGGGGTATTGCATGAGATAGGATTCAGATAGGGAGTCTTTATGGCTCGAAGGGAGTTCAATCCTTGAGATTGACTCGAAGGGGATCCCTGTCGCGTACCCTGGTCTGTCTTCGGTAGGAGACGGGGGTATTGCATGTGACGAGATCCATATGAAGGTATATGATAATAGTGAATGAAAGAAGGAATGAATGAATGATGATGAAGATAATAATTATTATCAATGTGTACGTATGATGTATGATCGCGAACGAATATAAGTTTTGGTTTTAAAGAAAGTAAAGTATTTTTTTATTATGAAAACTAGAACTCACTCAGCGTAGCTGACTTTTTGTATGCATGATAGTTGGCAAGTATTTTGTTGATGCTGAGGAGTTGCAGGCATGGATGCATACGCTACTGGAGTGTTTTGAAGATTGGCATCCATATTTTGACATATCATTGTATTTTAAACTAATGAAATGTATTGAAATGACATGCTTTTGATTATAAATGAAAGTTATTAATTTCCGCTACAAAGAAATGAGTATTTTAAATGTTTTATGCGATGACGGTTCAGCTGTAAGAGTCCCGGGAACGGGGCCTTACAAGTTGGTATCAGAGCCAAAGTTTAAGTGAATTGGGAAAATATTTTCAAAAGAACCTAATCTTAAACTGAGAATGGGACGAAAGGAAAGGGATTCCAGTCCTAGTAGCTACATGCCTGCAGGTAAAAGTTTCAGGTAAAAGTTTTAAGTAAAAGGTTTTATGTAACTTAATGTTAACCGGTATTATGTGCGCATGTTATGTGGCTTGTGTGCTTTTGTGTGGATTTAGATACTGATGTAGTCAGGATAGGAAATGCTTGGGGAATGAAGAGTAAAGTAAGTGGCTAAACACAACTGGCCACTGTGATTAGGGACTAACTATACTTAACATTAACTGAGCTATTACCTTGATTGACCGTGTTGGTGTTTGAATCTTGTAGTGTCTAGATGGCTGGTGGTAGATCTTCTAAGGCTTCCCGAGGTGGAGTGCGTGGTGGACGTGGTGCTGGAACACGTGCCACAAGGAGAGGAGTTAGGGATGTGGAGACGACTCCTATAGGTCCCGAGGTTCATCAGCACGAGGGCGTTGATGAGAGCGCAAATTTGAGGGCCTCAGTGAAAGAGGCGGTGGTTGAGGAGGTTCATCAGGTTATTAAGACAATCTTACCGTCTGTAGTGACCGAAGTTATTCGTGCTATGAGGGATGACGAGCAGAAGGAGAAGGAGGAGAATAGGAGAACCGCCCGGCGAGGGGGTGAAGCTGGAGGTTCCGGGTATATGGAGCAACCCGATGCGAATATGGTTGTCTCCGATGATGATGAGGAGGCAGTGCCGGGAACTGCGAGGGGATGCAGTTATGGGGCATTCCAAAGATGCAGGCCCCCGACGTTTGATGGAAACGGAAGTGTTGCGGCTGCTCAGCGTTGGGTGAGAGAAATGGAGGCGGTGCTTGACATCAGCGAGTGCCGTGAGGATCAAAAGGTGAAGTTTGCTACCCACTCTTTTATGGATTCAGCCTTATGCTGGTGGGACAATATTGTCCAGGCTGAGGGTACCAGGGCAGTCGGGAGGATGAGGTGGAAGGAACTGAAGAGGTTGGTGATTGAAGAGTTTTATCCTTGTAGGGAGCTGGACAAAGTCGAGAGGGAGTTCTTGCAGCTGGAAGCGGGAACGATGACACACCAGCAGTACACCACGAAGTTTAACGAGATGGCAAGACTGGTGCCAGATCAAGTGACGCCTATGTCACGAAAGATCAAGAGGTATATCTAAGGTCTGCCAATAGATGTCCGCAGACATCTAGTCACTGCCCGACCAAGCACGTTTAGGTCGGAGGTCGATTTGGCGGGAAGGTTGTACGACGAGCGAGAGACGGTGGCGATGATGGACGAAGAGGAGGAGCGAGGCTATGATGGGAATGGAAGTGGAAGAAGGGGTGATGAATATTGATTTGAGGCTAGTGGTAAGAAGGTGAGGATAGGCAATCAGAGGATGGTAACCGGGGAAGTGAGGGCATGCAAGAAGTGTGGAAAAGGCCATGAGGGAGAGTGCAAGTGGGGACTGAATGTCTGTTTCCAGTGCGGGAAGGAGGGCCACAGGGCAAGGGATTGCCTTATGGCTAAATGCTAAGACTGTGGTGAGACTGGACACATGAGCCGAGACTGTAAGAAGACGAGGACAGGAAGCTCCGGCGCAAGGAAGGATGGCAGAGGATGAAGGCTGAAGCAGGTTCCCTGACCGAGAGGAGGCTGGAGCGGACTTCGACTTGACGCGAGGTACGTTTCTGGTAATTTAAATTGTGCATCTATGCTTTGATTATGGTGCTAGTCGGAGTTTCATTCCTGCTGCCTTTGTGTTAAGTTGCACGTTAGGAGTAGGAAGATCGATGCATCCTTCGATGTAGAAATTTCTATTGGTAAGTCCAGTAGGTTACCGGATGTCCTAGAGAATTGCGCGATAGTTTTGAGAGAGCGCGTGTTTCCTGCTAGACTGTTCAGGACAGACATGGATGGATAGACGTGTGCCTTCAAAAGGATTGGCTAGTAGCCTGTGAAGCAAACACCGAGTGTTGCAAGAAGGAGGTTTGAGCAATCGCGCCCGAAGGGAGTTTGGTGCCGATCTGTGGCGGTGGAGTAACGATGAAGGTCTCGTCTTGGGAAAGGAGATCACTTGGTTCTGAAAGAAAAGGAAGCTAATACTGAGGTGTAAAGAACTAATCTGAACTGTTGCTCAGGTAGGAGAAGTGGCATGTCGACTGGAGCTACCCGATGTGTTAAGTGGGACTCATCTGACATTTCATGTATCTCGTCTAAGAAAGTGCTCAACTGATGGGATGCGATCGTGCCACTAGAGAATACTGAGATGGATGAAAGATTTAACTACATGGAACAACTGGGAGTCAATTATGATAGAAGGAAAAGAAAGGCTTAGGAGAATGGTGGTTTCACTTATGCGAGTACAGTGGAGCCTAGAAGGGGACTAAGCCTACATGTAAGATCAAGGAAGAGGTGAGACAGCATTACCCATGACTGTTCGAGAAGCGACAGGTTTCGGGGACGAAACCTATATAAGGGTGGTGGACTTGTAACACCCCGAATTTTCATTTAAAAGAAAAACAAAAAGGAAGTAAATAGAAAGAAAAGTAAATGGGCATAAGTTGAAGGGGGCAAAGTGCAGAAGGTGCACAAACTCAATATTTTAATATAAACGAGGGTATGGCCGACCCATAAAGCAGCAAATCTGTTTTTTTTGGCCTCGGCTAAAGAAGAAGGAGAGCAAGAAATCGGTTTTTTGGAGAAGAAGAAGGAAGAAGTAGCTGCAAAAAGGTTAGTTCTCGGGTTTATGTTCGGTTTTAGCTTAGTTGCAGCTTGTAACCGAAGTTCTCGATGTTTAAAGGTTGTGTTCGGGATTTTTGAAGCTGCTGTTGCAAGTGGGTTTCGAGTTGCAGGTGCTTTGTTCGAAGAGCTGCTTCAAGGTGAGTTTTAGGACCCCTCTTTTACTGATTTTTAAAGTGTAAGGGCTATTATGCATACCGGACAAGCATTTTTATAAGATAACCGTGAGTTTATGCTTTATGTTCGAGGGTTGTTTTGTGAGTGTTTGTTTACAGGTTGTTTATGGGTTAGTTTTGATGTTTAGTACGTTCTAAGTGTGTGGTATGATAGATCTAAGCCATGGATGTATTAGGATGGTGATTGGGAGCTGGAAATAGCATAAGTATGTTGCAGGTTAATCTGTTCATCCGCATTTCTTCTATTCTCCCGCATTTGCTATAGTATCCGCACTTGCAACAGTGTCCGCATTTGTAGATGCGTATGCGCCTAAGTGTTCTTCCGTATTTCTTTTATTCATGCGCATTCGCTACAGTGTTCATGCTCATTTCTTTGGGACGGAATGTTTTCTGAGGTGTTCATCAGCATTAGTGGTGTTCATCCGCATTTGTGGTGTTCATCCACATTAGTGGTGTTCATCCGCATTAGTGTTGTTCTCCCGCATTTGTTCTTGTTCGTCCGCATTTCTTTGGGGACTTAGGTTTCTTTTCTGGAATTTTGGGAAGTAGAATTTAAGTGTTAAGAAATGGTGTCTCGGGGTGGTTTATGCTTATTTATGAGGTGGTGGCTTGTGATGATGTCTATGGTATGATTGTTGTGGTTGTATGTATGTGTTATCTTTCTTCGTTAAATGGTTTTCAAAACGTATGTATTATGTTATAATACCTGTTGTGTATTATGTTGTGACTTTACGTGGTATGATGTATGAATGTGAGTAAAGTATTATGTAATGAAAGTGGAAGATAATGAATTATGAGAATAGAAGTAACGGATGATGAGATCCTTGTCGCGTACCCCGGTACTGTGTCAGTCTACGGACATGAGTCAGGGGTTTGTTTACAGGCCCCAGCACAGTATCAGTCTTCGGACATGAGTCGGGGTATTGCATGAGACACGATGGTATGTGAAGGAGATGAGATCCTTGCCGCGTACTCCGGTACTGAGTCAGTCTTCGGACATGAGTCGGGGGTTTGTTTACAGGCCCCGGCACAGTATCAGTCTTCGGACATGAATCGGGGGTATTGCATGAGACACGATGGTGTGTGAAGGAGATGAGATCCTTGTCGCGTACTCCGGTACTGTGTCAGTCTTCGGACATGAGTCGGGGGTTTGTTTACAGGCCCCGGCATAGTATCAGTCTTCGGACATGAGTCGGGGGTATTGCATGAGATAGGATTCAGATAGGGAGTCTTTATGGCTCGAAGGGAGTTCAATCCTTGAGATTGACTCGAAGGGGATCCCTGTCGCGTACCCTGGTCTGTCTTCGGTAGGAGACGGGGGTATTGCATGTGACGAGATCCATATGGGGCCTTACAGTTCTGTAACGATTTACAGTGATCGAGTTACTACAGTTCCAAAGGTGATTTCAATGGTGGTGGCAGAGAAGTGCATGAAACGTGGATGCAACGCCTACCTGGCTTACGTGAAGGATGTGGGTGCATCAGTACCATAATTGTTCGACGTACCAGTTGTGTGTGAGTTTCCAGACGTATTCCCAGAAGATTTACTAGGTGTGCCACTGGACCGCGAGATCGAGTTTCAGATCGATTTAATACATGGTGCTCAATCCGTTGCCAAAGCACCGTACCGATTGGCTCTGTTTGAGATGAAGGAACTGATGGTTCAGTTGCAAGAGTTACTGGACAAAGGCTTCATTCGACGAAGTATCTCTCCCTAGGGTGCTCCGGTCTTATTTGTTAAGAAGAAGGATGGTAGTATGAGAATGTGCATTGACTACCGTGAGTTGAGCAAGTTGACGGTGAAGAACCGATATCCGCTACCAAGAATAGATGACTTGTTTGATCAGCTCCAAGGTGCCAATTGGTTCTCGAGAATAGATCTCCGATCTGGCTACCATCAATTGAAGGTGAAGGAGCAGGATATCCCCAAAACAGCTTTTCGCACGCGTTATGGACACTACGAGTTTCTCGTTATGTCCTTTGGTCTAACTAACGCACCAGCTTCTTTCATGGATTTGATAAATCGGGTGTGTCGGCTGATGTTGGATAAATCAGTGATTGTGTTTATAGATGATATTTTGATTTATTCGAAGAGCAAAGAAGAACATGCCGGTTATATTCGTGAAGTAATGGAGACACTCAGAAGAGAGAAGCTATACGTGAAGTTCTCTAAGTGTGCTTTCTGGTTGCGTGAAGTTTAGTTTTTGGGTCACGTGGTAAATTCTGAAGGGATCATGGTAGACCCGGCAAAGGTTGAGGCGGTGACACAATGGAAGTCTCCAAAGACACCATCCGAGATCCACAGTTTCTTAGGTTTGGCGGGCTACTACAGGAGGTTCATCCAAGACTTTTCCAAGATAGCCTCACCATTGACCAAGTTGACCCGCAAGGACGTGAAGTTTGTATGGGGTCTGGAACAAGAGAATGCTTTTGAAGAGTTAAAGGCAAGGTTAACTCATGCTCTTGTCTTGATGTTACCCGAAGGTAATGAAGACTTGGTGGTCTATTCAGATGCTTCTTATTCGGAATCGGGTTGCGTGCTAATGCAGAGGGGAAGAGTAATAGCCTATGCGTCCTGACAGTTGAAAATTCATGAGGTTAATTACCCTACTCATGACTTGGAGCTAACAGCTATAGTCTTTGCGTTGAAGATTTGGAGGCACTACTTGTACGGGACGAGGTGCACTATCTTCACGGACCATAAGAGCTTGAAATACTTCTTTGAGCAGAAAGACCTTAATATGAGGCAAAGGAGGTGGCTGGAATTGATCAATGACTATGATTGTGAGATCCATTATCATCCGAGCAAGGCCAACATAGTGGCAGATGCCCTTAGCTGAAAGGAGAGACCCGAGCCAATTCGGGTGAAGGCTTACCAGTTGGTGATGACCTCCGATATGATGACGCATGTCAAGGGGTTCCAAGATGAGGCGTTGAAAGAAGATTGCCTTAACTCTGAAAGGATGAGAGGTCTAGTCACGGAGTTGGGTGAGAATACTCTCGGAGTTAGAACCCGCTTTGGGCGGATGTGGATCCCTCGTTATGGAGACCTACGGGGGAAAATCATGGATGAAGCTAATAAGACTCAGTACTCCATTCATCCTGGTGCTACCAAGATGTATCATGATATGAAGAAAGATTACTGGTGGCCGGGTATGAAGCATGATGTGGCGGAGTACGTGAGTAAGTGCCTTACTTGCTTACAAGTAAAGATAGAGCATCAGAAGCCATATGGGAAGATCCAACCTTTGGATATACCCGAGTGGAAATGGGAGCACATCACCACGGACTTCATTACGAAGTTACCACGTACGACAAGGGGGTACCATACTATATGGATGATAGTTGATCGCTTAATGAAGAGTGCTCACTTTCTACCAATCCGCGAGACATATTCATCTGAGAGGTTGGCGTATCTGTTCATCAAAGAAATTGTGACCCGTCATGGTGTACTAGTGTCTATTGTGTCGGATCGTGACACTCGGTTTACATCTAAGTTTTGGAAGAGATTTCATGATGCAATGGGTACGAGGTTGCATATCAGTATGGCTTACCATCCTCGGACAGATGGCCAGTCCGAGATAACTATACAGACGCTTGAGGATATGCTCCAAGCATGCATCATTGATTTTGGAGGAATTTGGGACGAACACTTACCGTTAGCTGAATTCTCATACAATAATAGTTACCATGCCAGTATTGCTATGCCACCATATGAGATGCTATACGGTAGGAAGTGTAGAACGCCCGTATGTTGGGGTGACATTGGGCAGAAGGAGTTGTGGAGCGTGGAAGTGATCGAGGCTACGACTAAAAGGCTAGAAAATATTGAGGCCTTTATGAAGGCGGCAAAAGATAGGCAAAAGTCGTATGCTGATTAGAGGCATAGGCCGATTGAATTCAAGGTGGGTGATAAAGTTATGCTGAAGGTTTCACCTTAGAAGGGGATCATTCGGTTCAGAAAGTGGGGTAAGCTGAGCCCGAGGTATATAGGACCTTTTCGAATCATTGCTCGAGTAAGAGAGGTGGCCTATAGGTTAGAGCTGCCCGATGAGTTAAGTGGGATTCGTCCAACATTTCATGTATCTCATTTGAGAAAATGCCTAGCCGATGAAGATATGATTGTACCACTGGAGGACATTGAAGTGGATGAACGGCTCACTTATGTAGAGAAACCAGTGGCAATCATTGATCGGAAGGAGAGGAGATTACGGAATAAAGTGGTTCCACTGGTGCGAGGACAGTGGAGGCACAGGAAGGGATCCGAGTCTACGTGGGAGAATGAGGAAGAGATGAGACAACATTACCCACAACTGTTCGAGGAGTGACAGGTTTTGGGGACGAAACCTCTATAAGGGGGGTGGACTTGTAACACCCAAAAATTTGCTAAACAGAAAAGAAAAGAAAAGTATAAAGAAAGAAAGGAGAATTTGCATAAGTGGAGGGCCTAAAGTTGTATAAAGGACAAAACCTTATTATTTTATGTTTAAAAGAAGCATGGCCGACCACTACATCTGCATTTCACCTCCTCTCGGTTGCAAAGAAGAGAAAAAGAAGAAGAACAGGGTTTTAATCGGTTTCTAGTGAGAGAAACCTTCGAAAGTGAGTGTTTTCTTGCGTTATTTTTTCGGTTTCAGCTAAGTTTTCAGCTTCGGGACCGATTCTTATGTGTTCTTTGTGTTCGGTTCTGTGTTTTTGATGTGTTTAGGTGTTTGAACTCCAAGTGCTTCTGAGTTTAGAGGAGTTTTGCTCGAAAGCTGCTATAGGTGAGTTCTAGATCCCCGATTTTCTGTTTTTAAACTTGTTTTCTGGGCTGAAATGCATAAAAAAATGTTTTACAAATTATGTGTATGAAACTGTATGTTTATACTCTGTTTATACAGGTGAATGTATGTTTCTTTATGATTTGTTGTGTTTCGTCTTTATATGCTTAATTTAGGTGTTTGGCATGTTAGATTTGGGTTAGGAACATGTTAAAACGATGATTGGGTCTGAAAAATAGTGTAAGTTTGAATTATCAACTGCCCATGCACCTAACATAGTGTTCATGCGCCTAAAATTTTCCCTATAGAGCTTAAGTGTTGATTATGCGCCCAAACAGTACCCCATGCACCCACTGCTCAAGCGCCTAAGTAAGGCTCATGCGCCCAAGCAGTGCTCATGAGCCTGAGTGTCCTCATGCGCCTAAGTGCTCATGCGCCTAAGTAAGGCTCATGCGCCTAAGTAAGGCTCATACGCCCAAGCAGTGCTCATCCGCCTAGGTTTTCTCATGTGCCTAAGTTTCCTCATGCGCCTAAAGTGCCCGTGCGCCTACATAGTACTCGTGCGCCTGCATAGTGCTCATGCGCCTGAATGCCTTAGAAAAATTTCTGAAATTTTGGAAAATATAAAATTTAAGACTAAGCCCTGGGATGTTTTGATGGTTATGTTTGTTGGTGTTTTTCATGTTTGTGGCCTATTGTTATGTTCCATATTACGTATTATTACGTGACTTTATGTGGTGTGTTTATGCCCGTATGCGTAAAGTATTATCATAAACGAAGCGAAAGATTAAAGATAATGAAAAGTGGAACATAAGGAATGAATGAAAGTCTAGCAAGCAAAAATGTTTAAGGAGGTTCACAACTCATTGAGAGTTGTTAGCTCAACTGTGTGTTAAATAACGTGTGTTTTGGCTAACCCATGAGGGTTCACACACAGGAGGGTCAGTCTTTGTGACTGATCGAGACGTGCGAAAACGGGAGCTTGTCGCTTGACTCCAAGAGGTAGTTGCTTCATGCACAATGATGGGGCATAGCATATGACAGGTCCAGATAAAGTGAAAGATAATGATGAAAGAAAGTGTGAAAACGAACGATAATGAAAGATAATAAAGAATTAGTATCTAGTTGTATGTATGATGTGTGATCACGTACGAAAGTAAAGAAAGTGTTTTTTTAGTTTTAAGTAAAGTATTTTATTTAAAAACTAGAACTCACTCTGCAACACTGACTTTTATGCATTTTTAGTTGGTAGGTAATTAGTTGCTGAGGATGGCACGCGGGTGAAGCTACTTGGTGGGCAAGACTGGCATCCATTTCATGCATAATAATATTGTAGTTTTGTAATACAACTGAACGATTCTTTTGTAACCCTAAAATATCAATGATGTATTATTTGGCAACATCAAATAGTAATGCATGAATGGTTTTTGATAAATTAATCCGCTGCAACGTTTTATGAAATCTATTGTACTTTTATATGAAAAATGTTGTGATTAACCAACTGTGAGGTTTCCGGGAAAGAGGCCTTAAATTGTCGATTCACGTAATCCTTTATTGAGCATAAACGTAAGGATAAGAGTTGTAAAGGACAAACTAACTACTCGTATTCACTCAATAAGAATCTAGAATCAAATTACACTTATCGAATGAAACTAATGAAACGTCAAACAGGAAACGCAATGTGTGATCGATAAAAAAGAAGTCAAATCAATTTAACTCATCCTAGTATGTAATATTTCCTTGTATTTCAATAAAAAAAGGCAACTACGGATAGGTGCATTAAATTATTCACAAAAGATTAACGAAATACATGGAAAAGGAAATAGGTACAAGTAAACATTAAACAACAATAGTTCTCGCATGTATAGTTTTTTTCTTTCTCTAACTACCTTCAATGCTATTGAGTTTTGATCCTCATACCATTTCATCAAACTCAAAGCCTAATTTTATCAAACCCCGTTATAATAGTCACTAAAATCACACGAATCAATCACAAATTTAACATATGACCTACTTGTTAAACCAAACAGGAACATGAAACAATACAAATGACCGTAAAAAATCGATACACTTCTTCCAAAAACTAAACAAGAACTCCACAACCATCTTTGTACACTCTTGCCTCAAGAATCCACTTAAATCAATCAAAATGACAATTGTCGATTGTAACACCCGGAAAATTTAAAGAAAAGAAAAGTTAAAGAGAAAAAGATAGTTATTCCTTAAGTGGAGGGGTTAAAGGTGTGCAAGGTCTAAACCTTCCCATAATGGGTTTAAAATGGTGGTAAGGCCACCCACTCCCTTCTCTCACATGCTCAAACATCCAGCTAGTGAGAGAAAGTTGCTGTTATCTGGTTTTTGAGAGGGAAAGTGGAAAAATCCTCAAGAAGGTAAGTTTTTAAAGAGTTTTCTTCTCGATTTTAACTGGATTTAAGCTTCTGGGCTGATGTTTAGGTGGTTCTTGGTGTTAAAGAGTTTTCTTCTCGATTTACATGGTTCTTGCTGACAGGGGTTCGGCATCTGTTGCCAACCATCAATGTAGGATTTTGCTCTATGCAATCCTAGTTAATGAAAGAAAAAGATAATGAAAGAAAGAATGATAATGAATTTCCTAATGAATGATTATGTACTATGATGGATGATCACCAAAGGGAGTTTGCTAATGTATACTTTCTGTGTTATTAAAACTAGAACTCACTCAGCAACGCTAACTTTTATATTGATTTCAGTTGGCAGTTAATGAAGTTGCTGGCGATGGCACGGGGTCTAAGCTACTTGGCAATTTAGGGCTGGCTTCCATATTTTGCTAAAATGATGTTTTTGTCTTGAAACACAACTGAATGTCCCTTTTTGTAACTTATAACAATGATGTATTTCTTGGCAAAAGTTATTATCAATGCATGAGAAGGTTTTTATTTAATTATTCCGCTGCTATCATTTTTTTTACTTTAAAGTAATTTAATGAATAAAGTGCTATGAATGACTAACTATGGGGCTTCCTAGGAATGGGGCCTTACAAGTTGGTATCAGAGCCAAAGTTTAAGAGAAATGGGTAAATTATTTTCAAAGCCTAAACTTAAACCGAAATTAGGACCAAATAGAAGGATGCCAGCCCAAGTAGCTACGTTCCATCAGATAATTTATTTTCTTAAAGTTAACCAGTATTATGTGCGCATGCTATTTGTTTTATGTGCTCTTAGTACATTTGGATACTGATGTAGTCGGGATAGGAAATGCTTGGGGAATGAAGAGTAAAGTAAGTGGCTAATCATAACTGGTCACTGTAATTAGGGACTTACTATACTTTACATTATCTGAGCTATTACCTTGAATGACCTTGTTAGTGTTTGAATCTTATAGGAGGTAGATCTTATGGCGGGTAGGAAATCTGGGAAGACGACCGGAGGTGGTGCTCATGGCGGGCGTACTGCTAGGCCATGTGCACCAGGACCAAAGCTAAGGCTCCTAAGACAGTTCATGAGGACCCAGATCTTCATAGCTATTAAGAGGGTGAAGGATTAGCCACCCTCAAGTCTACGGTAAAGGAAGCTATTGCTGACGAAGTCTACAACATCATGCAAAACGTGTTACCTTCAATGGTGACCGAAGTGTTGAGGGCTGTAAAGGATATCGAAAGGACCAAGGATGTGGGGGAGAAGGGGAAGACTAATGAAGAGCCATCTAGCCCAAAGGTGGTAATTCATGATGACGATAGTGAGGGGGAGAAAGAGGCTGCTAAGGGTGCGCTATGGGGTGTTTCAAAGTTGCAAGCCCCCGACCTTCGACGGTAATGGCAACGCCACTATTGCACACCGTTAGGTTCGAGAGATGGAGGCAGTCCTGGATATTAGTGAATGTCAGGGGGATCAAAAGGTGAAGCCACTATTGCACACCGTTAGGTTCGAGAGATGGAGGCAGTCCTGGATATTATGAATGTCAGGGGATCAAAAGGTGAAGTATGCCTCCCATTTTGTTGACTCAGCATTGTGGTGGTGGGACAATATTGTCCAAGCCAAGGGAAAATGATCTATAGCAAGGATGAGGTGGTCGAATTTGAAGGAGTTGGTGATGGAGGAGTATTGTCCATATCGAGAATTGGAAAAAATTGAGAATGAGTTCTTGCATTGGAGGCTAGGAACATGACTCATCAAGAGTACACCTCTAAGTTCAATGGACTTGCAAGACTTGTGCCGGATATGGTAACTTCAGAGTCCAAGAAGATTAAGAGGTACACGCAGGGTTTGCCCGTGGACATTAGGAGGAACCTGATAGTCGTTAGACTAAGCACGTTTAGGTTGGTGGTAGATTTGGCTGGAAGATTGTATGATGAGAGGGACCCGGTGCCAATTCAGGGTAAGGTGGAGAGGAGTTGGAACAAGAATGGTACGGGCAAGAGGTCCAGGGACAACAACTATGGGGTTGGGGGAGAAGAAGATGAGGGTTGATAATCGTCGTCCAGAACAGAGGAAGGGGAATGACCGGAAGGAATGTAGGAAGTATGGGAAGAGTCACCTGGGTGAGTGTAGAATGGGGACAGACCGTTGTTTTAAGTGTGGAGGCGAAGGGCACTATGCTAAGGAGTGCCGAGTACCGAGATGTTACCAATGTAGGGAGGTGGACCATTCGGGCCGGGATTACAAGAAGGGTGGAGCAGGGAGCTCAGGGACCTAGGCTATGGGAGAGAAATGGAGAAGTGAGAGTACCAAAGCCAAGGCAAGGGCATTCAACATGACCTGGGAAGAAGCCAAAGTGGACCCGGAAGTAGTTTCAGGTATGTTCTTGATAAACCAATTGTATGCTTCTATGCTCTTCGATTTGGGTGCTAGTAGGAGCTTTGTATCTGCTGCCTTTTGTCATGTAATGCATGGTAAGAGTAAGAAGATAGATATGCCCTTTCATGTAGAGACAGCGATAGGAAAGTCTACCAAGGTGACTGATTTGATAGACGATTGCCATATAGAATTGGATGGTCATAAGTTCCCTGTTAGATTGTATGTGTTGGCCCTAGGAGCTTTCGATGTGGTGTTAGGAATGGATTGGTTGGCGACCTACGAAGCGAATATCGTATGTCGAAAGAGGATGGTTCGTCTGACTACGCCTGATGGTAGTATGGTTACGATTCATGGAGACAAGGAATACACCACTCCGCGAGTGATATCGATGATCGCGGCATAAAAGTTTATAAGGCGAGAGTGTGGTGCTTACTTGGATTATGTGAAGGATGTGGATGCTACCGCGCCTCAACTGTCTGATGTGCAGGTAGTATGCGATTTCCCCGAGGTGTTTCCTGAAAATCTGCCAGGGGTCCTACCCGATAGAGAAATCGAGTTTCAGATTGACTTGATTCCAGGAGTGCAACCTGTCGCCAAGGCACCATACCTGTTGGCTCCATCCGAACTCAAAGAACTGACGACACAGCTGTAAGATCTTTTGGATAAGGGCTTTATTCGGCCGAGTATCTCTCCATTGGGTGCTCCGGTTCTATTCGTTAAGAATAAGGACGGTAGTATGAGGATGTGCATCGACTACCGCGAGCTGAACAAGTTGACTGTAAAGAACCGGTACCTGTTACCCAGGATTGACGACTTGTTTGATCAGTACTAGGGTGCCAGTTGGTTCTCCAGGATAGATCTTCGACCAGGGTATCATCAACTGAAGGTGAAGGAGCAGGATATCCCTAATACAGCCTTTCGCATGCGTTATGGACACTACGAGTTTCTCATGATGTCCTTCGGTTTAACCAACGCGCCAACTGCATTTATGGTCCTTATGAATCGGGTATGCCGATCGATGCTTGATAGATTAGTGATTGTATTCATTGATGATATTCTGATCTATTCTAAGAGCAAAGATGAGCACACCAGTCATATCAAGGAGGTACTAGAGACACTTAGAAATGAGAAGTTATACGTGAAGTTCTCTAAGTGTGCATTCTGGCTGAGTGAGGTTCAATTTCTTGGCCACGTGGTTAACCCCGAAGGGATAATGGTGGAACCAGCAAAGGTCGAAGCTGTAATGCAATGGGAACCCCCAAGGACGCCTTTCGAAATCCGTAGTTTCCTGGGTTTGGCCGGCTCCTATAGGAGACTTATTTAAGACTTCTCTAAGGTGACGGCCCCGTTAACTAAGCTAACTCGCAAGGATGTAAAGTTTGAATGGGGTTCTAAGCAGGAGAGTGCTTTTCAGGAGTTGAAGATGAGGTTAACTAAAGCCCCCTTCTTGATGTTGTCTGAAGGGAATGATGACTTGGTGGTATACTCTGATGCTTCGTATTTGGGTTTAGGTTGTGTGTTGATACAACAAGGAAAGGTTATATAGCCTATGTGTCAAGATAGTTAAAGATCCATGAGGTTGACTACCCAACTCATGACCTGGAATTGGCGGCTGTTGTCATTGCACTAAAGATTTGGAGGCACTACTTGTACGGGGTGAGGTGTACCATCTTCACGGATCACAAAAGTCTAAAATACTTCTTCGAGTAGAAAGATCTAAACACTCGCAAAGAAGGTGGTTAGAATTGATAAAGGATTACGATTGCGAAATCCACTATCACCCGGGCAAGGCAAACGTGGTGGCTGATGCCCACAGTCGGAAAGAAAGACCCGAACCAATTCGGGTGAGGGTTTGCCAACTGGTTGTGACGCCGGATGTTATGGGTCAAATCAGAAATTTCCAAGACGAGGCGCTAAGAGACGATAGAATCAACTCTGGACAGATGATAGGGCAGATAGTAGATTTAGGGGAGAACACCCTTGGTGTTAAAACATGATTCGGGCGAATGTGGATTCCTTATTATGGGGATCTGAGGGGAAAGATCTTGGATGAAGCTCACAAGACATGGTATTCCATCCATCCTGGAGCTAGAAAGACGTATCATGACCTGAAGAAAGATTATTGGTGGCCAGGGATGAAGCGTGATGTGGTGGAGTACGTGAGTAAGTTCCTGACCTGTCTACAAGTGAAGGTAGAGCATCAGAAACCATACAGGAAAATCCAACCCTTGGATATACCCGAATGGAAGTAGGAACACATCACCATGGACTTCATCACTAAATTGCCCCACACGGTGAGAGGATGTGATACCATTTGGGTGATTGTAGACCGCTTGATGAAGAGTGCTCACTTCTTGCCAATCCGAGAGACTTACTCGTCTGAAATGTTGGCGGAGCTGTTTGTCAAGGAGCTTGTAACTCGTCATGGCGTGCCAGTGTCTATTGTTTCTGATAGGGACATTCGGTTCACGTCCAAGTTCTGGAAGAAATTTCATGACGCGATGGGGACGAGATTACATATTAGCATGGCTTACCACCCTTAGATAGATGGTCAGTCGGAACGGACCATTCAGACATTGGAGGATATGCTCCGGGCATGCATCATTGACTTAGGTGGAAGTTAGGATGAACACTTAACGCTGGCCGAGTTCTCCTACAATAATAGCTATCATGCCAGTTAGGCATGCCACCATTCGAAATGTTGTTCGGGAGACGATGCAGAACCCCAGTGTGTTGGGGTTATATCGAGCAGAAGGAGTTAGGAAGTATCGAGATTATTGAGGCCTCGTCAGAAAAGTTGGAAAAGATCAAGGCCTTCATGAAGGCAGCAAAGGACCGGCAGAAGTCCTATGCTGATAAGAGAAGGAGGCCAATTGAATTCCAAGTGGGAGATAAGGTAATGTTGAAAGTATCTCCTTGGAAAGGGATCATCCGGTTCCAAAAGTGAGGGAAGTTGAGCCTAAGATATATATAGGGCCTTTCCGAATTATTACTCGTGTAGGAGAGGTGGCCTACAGGTTGGAGCTACCCGATGAGTTAAGTGGGATTCATCCGACATTCCATGTATATCATCTAAGAAAGTGCTTGGCCGATGAAGATATGATCGTGCCACTAGAGGACATTGAGATGGATGATTGGCTTAATTATATGGAGCAGCCAGTGGCCATCATTGACAGGAAAGAGAAGAGACTACAGAATAAAGTGGTTCCACTGGTTCGAGTACAGTGGAGGCACAGGAAGGGATCCGAGTCTACGTGGGAGACCGAGGAAGAGATGAGACAACATTACCCAAAGCTGTTCGAGGAGTGACAGGTTTCGAGGACGAAACCAATATAAGGGGGGTGGATTTGTAACACTTGGAAACTTTAAAGAAAAGGAAAGTTAAAGAGAAAAAGATAGTTATTCCTTAAGTGGATGGGTTGAAGGTGTGTAAGGTCTAAACCTTCCCATAATGGGTTTCAAAAGATGGTAAGGCCACCCACTCTCTTCTCTCACGTACTCAAACGTCCAACTAGTAAGAGAAAGTGGCTGTTATTTGGTTTTTGAGAGAGAAAGTGGAAGAATTCCTCAAGAAGGTAAGTTTTTAAAGAGTTTTCTTCTTAGGTTTAGCTGGATTTAAGCTTTTGGACTGATTTTTATGTGGTTCTTAGTGTTGGGTTGCCTGGTTGTGTGTTTAGTTCCTTGTACTTCTGGTGTTGTTCTCGGGTCTACTGTGTTCGGTTCGAAGGTTGTTGAGGTGAGTTCTAGATCCCCGGTTTTTACTTGTTTTAAACTTGTTTGGGGCTGAAATGCATATTACCTACTGTTTTACAACCAAAAATATAAACTGATATGTGTGCTTTGCACCTGTTGTGCGTTGAGTGTGTGTTTCGAATGCTTGATCGATTTATGTGGTTGTATGCTTGTTCTAAGTGTTTAACATGCTAGATCTGGGCTAAGAATGCGTAAGGATGAGGATTGGGAACTGAATATAGCAAAAGTTGCAACTGCAGGTTGGTTTAGTTCATCCGCATTTAGATTTGAAAATTTGCATAAGTGTTTTGTTCATGCGCATTTGCTACAGTGTTCAGGCGCATTTGCTTTAGTCATCTGCATTTGGTTCATGCGCTCTTCCTAACACTTCGAATATTTTCTGAACTTTCATTTGTTTTGTTCATGCGCATTTGCTACAGTGTTCAGGTGCATTTCTCTGGGACACTTAGAATATTTCCTGAGAATGTTCATTTGCATTTGTTCATCCGCATTTACCTTGTTCATCCGCATTTGTCTAAGTTCATCCGCATTTCTTTTGAGACTTAGGATTTTTCTGACATTTTGGGAACAGAATTTAAGTGTGGAGAACTTCTGTATAAGGGATGATTTTGCTTGTTTAAGGATTATAATGCTTGGTTCTTTCTTATGTGCTGCTTTTACTATGTCAATCATATTTTCATGTTATGTGATTAAGGTAATGAACGTCTTAAAAAGTATTATCAATAACAAGTTGACACAAAAGAATAAAAGAAGAACAGTGAAACTTAATGAATGTTACCCCCGGGCCCTTATGATGAATGAAAAGCCTTGCAAGCAAATGAATGGAGGTTCATGACCCTGAATGTTGTTTGCTCAACTGATGTACGGCTATACCAGCCCATGAGGATGTACATTAGGGGTCTACTCCTGGGGATTGACCAATGAATGAATGGGATCCTAGTTCATGAGCAGGCTTCGTGCCTAGCAGTGGGGATCAACTATCGATGGGTTAGCTACCATGATAAACATTTGCTGACAAGGGTTTGGCATCTGTTGCCAACCATCAATGTAGGCTCTTGCTTTGTGCAATCCTAGTTAATGAAATAAAAAGATAATGAAAGAAATAATGATAATGAATTTCATAATGAATGATTATGTACTATGATGGATGATCACCAAAGGGAGTTTGCTAATGTATATTTTCTGTGTTATTAAAACTAGAACTCACACAGCAACGCTGACTTTTATTTGCATTTCAGTTGGTAGGTAATGAAGTTGCTGGGGATGGCACGGGGTCAAAGCTACTTGGCAATTCAGGATTGGCTTCCATATTTTGCTAAAATGATGTTTTTGTCTTGAAATACAACTGAATGTCCCTTTTTGTAACTTATAACAATAATGTATTTCTTGGCAAAAGTTATTGTCAATGCATTAGAAGGTTTTTGTTTAATTATTCCACTGCTATCATTTTTTTACTTTAAAGTAATTTAATGAATAAAGTGCTATGAATGACTAACTGTGGGGCTTCCCGGGAATGGGGCCTTACATCGATTCACGAAATCCTCTATTGTGCATAAACGCAAGGATAAGAGTTATAATGGACAAACTAACTACTCGTATTCACTCAATAAGAATCTAGAATCAAAATACACTAACGAAATAAAACTAATCAAACGTCAAACAGGAAACGCAATGTGTGATTGATAGAAAAGATGTCAGCTCAAGTTAACTCATCCTAGTATGTAATATTTCCTTGTATTTCAATAAAAAAAATACAACTACGGATAAGTGCATTAAAGTATTCATGAAAGATTAACAAAATACATGGGAAAAGAAATACGTACAAAAAGACATTAAACAACAATAGTTCTTGCAGAGATAGTTAATTGCTTTCCCTAGTAACCTTCAATGCTATGGAGTTTTGATCCTCAAACCTTGTCAAAACACTTGAAGCCAATTACATCAAATCCTGTTATAATGATGACTAAACTCACACTAATCAATCACAAATGGAACATAGGATCTACTGTTGAAACCGAATGCAAAACGAACACGAAACCATACAAATGAGCATTGAAAATCAATACACTCCTTTCCAAAACTAAACAAGAACTTTCCATAACCATCTTTGAACACTCTTGCCTCAAGAATCCATTTAAATCAATAAAAATGACAATTGTCGATTCACGAAATCCTTTATTGAGCATAAACGCTAGGATAAGAGTTGTAAAGGACAAACTAACTACTCGTATTCACTCAATAAGAATCTAGAATCAAATTACACTAACCGAATGAATCTAATGAAATGTCAAACAAGAAACGCATTGTGTGATCGATAAAGAAGAAGTCAAATCAAGTTAACTCATCCTAGTATATAATATTTCCTTGTATTTCAATAAAAAAATGCAACTACGGATAGGTGTATTAAAGTATTTGTGAAAGATTAACAAAATACATGGGAAAGAAAATAGGTATAAGTAAACAGTAACTAACAATAGTTCTCGCATGGATAGTTTTTTTCTTTCTCTAACTACGTTCAATGCTATTGAGTTTTAATCCTCATACCTTTTCATCAAACTCGAAGCCTATTTTCATCAAATCCCAAAATAATAGTCACTAAAATCACACTAATCAATCACAAATGGAACATATGATCTACTTGTTAAACCAAATGCAACAGGAACACGAAACAATACAAATGACCGTAAAAAGTCGATACACTTCCTCCCAAAACTAAACAAGAACTCCATAACCATCTTTGAACACTCTTGCATCAAGAATCCACTTAAATCAATCAAAATGACAATTGTCGATTCACAAAATCCTTTATTGAGAATAAACACAAGGATAAGAGTTGTAAATGACAAACTAACTACTAGTATTCACTCAATAAGAATCTAGAATCAAATTACACTTACCAAATAAAACTAATCAAAGGTAAAACAAGAAACACAATGTGTGATAAAAAAGAAGTCAAATCAAGTTAACTTGTCCTAGTATGTAATATTTACTTGTATTTCAATAAAAAAAAATTCAACTACGGATAGGTGCATTAAAGTATTCATGAAAGATTAACAAAACACATGGGAAAAGGAATACGTATAAAAAGACATTAAACAACAATAGTTCTCGCAAAAATAGTTATTTGCTTTCCCTAGTAACCTTCAACTATGGAGTTTTGATCCTCAAACCTTTTCAACACACTCGAAGACTAATTTCATCAAATCTCATTATAATGATGACTAAAATCACACTAATCAACCACAAATGGAACATAGGATCTACTGTTTAAACCGAATGAAACACGAACACGAAACCATACAAATGATCGTTGAAAATCGATGCACTCCTTCCCAAAACTAAACAAGAACTCTCCATAACCATCTTTGAACACTCTTGCCTTAAGAATCCATTTAAATCAATCAAAATGACAATTGTCGATTCGCGAAATCCTCTATTGAGCATAAACGGAAGGATAAGAGTTGTAAACGACAAACTAACTACTCGTATTCACTCAGTAAGAATCTAGAATCAAATTACACTTACCGAATAAAACTAATCAAACGTCAAACAAGAAACGCAATATGTGATCGATAAAAAAGAAGTCAAATCAAGTTAACCCGTCCTAGTATGTAATATTTCCTTGTATTTCAATAAAAAAATGTAACTACGAATAGGTGCATTAAAGTATTCATGAAAGATTAAACAAAATACATGGGAAAAGAAATACGTATAAAAAGACATTAAACAACAATAGTTTTCGCAGAAATGGTTATTTGCTTTCCCTAATAACCTTCAATGCTATGGAGTTTTGATCCTCAAACCTTTTCAACACACTCGAAGCCTAATTTCATCAAATCCTGTTATAATGATGACTAAAATCACACTAATCAATCACAAATGGAACATAGGATCTACTGTTTAAACCGAATGAAACACGAACACGAAACCATACAAATGACCGTTGAAAATCGATACACTCCTTCCTAAAACTAAACAACAACTTTCCATAACCATCTTTGAACACCCTTGCTTCAAGAATCCACTTAAATCAATCAAAATGACAATTGTCGATTCAGAATCCTTTATTGAGCATAAACGCAAGGATAAGAGTTGTAAAGGACAAACTAACTACTCGTATTCACTCAATAAGAATCTAGAAGCAAATTACACTTACCGAATGAAACTAACGAAACATCAAACAGGAAACGCTATGTGTGATCGATAAAAAAGAAGTCAAATTAAGTTAACTCGTCCTAGTATGTAATATTTTCTTGTATCTCAATAAAAAAATTGCAACTACGGATAGGTATTAAAGTATTCATGAAATGGAACATAGGATCTACTATTTAAACCGAATGCAACATGAACACGAAAACCATACAAATGACTTTTGAAAATCGATACACTCCTTCCCAAAACTAAACAAGAACTCCCGATAACCATCTTTGAACAGACTTGCCTCAAGAATCCACTTAAATCAATCAAAATGACAATTGTCGATTCATGGAATCCTTTATTGAGCATAAACGCAAGGATAAGAGTTGTAAAGGACAAACTAACAACTCGTATTTACTCAATAAGAATCTAGAATCAAATTACACTTACCGAATAAAACTAATCAAAGGTCAACCAGGAAACGCAATGTGTGATCGACAAAAAAGAAGTCAAATCAAGTTAACTCGTCCTTGTATGTAATATTTCCTTGTATTTCAATAAAAAAATGTAACTACGGATAGGTGCATTAAAGTATTCATGAAAGATTAAAAAAATACATGGGAAAAGAAATACGTACAAAAACACATTAAACAACAATAGATCTCACAGAGATAGTTATTTGCTTTCCCTAATAACCTTAAATGTTATGGAGTTTTGATCCTCAAACCTTGTCAACACACTCGAAGCCTAATTTCATCAAATCCCGTTTTAATGATGACTAAAATCACACTAATCAATCACAAATGGAACATAGGATCTACTGTTTAAACCGAATGCAAGACGAACATGAAACCATAAAAATGACCGTTGAAAATCGATACACTCCTTCCAAAAACTAAACAAGAACTTTCCATAACCATCTTTGAACACTCTTGCCTTAAGAATCCACTTAAATCAATCAAAATGACAATTGTCGATTCATGGAATCCTTTATTGAGCATAAACGCAAGGATAAGAGTTGTAAAGGACAAACTAACTACTCGTATTTACTCAATAAGAATCTAGAACAAATTACACTTACCGAATAAAACTAATCAAAGGTCAACTAGGAAACGCAACGTGTGATCGATAAAAAAGAAGTCAAACCAAGTTAACTCATCCTTGTATGTATTATTTCCTTGTATTTCAATAAAAAAATGCAACTACGGATAGATGCATTAAAGTATTCATGAAAGATTAACAAAATACATGGGAAAAGAAATACGTATAAAATGACATTAAACAACAATAGTTCTCGCAGAAATAGTGATTTGCTTTCCCTAATAACCTTCAATGCTATGGAGTTTTGATCATCAAATCCCGTTGTAATGATGTCTAAAATCAAACTAATCAATCACAAACGGAACATAGGATCTACTTTTTAAACCAAATGCAACTCGACACGAAACCATACAAATGACCGTTGAAAATCGATACACTCCTTCCCAAAACTAAACAAGAACTCCCCGTAACCATCTTTGAACACACTTGCCTCAAGAATCCACTTAAATCAATCAAAGTGACAATTGTCGATTCACGGAATCCTTTATTGAGCATAAACGCAAGGATAAGAGTTGCAAAAGACAAACTAACTACTCGTATTCACTCAATAAGAATCTAGAATCAAATTACACTAACCGAATAAAACTAATCAAATGTCAAACAAGAAACGCGATGTATGATCGATAAAAAAGAAGACAAATCAAGTTAACTCGTCCTAATATGCAATATTTCCTTGTATATCAATAAAAAAATGCAACTACGGATAGGTGCATTAAAGTATTCATGAAAGATTAACAAAATACATGGGAAAAGAAATACGTGTAAAAAGACATTAAACAACAATAGTACTCGCAGAGATAGTTATTTGCTTTCCCTAATAACCTTTAATGCTATGGAGTTTTGATACGCAAACCTTGTCAACACACTCGAAGCCTAATTTCATCAAATCCCATTTTAATGATGACTAAAATCACACTAATCAATCACAAATGGAACATAGGATCTACTGTTTAAACCGAATGCAACACGAACACGAAACCATACAAATGACTGTTGAAAATCGATACAGTCCTTTCCAAAACTAAACAAGAACTTTCCATAACCATCTTTGAACACTCTAGCTCAAAGAATCCATTTAAATCAATCAAAATGACAATTGTCAATTCACGGAATCCTTTATTGAGCATACACGCTAGGATAACAGTTGTAAAGGACAAACTAGCTAGTCGTATTCACTTAACAAGAATCTAGAATCAAGTTACACTTACCGAATGAATCTAATGAAATGTCAAACAAGAAACGCATTGTGTGATCGATAAAAAATAAGTCAAATCAAGTTAACTCATCCTCGTATGTAATATTTCCTTGTATTTGAATAAAAAAAATGCAACTACGGATAGGTGCATTAAAGTATTCGTGAAAGATTAACAAAATACATGGGAAAGGAAATAGGTACAAGTAATCATTAACCAATAATAGTTCTCTTATGGATAGTTTTTTTCTTTCTCTAACTACCTTCAATGCTATTAAGTTTTGATCCTCATACCTTTTCATCAAACTCGAAGCCTAATTTCATCAAATCCCGTAATAATAGTCACTAAAATCACACTAATCAATCACAAATGGAACATATGATCTACTTGTTAAACCAAATGCAACAGGAACATGAAACAATACAAATGACCGTAAAAAATCGATACACTTCTTCCCAAAACTAAACAAGAAGTCCATAACCATCTATGAACACTTGTGTCTCAAGAATCCATTTAAATCGATCAATGTCAATTGTCGATTCACAAATCCTTTATTAAGCATAAACGCAAGGATAAGAGTTGTAAAGGACAAACTAACTACTAGTATTCACTTAATAAGAATCGAGAATCAAATTACTCTTACCAAATGAAACTAATGAAACGTCAAACAAGAAACGCAATGTGTGATCGATAAAAATGAAGTCAAATCAAGTTAGCTCGTCTTAGTATGTAATATTTCCTTGTATTTCAATAAAAAAATGCAACTACGCATAGGTGCATTAAAGTATTCGTGAAAAATTAACAAAATACATGGGAAAGGAAATAGGTATAAGTAAACATTAACCATCAATAGTTCTTGCATGGATAGTTTTTTTCTTTCTCTAACTACCTTCAATGCTATTGAGTTTTGTTCCTCATACCTTTTCATCAAACTCAAAGCCTAATTTCATCAAATCCTGTTATAATAGTCACTAAAATCAGACTAATCAATCACAAATGGAACATATGATCTACTTGGTAAACCAAATGCAACAGGAACACGAAACAATACAAATGACCGTAAAAAATCGATACTCTTCTTCCCAAAACTAAACAAGAACTTCATAACCATCTTTGAACACTCTTGCCTCAAGAATCCACTTAAATCAATTTGATAATTGTCGATTCACGAAATCCTTTCTTGAGCATAAACGCAAGCATAAGAGTTGTAAAGGACAAACTAACTACTCGTATTCACTCAATAAGAATCTAGAATCAAATTACACTTACCGAATAAAACTAATCAAAGGTCAAACAGGAAACACAATGTGTGATCGATAAAAAATAAGTCAAATCAAGTTAACTAGTCCTAGTATGTATTCTTTAAAAATCATTTTTCTAGAATTTTTATAATATTTCCATAAAATAGCAGTATAGGCTACAGACCTCTAAAAATTCTGAAATTTTTACATAAGGTCATATACAATATTTAAAGTCCCTCACAAATATTTCATGATTTTTCACACTGTCTAACTATTGAATCTGATTTTCTTCAGTTTATTTTCAAAAATACATATCTTTATTATTTTAACGACTTAATTCATAAAATTCAGTATAAAAATCTAATTTAATGTAGAGATTATTATATAAATTTTCCAGATTTTTATTACCCTTAAATATTTTGTTAGACATTTTTCTCTTATTTCATGGAATAAATCAGATAAATTCGCGCATTAAATAATAAATTCACAAAATTTTCCAGATTATCATATTAAGTATTTTCTGATTGATTTTTAATTTTTTATTCCCACAATCACATTTAATTATGTAACTCATTTTACTTAATATTTCATGAATCAATCTTCATCTTTTATTTCAAAAATCTTGATTATTATAAGTTTCTTTAAATTTTCAGTTTTAAAACTTTTCATTATTGTATTTGATGAAAATCATATGTTAAGGATGTTTTGGGAATAGTTTTGATGTTTATATATATCAAGTTAGTTACATATGTATGTATAACACATGTGTAACCTTTTGTTTCAAGATAGTATGTAGAATTAAAACCTTGTGTTTGGATGAAAGAAAAGGCTAAAGGAGATTAAAAGATGACTCCCAACTTCTTGATTCCAATGTGCCGTTGTTCTTGTGGTTATCTTCCAAAGTTCTTGGTGTTTTAAGACTTCAAAAGGTGTTACTTGAATGAGATGAAACAAAAGCCGAGAGATTCAAGGTTCTTGAGTTGGTTTGTAGGTGGTATGTTTAAGAGAATTTTGAAGGAATATGATAGTGTTTGTAAGGTGTAAAGATTGCTTGAATGGTTTCGGAAGTTCTTATAGCCGAAGGTTTAGAATTTGTTTAGCGGGTGTGGTGTTGTAAGGCCCCGATTCCGGAGACTTCACAGTTGGACATTCACAGCACTATTCATAAAACATTTCATAATTTATTATCACATTGCAGCGGAATTTAAACATTTAAAAGCCATTCATTTATTTATAAACGTTGTTGCTAAGTAATACATATTTGGTATAGTTACAAAAGATCATTAGTTTGCATTACAAAACAACAATGTTATATTCATGAATGGATGTTAGCCTTGTCCCGATGAGTAGCCTCCCCGAGTGCCATCCTCAACAATATTACCTGCCAACTAAAAACGTATAAAAGTCAGCTTTGCTGAGTGAGTCCTAGTTTTAAAATCATAAAAATATCTTGATAGATTTGTATACAAAATACTTCTTAAAGAAAATATCTTATCTTTCTTTTGGATATGATCACACACCATACATACAAATCATATCCATTACATCATCACCATTCTCTTTCTTGCTTATTATTATTATCTTTCACTGTCGATATGGACCAAAGTGCTATACCCCCCATATAATGCGCATAAACCTGGTACTGGGCCTTAAAGTCTATAAATAGACTCCATCCGTGGTGCACATATGCTGGCACCAGTACCGGGGCAGCAACAGTGGTCCCCTCAATCTTAAAGATTGACCCTGTGTACATCCTTTGGGTTAGCTAAACCGTACACAGTTGAGCTAACGATAACATGGTCGTGCACCTCCTGTAAATTTTTACTTGCAAGTCTTTTCATTCCTTATGTTCCACTTTTCGTTAATATTAATCTTTCACTTGATTAATAATAATACTTTATGATCATAGGCAATCCACATAAAGTCACATGTTAATATCATAATAGGCACATAAGGACAGCCCACAACATGCATAAGATAATCAGATACAAGCATCAAGCCAACCATGGTCAAACCCTAATCTTGATCTTCCAAAATTACAGAAAATTTCTTGTCTTAAACTAATGCGGATGAACAAAACCAATGCAAGTGAACAACTTGCAAATGCGGATGAACAACTTGCAAATGCGGATGAACAAAAACTAATGCGGATGAACAACTTGCAAATGCGGATGAACACTTGCAAATGCGGATGAACACTTGCAAATGCAGATGAACACTTGCAAATGCGGATGAACACTTGCAAATGAAGATGAACAAAAACTAATGCGGGTGAACAACTTGCAAATGCGGATGAACAAAAACTAATACGGATGAACACTTGGTAATTATTCTGTCGTAAAAGAAATGCTGATGGACACTGTAGCAAATGCACATGCATAAAAAGAAATGCTGATGGATACTTAGGCTGAATTAAGGCAAATGCGGGTGAACAAAAGTGAATGCGGGTGAACAAAACACTTAGGCAATTATCACAGTGTAAATGCGGATGAACCATCAGACCTGTAAATGAGACTTATGCTATAACCAGTTCTAAAACCTCATTTTCATACATTCTTAACATCGATCTATCATGCTAAACTCTTAGGACAAGCTTACAACCTCATAGAATATAGAAGTTCATACACATACATACACAGTTATCGTACATAACGGTTGTAAAACATTTTAAATGCATTTTCAGCCCCAAAGAAGTTTTAAAACATAGAATCAGGGTCCTAGAACTCACCTATTGCAGCAAACAAGTGATCTCCTCCCAACTTGCGTGCACAAGAGTTCAAACACCTAGAACAAGCCAAAACAAACACCCAAACACTAAAAACACATAGAAATCAGTTTCTAAGGTTGAAACCTCAAAGAAACCGAACCATTTAATCATAAAAACCTACTAACCTTAAATATTCTACTTCTTCTTCACAATTCGACCGAGAGAAAACACAAAACCCAGCTTTCTTTCTTTCTTTTCTTCTTCGGAAAGCAGCAGCAAAAAGAGCATGGGCGACCATGCTCTTTATACACCCACTTTTGACTTTTGTACTATTTTACACTTTTCACCCTTCAACTTTGGCCTTTATAAAAATATTTCGGGTGTTACAAGTCTACCCCCCTTAAAGAGGTTTCATCCCCGAAACCTGTCGTTCTTCAAATAACTAAGGGTAGAGCTGCCTCATTTCTTCTTTGGTCTCCCACGTAGACTCGGAACCCTTTCGATGCCTCCACTGTACCCGCACAAGTGGAACCACTTTATTTCTTAACCTTTTCTCCTTTCAGTCGATGATTGCCACTGGTTGCTCCACATAATTGAGTCGTTCATCCACTTCAATATCATTCAATGGTACAATCATATCTTTGTCAGCTAAGCATTTTCTTAGATGAGATACATGGAATGTCGGGTGAATCCCATTCACATCATCGGGCAATTCTAGTCGATAGGCCACCTCTCCTACTCGTGCAATAATTCGGAAAGGCCCTATGTATCTTGGACTCAACTTCCCCTTCTTCCAGAACCGGATGATCCCTTTTCAAGGCGAGACCTTTAACATAACTTTATCACCCACGTTGAACTCGATGGGTCTACGCCTCTTATCGGCATACGACTTCTGTCTATCCTTCACCGCCTTCATAAAGGCTTTGATCTTTTCCAGCTTCTCAGTCGTAGCCTCAATCACCTCGATGCTTCCCAATTCTTTCTGCCCAATGTCTCCCCAACACACGGGCGTTCTACACCTCCTACCGTACAGCATCTCGTATGGTGGCATACCAATACTGGCATGATAATTGTTGTTGTACTAGAACTCTGCTAACGGTAGGTGATCATCCCAACTTCCTCCAAAGTCATTCACACATGCCCGGAACATATCCTCGAGCTTCTGAATCGTCCGCTCAGACTGACCATCTGTCTGAGGATGGTAAGCCGTGCTAATGTGTAGTCTCGTCCCCATGGAATCATGGAATCTCTTCCAAAACTTTGATGTGAACCGGGTGTCACGATCTGACACAATAGACACCAACACACCATGGCGAGCTACAATCTCTTTGATGAACATGTCGGCCAGTCTCTCGGAGGAATACGTCTCGCGGATCGGTAGGAAGAGAGCACTCTTTGTCAATAAATCACCTATCACCCAAATGGTATCGCACCCCTTCATAGTACGAGGTAGCTTTGTTATGAAGTCCATGGTGATGTGCTCCCACTTCCACTCGGGTATATCCAACGGTTGGATCTTCCTGTATGGTTTCTGATGTTCTGCCTTCACTTGCAAGCAAGTAAGGCACTTACTTACATACTCTACCCGGCCACCAGTAGTCTTTCTTCATGTCTTGATACATCTTGGTAGCACCGGAATGAATGGAGTATCGAGTTTTATGAGCTTCGTCCATAATTCACCCACGTAGATTCCCATATCAAGGAATCCACATTCGTCCAAAGCGGGTTCTAACCCCGTGGGTATTCTCCCCCAATTCTGCAACTAAACCTCTCATCCTTTCAGATTTGAGGTGATCTTCTTTTAACGCCTCATTTTGAAACTCTTTAACTTACGCCTTTACCCGAATCGGTTCGGGTCTCTCCTTCCAGCTAAGGGCATCAGCCACTACGTTGGCCTTGCCCGGGTGGTAATGGATCTCACAATCACAGTCTTTGATTAACTCTAACCACCTTCTCTGCCTCATGTTGAGATCTTTCTGTTCGAAAAAGTATTTCAAGCTCTTGTGATCCGTGAAGATTGTGCACTTGGTCCCGTATAAGTAGTGCCTCCAAATCTTCAATGCAAAGACCACCGCAGCCAATTCTAAATCATGAGTGGGGAAATTAACTTCGTGGGTCTTTAACTGTCGGGACACGTAAGCTATCACTCGTCCATGTTGCATTAGCATGCAACCCAGTCCCGAATAAGATGCATCTAAATACACCACTAAGTCTTCACTTCCTTCGGGCAATGTTAAAATAGGAGCTTGAGTTAATCTTGCCTTTAACTCCTCAAAAGCATCCTCCTGTTCTCGTCCCCACACAAACTTCACATCCTTGCGTGTCAACTTAGTCAAAGGTGAGGCTATCTTGGAAAAGTCTTGGAAAAACCTTCGGTAGTAACCCGCCAAACCCAAGAAACTACGAATCTCGGATGGCGTCATTGGAGACTTCCATTGCATTACCGCTTCAACCTTTGCCGGGTCCACCATAATTCCTTCGGTATTCACCACATGACCAAGAAACTGAACTTCCCGCAACCAAAAGCCCACTTAGAGAATTTAGCATACAACTTCTCCTTTCTAAGTGTCTCTAACACTTCACGTATGTGGCCAGCATGTTCTTCTTTACTCTTCGAATAAATCAGAATATCATCAATAAACACAATCACTAATTTATTTAACATCGGCCGACACACTCGGTTCATCAGATCCATAAAGGCAGCAGGTGCTTTAGTTAAACCGAATGACATAACGAGAAACTCGTAATGTCCATAACGCGTGCGGAACGCTGTCTTCGGGATATCTTGTTCCTTTACCTTCAGCTGATGGTAGCAAGATCGAAGATCTATTCTGGAAAACCAACTGGAACCTCGAAGCTGATCAACCAGGTCGTCAATCCTTGGTAGGGGGTATCTGTTCTTCACTGTCAACTTGTTCAACTCCCGGTAGTCTATACACATTCTCATACTACCATCTTTCTTCTTTACGAATAATACTGGAGCACCCCAAGGAGAGATACTCGGTCTAATGAACCCTTTATCCATCAGTTCCTGTAGCTGATCCATCAGTTCTTTCA
Source organism: Flaveria sonorensis (assembly GCA_025506505.1). Classification (NCBI taxonomy): domain Eukaryota; kingdom Viridiplantae; phylum Streptophyta; class Magnoliopsida; order Asterales; family Asteraceae; genus Flaveria; species Flaveria sonorensis. The sequence goes on from CM046428.1 coordinate 35,230,485, forward strand.
TCTCGGTCGGAGCTAACCGATACGGTGCCTTGGCAACGGGTTACGCACCGAGTATCAGGTCGATCTGAAATTCTATCTCATGGTCCGGTGGCACACCTGGTAGATCTTCGAGAAACACATCCGGGAAATCACGTACCACTCCTTCCATAAAAATGACCGTTGAAAATCGATACACTCCTTCCCAAAACTAAACAAGAACTACCCGTAACCATCTTTGAACACCCTGCCTCAAGAATCCACTTAAATCAATCAAAATAAAAAATTTCGATTCACGGAATCCTTTATTGAGCATAAACGCAAGGATAAGAGTTGTAAAGGACAAACTAACTACTCGTATTCACTCAATAAGAATCTAGAATCAAATTACACTTACCGAATAAAACTAATCAAACGTCAAACAAGAAACGCAATGTGTGATCGATAAAAAAGAAATCAAATCAAGTTAACTCGTCCTAGTATGTAATATTTCCTTGTATTTCAATAAAAGAAATGCAACTACGGATAGGTGCATTAAAGTATTCATGAAAGATTAACAAAATACATGGAAAAAGAAATAGGTGCAAAAAGACATTAAACAACAATAGTTCTCGTAGAGATAGTTATTTGATTTCCCTAATAACCATCAATGTTATGAGTTCTGATCCTCAAACCTTGTCAACACACACGAAGCCTAATTTCATCAAATCCCGTTTTAATGATTACTAAAATCACACTAATCAATCACAAATGGAACATAGGAACTACTATTTAAACTGAATGCAACACGAACACGAAACCATACAAATGACCGTTAAAAATCAATACACTCCTTCTTAAAACTAAACAAGAACTTCCATAACCATCTTTGAACACTCTTGCCTCAAGAATCCATTTAAATCAATAAAAATGACAATTTTCGATTCATGGCTGTCACACCCCGGGCCCAAAGGGGGGTGGGACTTCACAGACTGGTAAAATACATGGCAGAGGAAACTAACCATTAAAGAGCACACAAGGAGAGAAATCACATGGCATTACATTTAAATATCATATCTAGGATATGAAAGTTTTGCCCATAAAATATCACCCATTATAAAATATCCAAATTTTAACAACAACAATCCAAATGTCTAATAATGTTTTATAGTCAAGTAATGCCATTGGTAGTCATGGTGCTAAGCCATCCATAAGTAGGTATTCAATGAAATCCAAGCTTCCATCAAGGGTTACCTGAAACATGCTCAAAAAGATTTTTTTTTTGTCAACTAAAGAGCTGGTGAGTTCAAGTGCTTAAAGTTCAAAAACAAAAGGACTCTTTAGAATCCATAAGTAAATTAAAAAAAAAACATAAGTATCACTATTATGGGGTCATAATCAACCCTGCACTCAGCCCTGGCTGGCATCTTCTAAACTTGTGTTATGCCGGTAATCCCATAGGGAGAGCTGAGCCTCAAACAGTGCACCATACCTGCTGAGTGGTACACCATAGTATCTTATAAAACCTGTTACATGAAACAAATGACCCCACAGGATCTTAGTGTGGTACCCTTCCTCTTATGTCATTTGGTGATGATGGAAGGCACTGTGTGTAAGGGATTCCCCAAGTAGATCTACCCTTATAGAACAAGCGGTTCACCAAGAATTAATGATTGTGATACAATATAAGAGCAGGTTCTAACAATCACCAAAACATATAAGCATCATATTATAGCACGTAAATAATTTCAGTTCAATTACAGCATGTTTTATCCCAAAACAGTAGTAAAGAGGGGACACTAAAACTCATCTTAGAATCAAGTAAAAGTCCTTCAAGTACCAACAAGTCCGAGTCCTAACACCCTATTATCATAATACAAGTAGTAAGATATATGTTCTTAGACTATTGAAAGTTAACTAAGTGCATTTGATGGTCATAAGTTCATGTGGCTTCGTTTCTTAGGAGTTGCGTCAAAAAGTTTCCTTTTTAGGAAAGTTAGGGTTTTCGATACATGGATGACAAGTTATATGACTCTTATGAATTTGTTTATATGATAATAAGTTTGATAAGAGTTGCTGGACATATGGTTACTGAAATTTAGTTATATTTATGGATTTTACACTTTGGTCCCTTAAGTTTCAAAATTTACAATTTTGACCCAAATGTTGCTTTCTTCACATTTCTTGAACCATTATGGCCCTTATTAGCTCCTGTTAAAACTTAATATTTCCAGAATTTAGCTTGAGAGGTTTAAAACACAAAAATTAAGTTACCGGTTACGGTAATACCGTTAATTTAAGCATCTAGTTTTAAATCTTTTAACTCTGACCCATGACACTCAAGTATAACTTTTTAAGAACTTATAACAAAGGTAATAATCTGATCTAAAAGAAATTTTTGGGTTATTTGAATAAAAGCTTCGTTTTTACCCGAAACCGAACACCCTAATACAATTTCTTTCAAATTTTCATCAAAATATCACTTTGAAGTCTTCTAACTTACTAAAATAACATGGATTTATTGGTCTTAGGCTTGTTACACTATTTTTAATATTTTATCCAAAAATCTCCCGGTTTTGGCTTATTTTTGTTAAATAACTTCATAGAAATCACATATCAACCCAATAATTCACCAAATTTGGTTTTTAACACTAAAATACTTATTTTAGAGTCTGGAAATTTTAAAACTTGCAACTTTTTAAGTTTTGACCATTTTGGAGAATTTTACCACATTTTGGGTCTTTAATTTCACCCATTAAGTTTTGACCTTTTTACCTTTTCAACAACTACCATGAACTTTATAAGATTAATATCATCAAAATACTAGAACAAAACATTATCTCATGTTTTGCATTACAGTCATCATTATAGCTTTTTAGAGGGTGTTTTACATCATTTGCACATGTGTAATCATCATAGTTTGAGCATAAACGTTACCAAACCTTCTTGTAACTTTTAATCCAGATTATAAGGATGTTCATAAACTGTTTTTAAGTAGGTTTTAACATAGGTTGAGAGGCTTTTCAAAACGGGTGGGTTATTGGTGCTAAAACACATGGAAAAGAGGGTTTTTGGCGGTGCAAACAAGTGCACCAACCATGGTTCATGATCTACCTTCAAAAGATACCTTTTGTGAAGTTGTGAGTTCCTCAAAAACAGTGGTGTGGCCGAAAGTTTCTGTTTTGAACAAGAAAAGTAAGATTTTTGGTAGAAAAGAGAGGAAAAACTCAAGAAATAGCTTTGTTCGGGTACAATGATGCTTACACTCCAGATATTTCGTGTGTTTGGAATGATTTATAGAGTACGAGAGCTGTTGGTTTGCGAGCTTGGGCTGAAACTTCTTGTTCTTGCAAGAATCTTATGTAAAAACACACTTTAGTTCATCTTTTAGCTTGGTTTGCTCTTGGTCGATGTTGGGGTAGTGCTATCCTTTGGTTTTTGAGGCTGAAATGAGGAAGAATTGCAAGGAAAATTGAAGGTTTGTGGCTGAATTTGTGGAAGAGAGAGGGAGAAATGAAGTTGGGAGTTGGGTTGCATGTATGGGGAAGAGGATGGAGTGTTGAAGTGGGTTTAAGTTTTCAAGAAAGTGGTGAGTGGAGAGGAAGGGAGGCCAAATTAATTGGGGTGGGGAGGGGATTATTTATTTATTTTTATTTTTTTGTAAAGTTTATAAGTTGTAATGTAAATTTGTTATGTAGTGTAGAAGATGGTGATTTCTAGTTTATAAGTTTTTAAGTGTAATGTTGCATATACATGTATGTGTGCCGTAAATGTGTAGGTATACACACATATTATTTGTTTAATTAAAACTCTAATTTTTAGCATAGATTTAATATTTTCTAGAATCGCTTAACAATTTCTAAACTAAGGCTGGACATAGCGGGATCTTCTAAGGCAATTAAGCATAAAATAAATCAACAAGGAAGAAGAAAATAATATTAATAATAAGAATGGAAAATAATGCCAGATTAAATTAAAGTTTTAAAATTGAACCTAGGAGTCGGTTGTTACAAATTATTTGGATAGTGATTGTTATGCAAGAAAATCCATGAATTGATCATGTAGTTCATACCTTGCTAAAAGTAGAAACTTTTGGATATAAGATTTGTGAATTATGATGATTTGATGATGTTGAACATGTTTAAATGATAGTTATGAGCTTGAATAGGTATTGTGTTGATGAATTCATGAGTGAATTGAGCGTTAGATTGGTTTTGGGATGTTACCTTCCCAAAAGGGAAACTTTATTTGTGTGGAACATTGGATAAGGATAATTGGGCATGTTTATGATGTTAGGATCATGTTAGAATGTTTATTGGTGGTATCTAATATGGTGGAATGTGTTAAATGGGTTGTATGGATACTTGATTGGTCAATTGGGAATTTTGGACTTTTATGGATTATACATGATGATGGATTATGTTAAGAGATTATGGAATCATGCTTGGGATTGTAATAGATCATTGTTGGGTATGTTGGTTGGCATGAATCTTGTTGAATAATGGGATGATGATCGTCATACACGCGTGCTAGTCTGAGGCCCCTACTTAGTAGGATTGGTAGGGTTTAGGGTGTGAAGTCGTGAGTGGCTTCACATGGCATGTTGTGCATGATTAGACTTTATGTATGATATACTAGTTGTGATGTAATTATAATTGTGTTGAGCATGTTCACTACTTGAGATTCTCATGAGTTGTATGATAATCTAAGTGGTATGAAGATCTTGGTAGAACAAGTGGTTGATGAAGTGACATATGTGAACAACTTGTATGATAACTATGTATGATGAGTTGCTATGCTTGATTAAATGGGATTTCAACAATAATGTCACCAACGGGTCAAACTGGTCAACTGGGTCAAATGTGTCTTGTCTTTCTAAAACCTTGGGTCAATGTGTTTATTGAGCACTTAGGGATTGTTGATGATTCTGTGTACACGTACTCATGTACTTATGTGTTCTAGGTAACCTATGAAGGTTGTCTTTCCTTTCTCTTAAGTTAGCTATTATATCATTCGTGTGCACAGCAGGTGAGTTCATGCCCCACTTTATTTACACTCTCTTTTGGGGGAGATAGCATACTCGTTCTGAAACGCTTTATTAATTACAAGTTGTGTATAGTGTAATGTAGTGTGATATACTATGAAAGTCCTCACACTTTCGGACCGTTAATATTTGAAACTAGCGGGAAATCTTGGGTAGTACTACTGGGTTTGACTAGCCCCACATGTGCTACTCGAGGTCAAACGGGTGCAATATTGTCCTAACACATAGTGTCACGACCTAGTAAGTCGTGACGGGAGGCAATCAAACGAAAAACTGTCAGCTTCGATCGTGAAATCACTAAGATTATTATTTGTGAATTTAGACTAGCTATCTAATTCAATGCACTCTTATGTTTTATAACTGTTACTGTTATGTTTTACGCAAACTCTTGAACTCACCAACCATTGTGTTGACTCTTTTAGTATGCTGTTCTCAGGTCGTGGTTAATGAAAAGCCTAGGAGCACTCACGGGTCAGCATTTGTGGGTCAGCATTGTTGGGAACATTTGTTGGTTTTGCTATTGAAATAGTTATGTATTTGTTTTGAACAACGGTTGGCGCATGTTTGCACAGTTTACATTGTGTTGCATTACTTTGGTTTGTCATGTTTAGTGAACGCTTTCGCACTATTTTAAAGTTTTAAACTCTGATTTTGCTTCTGATTTTGCTTGAGTGTTTCATATAGAGTCGTTCTGAGTAACTAATGACTGAGATCCTGGTTTGTTCACATGCCTAGCGGTAGCACATGGATTTTTAGGGTGTGACAGATTGGTATCAGAGCCATTGGTTATAGGGAACTAGGTTGTATACACACTAGACTATAATAGCATAGTTTGTTAGTTACTCGTCACTTATTTCCTTACTGTATACTCATTGGCATACGCATCACGTACTTCGCAGCATGGCATCGTCGTCCAGAGATTTAGGCAAGAGACCTGCATGGTCTGAGTCACCTCCTCCTTCTCCTGTATCTGATAGGGGATCAGACTGGCCTCAATATCCTTACCCCCACTGAAGAGATGGATTGGGATCAGCCATTCACATTACCCGAGCGCGATCCTCCGCGGGACAGGAACTTCTATCCTACCTATATACATCGCATGGTTTACAGGGAGCGTGTACCACCTGTAGCTCCTACTCAACCCAGGACTAGATCGTCGATAGCTTCTCCAGCACACACACTTCCTACCTTGGACATCCCACACGAGCAGGCGTTTGCAGCATTGGTGGCTACACTAGACATCGAGCGGCAGCGTATTAGAAGACTCACTGATGAGAACTCCACTTTACGATATGAGATGCGTCAGTTGTGTTTCTAGGTAGAGACGCTTCAGGAACGACTCTAGATGGCCATTAGTGGGCATCATACCCTGGCAGGCAACGTTGTAGCACTTACTGAGCGCATGAACGTGCAAGAGCACCATAACATAGTGATCGACGATAGATTTGCTGATCTGGAGGCACAGCTAGCGGCGCTTCAGATTGCCGAAGTCCCTGCTCCTGAGGAAGACCCTATTGAAGAAGACCCAGAGGAACAACCTAAAGAACAACCGGAAGAAGCCTCGGAGGAAGAAGAACCAGAAGAGATGGAAGAGGACAGTGATGGGTCAAACGTGCTGGATTGATTCTACATTTATATGACTTGGACTATGTAGTGTTTCTTTTCTTTTAAAACCTATGTGGGAAGAGTTGTTTCCCACCTAACTGAAAAACTAAAATTTTGAAATTGATGGAATATTTTGTGAACCGTTTACAATTTATTTATCTTTGGTTATTATTTTTGTTATAAATGTTGTGGTTGTGGTAAATTTAATATTTCTTATTATTTACTGTACTTAAATGAGATTAATGTGTTCGATGTTACTCATTATTGTATTTGTGAATGTAAAGTGAAATATGGACGCAAGAGGACGTGGCCGTGGACGTGGTTCCGATGGTCGTGCCCTGTTAAATTAGCTGCCCTGATAAATCAACATGTGCAAGCAGCGGTTGGTGGACAAGTTGCCCAATTTGGAGGTAAATGATGACCTTGGTCATCAACAGCATAAATCTTTCTACTATATGGTTAACCCATTTGATTGGACTAAATAATCAGAAACATTGAATACAGGACCACCAGCGTGCACATATAAAGCATTCATGGACTGTAAGCCCGACACGTATAGTGGAGCTGAGAGAGCTGTAGGGCTCGTATGTTGGTTTGAGAAGACCGAGTTAGTCTTCTCCAAATGCAACTGTCCAGTAGCGGATCAAGTAAAGTATGCCACGGGGATGCTTGAAGGCACAGTACTCTCATGGTGGAATGCCCAAGTACAAATGCTTGGTCAGGAAATTGCCAATGCTTTACCATGGAATGAATTCAAGGAAATGATGATGGAGGAATATTGCCCTCGTAGCAAAGTTCAAAAGCTGGAAGCTGAATTTTGGCATCTCAAGATGGAAGGATCGGAGATTGAGGCCTACACAACAAGGTCTCACGAGTTGGCAACGCTTTGCCCGGGCATGATCGACACGCCGGTTAAGCGGATTGAGCTTTATCTACGTGGTTTGGTTCCAGAGATACAGAGCATGGTGACTACTGCAAACCTCCCTACTATTCAACAGGTGATCCGACTAGCCCACAAACTCACTGATCAAGCGGTAGAGCAAGGCAAACTACCCAAGCGGGGCGCAGTGGCAAGCGTACCCTAGAATAAACGTAAGTGGGACGGCTCAGGCAACAAGGGATAGTCATCAAACAGTCAACCTCAGTACCAACAGCATCATCAGCAACAAAAGAGGTTCGACAACAACAGAAGCTTCAACCAGACAACTCCCTCAAACCAAGGGCCAAGCGGATACGGAGGGAGACACCCAAAGTGCAACCGGTGTAACTATCATCATGTGGGCAGATGTGACAACTTCAAATCCAGCGCTGTGGAAAGATTGGACATGCAGCGAAAGACTGTCATGGTGAACTGATGAAAAAGCCACAACAATCCCAGGAAACACCCAAAGGCTGCTTTGAATGTGGGAAAGAGGGCCATTACAGGAGGAACTGTCCTCAGTTGAGGAAGAACAGGAATAGTGCAAACAACAGTGGAAACAACAACAACAATAACAACAATAATGGCAATAGCAACAACAACGGTGGTAACAATGGTGGAACAAAAGGGAGAGCCTTTGTTATCGATTCAGGTGAGGCTCTAAACGACCCTACTACTGCTACTGGTAAATTTTCTGTTAATGGTCATTTTGCTACTGTACTGTTTGACACTAGAGCCGATAGAAGTTTCATCTCCACTAAGTTTAGTAGTCTTTTAAGTGATATGCCCTCAGCATTAGAATCTAACTACACCGTAGAGTAGAGCTAGCTGATGGTAAGCAGATTCACGTAACGCATATCCTTAGAGATTGCAAGATAGAACTTGCTGGTCATACCTTTGACATAGATCTCATGCCTGTTACACTAGGGAGTTTTGATGTAGTAGTAGGCATGGATTGGCTTTTCGACAAGCAGGCGGAAGTCATATGTCACGAGAAGATCATACAAATCCCTATTGGTGAAGAAATTCTTACGGTCAGAGGTGATAGAAGTGGTGCAGTGATGGGCATCATCTCATTAATGAAAGCACGGAAGTTGTTGTGGAAAGGTCGCTTAGCCATATTAGCCCTCGTTACTAATAAACAACCAGAAGAAAAGAGGATAGAGGATATCTCTGTCGTTCTTGACTTTCCTGAGGTGTTTCTAAAGGATCTGCCTGGATTACCACCTTATCGTCAAGTTGAATTCCAGATTGATTTGACTCCAGGAGCCACTCCGATTGCGAGAGCACCTTACCGGTTAGCTCCAAACGAACTACAAGAATTATCTGTTCAACTACAAGAGCTATTGGATAAAGGGTTTATCCAACCGAGCTCGTCGCCTTGGGGAGCACCAGTTCTGTTTGTCAAGAAGAAGGTTGGTACATCCGAATGTGCATTGACTATAGAGAACTAAACAAGGTTACGATCAAGAATAGATACCCAATACCTCTTATAGATGATTTGTGCGATCAACTTCAAGGATCAAGCTATTATTCTAAGATTGACTTGAGGTCTAGGTACCATCAACTGAGAGTTTGACAGGAAGACATCTCGAAGACCGCTTTCCGTACACGTTACGGTCATTACGAGTTCTTGGTCATGCCATTCGGGTTGACGAATGCACCAGCCGTATTCATGGATAATGTGTGCAAACCCTATCTCGATCAGTTTGTTATTATTTTTATTGATGACATATTGATCTACTCAAGGACCGAGGAAGAACATGAGGAACACTTACGTTTAATCTTGGAATTACTTAGGAAGGAACAACTGTAAGCCAAGTTTTCTAAGTGTGATTTCTGGATACGTGAAGTGCAATTCTTAGGTCATATTGTTAATGAGAAAGGAATACATGTCGATCCTACAAAGATTGAAGCAATAAAGAATTGGACGGTACCTAAAACGCCAAGCGAGATACGACAGTTTCTTAGACTGGCAGGATACTAACAGCGATTCATTGAAGGATTTTCTAAGATCGTTCAACCTCTCACAGCCTTGACTCACAAGGGAACAACATACAAATAGGGTGAGAATCAGGAATCTGCTTTCTAATTACTGAAACAGAAACTGTGTAGCACACCGATATTGGCGTTACTGGAGGGAAGTGATGACTTCGTAGTCTATTGTGATGCTTCTATTCAAGGACTTGGTTGTGTCTTGATGCAATGAGATAAAGTGATAGCTTACGCCTCAAGAAAACTAAAGGTACATGAGAAAAACTATACCACCCATGACTTGGAACTGGGTGCGGTAGTTTTTGCCTTAAAGATCTAGAGACATTACTTGTACGGTACCAAGTTCACTATCTACACCGATCACAAGAGTCTTCAACACATCTTTGAGAAGAAGGAATTGAACATGAGGCAAAGACGCTGGGTAGAATTATTGAACGACTATGATTGTGCTATCAAATATCATCCGGGAAAGGCTAATGTAGTCCCTGACGCATTGAGTAGAAAGGAGACTACTAAGCCTCGATGAGTGCGAGCTTTGCAGCTTACGATTAGCACTCACTTACCTGAACAAATCCAAGAGGCTCAGACAGAAGCTCTGAAAACAGAAAACATTGGGTCTGAATTGTTACGGGGAATGGATAAAAAGTTGGAAGTAAAGGTGGATGGAATTCGTTATTTCATGGATAGACTTAGGATACCTTTGCATGGAAATCTAAGAGACTTGGTTATGAGTAAGGCACACAAGTCTAAGTACTCTATACATCTTGGATCTGACAAGATGTATCATGACCTCAAGGCGCACTACTGGTGGCCTAACATGAAAGCGGATGTAGCTACATATGTGAGCAAGTGCTTGACCTGATCGAAAGTAAAAGTGGAATATCAGAAACCATCTGGGCTATTACAACAACCTGAGATTCCTATGTGGAAGTAGGAACAGATTTCAATGGATTTCATTACCAAACTACCCCGGACTCCTACTGGTTGTGACACGATATGGGTGATCGTTGATCGATTGACTAAGTCTGCACACTTCTTGGCGATCAAGGAAACAGATAAAATGGACAAGTTAACTTGAATTTATCTAAAGGAGATAGTTTCAAGACATGGTGTACTGGTCTCAATTATTTCTGATCGCGATGCTCGTTTCACATCACACTTCTAGCAGTCATTACAGAAATCTTTGGGTACGCGATTAGACATGAGTACTGCTTATCATCCACAAACCGATGGTCAAAGTGAGCGTACTATACAGACATTGGAGGACATGCTACATGCTTGTGTGATTAACTTCGGGAATAACTGGGAAGCTCACCTACCATTGGTGGAATTTTTTTACAATAATAGTTATCACACCAGTATAAAGGCAGCACCTTTTGAAGCCTTGTATGGATGAAAATGTAGATCACCAATTTGCTGGGCTGAAATTGGTGATAGTCAGCTAACGGGTCCTGAGTTAGTGCACAAAACCACGGAGAAGATCGTATAAATAAGGAACCGTATGGCTGCAGCGCGAGAGCGAAAAAAGAGCTATGCAGATAAGCGATGGAAACCTTTGGAGTTTCAGGTCGGTGACAAAGTTTTACTGAAAGTCTCACCGTGGAAAGGCGTGATTCGATTTGGTAAAAGAGGAAAGCTAAATCCGAGATACGTTAGACCATTTGAGATTTTGGAAAGAATAGGTCTGGTGGCCTACCGATTAGCCCTACCTGACTCGCTCAGTGGAATCCATAATGTATTTCATGTCTCAAACTTGAAGAAGTGCTTACCGGACGAAACAATGGTAGTACGTCTTGAGGAAGTGCAAGTAGATGAGCAATTACGCTTCATTAAAGAACCAGTCGAGGTGATGGATTGTGAAGTAAAGACGCTTAAGCAAAGCAAGATACCCATAGTCAAAGTTCGTTGGAACTCGAGACGTGGACCGGAATTCACGTGGGAACATGTGGACCAGATGAAGCTTAAGTATCCTTAGCTGTTCAAAACAACGACGACGGCCAGCGAAGGTATTGATTAAATTTCTGGACGAAATTTCTTTCAACATGGGGATGAAGTGACAACTCACCCGAAACTAACTCGATTACTTTGTACCAATGTAGTAGACCAGTGATGGAACACACCATATAACACAATTTTTGGGATGAAAATTCTTTCAACATGGGGATAATGTGACATCCGGTACTTTTCCGTTACCAAACTCTGTTAGTTCCGTTAGGTCTTGCATACACGTGTCGTGAGCACACACTAGTTGTCGTTGAACGTTGGTGACTTAATAATAATTAACAATGATAAACAGATAATAATTTAACTAATAATGTTGATTATTAGTTTGTGGCTAATATTAACTGTGAATTTTACGTGTTAATGTGATTACGTGTTATATTTATGTTATGTGCTTTATCATTAGTTGAGTTATACATGATTATTATTGATGATTAATAAAATTGGTGTTTAGTAGTTAAAAATTATTTAAAAAGTGTTAGAAAGATTGGTTTTTATAAAATATAAACAATAAGGGCTAAAAGGTAACATTTCTAAACATAATATTACCAAAAACAAACCCAACCCACCCTAATCCCCACCCCCATTCGGCCGCGATCTCACTTCTCTCCCCCTCTCCCTTGCGATTTCGAACCAAGAACAAACATTCATCATCGATTTTGATCAAATACAAGGGTTACAACACGTTAACAACATCAATTCTTAGCCATTAAGCGATTAAAGGTTAGATTTTTATGAGTTTTTCATGGTTTTTGAAGGGTGGCCGAACCCTAGTTCGAATTCTATATATGATGTCGAATTTTGATTGGTATGTTGATTGTATGATGTTAGTTAGATTGTATTGATGATAGTTTACGTGGATTATGCAAGAAATTCGTACTTTTGATGCGTAGTTCATAGCTTACTATTAATAGTAACTTTATTGCATGAACTTGGTGATTTGATGATGAATTGATGATGTTGTGATGATAATGATGTTATGTGGATGTTGGATAGTGATTGTTATGCAAGAAAATCCATGAATTGATCATGTAGTTCATACCTTGCTAAAAGTAGAAACTTTTGGATATGAGATTTCTGAATTATGATGATTTGATGATGTTGAACATGTTTAAATGATAGTTATGAGCTTGATTAGGTATTGTGTTGATGAATTCATAATTGAATTGAGTGTTAGATTGATTTTGGGATGTTACCTTACCAAAAGAGAAACTTTATTTGTGTGGAACATTGGATAAGGAGAATTGGGCATGTTTATGATGTTAGGATCATGTTAGAATGTTTATTGGTGGTGTCTAATGTGGTGGAATGTGTTAAATGGGTTGTATGGATACTTGATTGGTCAACTGGGAAATTTGGACTTTTATGGATTATACATGATGATGGATTATGTTAAGAAATTATGGAATCATGCTTGGGATTGTAATCGATCATTGTTGGGTATATTGGTTGGCATGAATCTTGTTGAATAATGGGATGATGATCGTCATACATGCGTGCGAATCTGAGGCCCCTACTTAGTAGGATTGGCAGGGTTTAGGGTGTGAAGTCGTGAGTGGCTTCACATGGCATGTTGTGCATGATTAGACTTTATGTATGATATACGAGTTGTGATGTAATTATAATTGTGTTGAGCATGTTGACTACTTGAGATTCGCATGAGTTGTATGATAATCTAAGTGGTATGATGATCTTGGTAGAACAAGTGGTTGATAAAGTAACATATGTGAACAACTTGTATGATAACTATGTATGATGAGCTGCTATGCTTGATTAAATGGGATTTCAACAATAATGTCACCAACGGGTCAAACGGGTCAACTGGGTCAAATGTGTCTTGTTTTTCTAAAACCTTGGGTCAATGTGTTTATTGAGCACTTAGGGATTGTTGATGATTCTGTGTACACGTACTCATGTACTTGCGTGTTCTAGGTAACCTTTAAAGGTTGTCTTTCCTCTCTCTCAAGTTAGCTTTTATATCATTCGTGTGCACAGCAGGTGAGTTCATGCCCCACTTTATTTACACTCTCTTTTGGGGGAGATAGCATACTCGTTTTGAAATGCTTTATTGATTATAAGTTGTGTATAGTGTAATGTAGTGCGATATACTATGAAAGTCCTCACACTTTCGGATAGTTAATATTTGAAACTAGCGGGAAATCTTGGGTAGTACTACTGGGTTTGACAAGCCCCACCTGTGCGACTCGAGGTCAAACGGGTTCAATATTGTCCTAACACATGGTGTCACGACCTAGTATGTCGTGACGGGAGGCAATCAAACGAAACACTGTCAGCTTCGATAGCGAAATCACTACGATTATTACTTGTGAATTTAGACTAGCTATCTAATTCAATGCACTCTTATGTTTTGTAACTATTACTGTTATGTTTTACGCAAACTCTTGAACTCACCAACCATTGTATTGACTCTTTTAGTATGCTATTCTCAGATCGTGGTTAATGAAAAGCCTAGGAGCACTCACGGGTCAGCATTTGTGGGTCAGCATTGTTGGGAACATTTGTTAGTTTTGCTATTGAAATAATTATGTATTTGTTTTGAACAACGGTTGGCACGTGTTTGCGCATTTTACATTGTGTTGCATTACTTTGGTTTGTATTGTTTACTGAATGCTTCCGCACTATTTTAAAGTTTTAAACTCTGATTTTGCTTCTGATTTTGCTTCAATGTTTCATATAGAGTCATTCTGAATAACTAATGACTGAGATCCTGGTTTGTTCACACGCCTCGCGGTAAAACCCCGCAAGTGGATTTTGAGGGTGTGACATAATTTCATCAAATCCCGTTATAATGATGACTAAAATCACACTAATCAATCACAAATGGAACATAGGATCTACTGTTTAAACCGAATGCAACACAAACACGAAAACATACAAATGACCGTTGAAAATCGATACACTCCTTTTAAAAACTAAAGAAGAACTCTCCTTAACTATCTTTGAACACTCTTGCCTCAAGAATCCACTTAAATCAATCAAAATGACAATTGCCGATTCACGTAATCCTTTATTGAGCATAAACGCAAGGATAAGAGTTGTAAAGGACAAACTAACTACTCGTATTCACTCAATAAGAATCTAGAATCAAATTACACTTTCCGAATAAAACTAATCAAACGTCAAAACAGGAAACGCAATGTGTGATCGATAAAAAAAATGTCAAATCAAGTTAACTTGTCCTAGTATGAAATATTTCCTTGTATTTCAATAAAAAAAATGCAACTATGGATAGCTTCATTAAAGTATTTATGATAGATTAACAAAATACATAGGAAAAGAAATACGTACAAAAAGACATCAAACAACAATAGTTCTCGTAGAGATTGTTACTTGCTTTCCCTAATAACCTTCAATGATATGGACTTTTGATCATCAAACCTTGTCAACACACTCGTAGCCTAATTTCATCAAATTCCATTATAATGATGAATAAAACCACACTAATCAATCACAAATGGAACATAGGCTCTGCTGTTTAAACCGAATGCAACACGAACACGAAACCATACAAATGACCGTTAAAAATCGATACACTCCTTTTCAAAACTAAACAAGAACTCCCAGTAACTATCTTTGAACACTCTTGCTCTAGAATCCACTTAAATCAATCGAAATGACAATTATCGATTCGTGGAATCCTTTATTGAGCATAAACGTAAGGATAAGAGTTGTAAAGGACAAACTAACTACTCATATTCACTCAATAAGAATCTAAAGTCAAATTACACTTACCGAATAAAACTAATCAAATGTCAAACATGAAACGCAATGTGTGATCGATAAATAATAAGTCAAATCAAGTTAACTCGTCCTAGTATGTAATATTTCCTTGTATTTCAATAAGAAAATGTAACTATGGATAGGTGCATTAAAGTATTCATGAAAGATTAACAAAATACTTGGGATAGGAAATACATACAAGAAAACATTAAACAACAATAGTTCTCACATGGATAGTTTGTTTCTTTCGCTAACTACCTTCAATGCTATTGAGTTTTGATCCACATTCCTTTTCAATAAACTTGAAGCCTAATTTCATGAGATCCTATTATATAGTCACTAAAATCACACTAATCAATCACAAATGGAACATATGATCTAATTGTTAAACCGGATGCAACAAGAACACGAAACAATACAAATTACCGTAAAAAATCAATACACTTCTTCCCAAAACTAAACAAGAACTCTCCATAATCATCTTTGAACACTCTTGCCTCAAGAATCCACTTAAATCAATCAAAATGACAATTGTCGATTCACGAAATTCTTTATTGAGCATAAACGCAAGGAGAAGAGTTGTTAAGGACAAACTAACTACTCGTATTCACTCAATAAGAATCTAGAATCAAATTATACTTACCGAATGAAACAAATGTAATGTCAAACAAGAAACACAATGTGTGATCGATAAAAATGAAGTCAAATCAAGTTAACTCGTCCTAGTATGCAATATTTCCTTGTATTTCAATAAAAAAATGCAACTACGGATAGGTGCATTAAAGTGTTCATGAAAGATTAACAAAATACATAGGAAAAAAAATACATACAAAAGGACATTAAATAACAATAGTTCTCGCAGAGATAGTTATTTGCTTTCCCTAATAACCTTCAATGCTATGGAGTCAACACACTCGAAGCCTAATTTAAAAAAATCCCGTTATAATGATGACTAAAATCACACTAATCAATCACAAATGGAACATAGGATCTACTGTTTAAACCGAATGCAACACGAACACGAAACCATACAAATGACCGTTGAAAATCGACACACTCTGTTTCAAAACTAAACAAGAACTCCCCATAACCAGCTTTGAACACTCTTGCCTCAAGAATCCACTTAAATCAATCAAAATGACAATTGTCGATTCACGGAATCCTTTATTGAGCATAAACGCAAGGATTAGAGTTGTAAAGGACAAACTAACTACTCATATTCACTCAATAATAATCTAAAGTTAAATTACACTTACCGAATAAAACTAATCAAACGTCAAACAGGAAACGCAATGTGTGATCGATTAAAAATAAGTCAAATCAAGTTAACTCGTCCTAGTATGTAATATTTTCTTGTATTTCAATAAGAAAATGTAACTATGGATAGGTGCATTAAAGTATTCATGAAAGATTAACAAAATACTTGGGATAGGAAATACGTACAAGAAAACATTAAACAACAATAGTTCTCGCATGGATATTTTGTTTCTTTCGCTAACTACCTTCAATGCTATTAAGTTTTGATCCTCATTCCTTTTCAATAAACTCGAAGCCTAATTTCATGAGATCCTATTATATAGTCACTAAAATCACACTAATCAATCACAAATGGAACATATGATCTAATTGTTAAACCGGATGCAACAGGAACACGAAACAATGCAAATTACCGTAAAAAATCAATACACTTCTTCCCAAAACTAAACAAGAACTCTCCATAATCATCTTTGAACACTCTTGCCTCAAGAATCCACTTAAATCAATCAAAATGACAATTGTCGATTCACGAAATTCTTTATTGAGCAAAAACGCAAGGAGAAGAGTTGTTAAGGACAAACTAACTACTCGTATTCACTCAATAAGAATCTAGAATCAAATTATACTTACCGAATGAAACTAATGTAATGTCAAACAACAAACGCAATGTGTGATCGATAAAAATGAAGTCAAATCAAGTTAACTCGTCCTAGTATGCAATATTTCCTTGTATTTCAATAAAAAAATGCAACTACGGATAGGTTCATTAAAGTGTTCATGAAAGATTAACAAAATACATAGGAAAAAAAATACATACAAAAAGACATTAAATAACAATAGTTCTCGCAGAGATAGTTATTTGCTTTCCCTAATAACCTTCAATGCTATGGAGTATTGATCCTTAAACCTTGTCAACACACTCGAAGCCTAATTTCAAAAAATCCCGTTATAATGATGACTAAAATCACACTAATCAATCACAAATGGAACATAGGATCTACTGTTTAAACCGAATGCAACACGAACACGAAACCATACAAATGACCGTTGAAAATCGACACACTCTGTTTCAAAACTAAACAAGAACTCCCCATAACCATCTTTGAACACTCTTGCCTCAAGAATCCACTTAAATCAATCAAAATGACAATTGTCGATTCACGGAATCCTTTATTGAGCATAAACGCAAGGATTAGAGTTGCAAAGGACAAACTAACTACTCATATTCACTCAATAAGAATCTAAAGTCAAATTACACTTACCGAATAAAACTAATCAAACGTCAAACAGGAAACGCAATGTGTGATCGATAAAAAATAAGTCAAATCAAGTTAACTCGTCCTAGTATGTAATATTTCCATGTATTTCAATAAGAAAATGTAACTATGGATAGGTGCATTAAAGTATTCATGAAAGATTAACAAAATACTTGGGATAGGAAATACGTACAAGAAAACATTAAACAACAATAGTTCTCGCATGGATATTTTGTTTCTTTCGCTAACTACCTTCAATGCTATTGAGTTTTGATCCTCATTCCTTTTCAATAAACTCGAAGCCTAATTTCATGAGATCCTATTATATAGTCACTAAAATCACACTAATCAATCACAAATGGAACATTTGATCTAATTGTTAAACCGGATGCAACAGGAACACGAAACAATGCAAATTACCGTAAAAAATCAATACACTTCTTCCCAAAACTAAACAAGAACTCTCCATAATCATCTTTGAACACTCTTGCCTCAAGAATCCACTTAAATCAATCAAAATGACAATTGTCGATTCACGAAATTCTTTATTGAGCATAAACGCAAGGAGAAGAGTTGTTAAGGACAAACTAACTACTCGTATTCACTCAATAAGAATCTAGAATCAAATTATACTTACCGAATGAAACTAATGTAACGTCAAACAAGAAACTCAATGTGTGATTGATAAAAATGAAGTCAAATCAAGTTAACTCGTCCTAGTATGCAATATTTCCTTGTATTTCAATAAAAAAATGCAACTATGGATAGGTGCATTAAAGTCTTCATGAAAGATTAACAAAATACATAGGAAAAAAATACATACAAAAAGACATTAAATAACAATAGTTCTCGCAGAGATAGTTATTTGCTTTCCCTAATAACCTTCAATGCTATGGAGTATTGATCCTTAAACCCTGTCAACACACTCGAAGCCTAATTTCATAAAATCCCGTTATAATGATGACTAAAATCACACTAATCAATCACAAATGGAACATAGGATCTACTGTTTAAACGAATGCAACACGAACACGAAACTATACAAATGACCGTTTAAAATCGACACACTCTGTTTCAAAACTAAACAAGAACTCCCCATAACCATCTTTGAACACTCTTGCCTCAAGAATCCACTTAAATTAATCAAAATGACAATTGTCGATTCACGAAATCCTTTATTGAGCATAAACGCAAGGATTAGAGTTGTAAAGGACAAACTAACTACTCATATTCACTCAATAAGAATCTAAAGTCAAATTACACTTACCGAATAAAACTAATCAAACGTCAAACAGGAAACACAATGTGTGATCGATAACAAATAAGTCAAATCAAGTTAACTCGTCCTAGTATGTAATATTTCCTTGTATTTCAATAAAAAAATGTAACTATGGATAGGTGCATTAAAGTATTCATGAAAGATTAACAAAATACTTGGGATAGGAAATACGTACAAGAAAACATTAAACAACAATAGTTCTCGCATGGATATTTTGTTTCTTTCGCTAACTACCTTCAATGCTATTGAGTTTTGATCCTCATTCCTTTTCAATAAACTCGAAGCCTAATTTCATGAGATCCTATTATATAGTCACTAAATTCACACTAATCAATCACAAATGGAACATATGATCTAATTGTTAAACCGGATGCAACAGGAACACGAAACAATGCAAATTACCGTAAAAAATCAATACACTTCTTCCCAAAACTAAAAAAGAACTCTCCATAATCATCTTTGAACACTCTTGCCTAAAGAATCCACTTAAATCAATCAGAATGACAATTGTCGATTCACGAAATTCTTTATTGAGCATAAACGCAAGGAAAAGAGTTGTTAAGGACAAACTAACTACTCGTATTCACTCAATAAGAATCTAGAATCAAATTATACTTACCGAATGAAACTAATGTAACGTCAAACAAGAAACTCAATGTGTGATCGATAAAAATGAAGTCAAATCAAGTTATCTCGTCCTAGTATGCAATATTTCCTTGTATTTCAATAAAAAAATGCAACTACGGATAGGTGTATTAAAGTGTTCATGAAAGATTAACAAAATACATAGGAAAAGAAATACGTACAAAAAGACATTAAATAACAATAGTTCTCGCAGAGATAGTATTTGCTTTCCCTAATAACCTTCAATGCTATGGAGTATTGATCCTTAAACCTTGTCAACACACTCGAAGCCTAATTTCATAAAATCCCGTTATAATGATGACTAAAATCACACTAATCAATCACAAATGGAACATAGGATCTACTGTTTAAACCGAATGCAACACGAACACGAAACCATACAAATGACCGTTGAAAATCGACACACTCCGTTTCAAAACTAAACAAGAACTCCCCGTAACCATCTTTGAACACTCTTGCATCAAGAATCAACTTAAATCAATCAAAATGACAATTGTCGATTCACAGAATCCTTTATTGAGCATAAACGCAAGGATAAGAGTTGGACAAACTAACTAAACATATTCACTCAATAAGAATCTAGAATCAAATTACACTTAATGAATACAACTAATCAAACATCAAACAGGAAACGCAATGTGTGATCGATAAAAAAGAAGTCAAATCAAGTTAACTTGTCCTAGTATGTAATATTTCCTTGTATTTCAATAAAAAAATGCAACTATGGATAGGTTCAGTAAAGTATTCATGAAATATTAACAAAATACATGGGAAAAGAAATACGTACAAAAAGACATCAAACTACAATAGTTCTCGCAGAGATAGTTACTTGCTTTCCCTAATAACCTTCAATGATATGGAGTTTTGATCATCAAACCTTGTCAACACACTCATAGCCTAATTTCATAAAATTCCATTATAATGATGAATAAAATCACACTAATCAATCACAAATGGAACATAGGATCTACTGTTTAAACCGATAGCAACACCAACACGAAACCATACAAATGACCGTTAAAAATCGATACACTCCTTTTCAAAACTAAACAAGAACTCCCAGTAACTATGTTTGAACACTCTTGCTTTAGAATCCACTTAAATCAATCAAAATGACAATTAGATTCGCGGAATCCTTTATTGAGCATAAACGCAAGGATAAGAGTTGTAAAGGACAAACTAACTACTCATATTCACTCAATAAGAATCTAAAGTCAAAATACACTTACCGAATAAAACTAATCAAACGTCAAACAGGAAACGCAATGTGTGATCGATAAAAAATAAGTTAACTCATCCTAGTATGTAATATTTCCTTGTATTTCAATAAAAAAATGTAACTATGGATAGGTGCTTTAAAGTATTCATGAAAGATTAACAAAATACTTGGGATAGGAAATACGTACAAGAAAACATTAAACAACAATAGTTCTCGCATGGATAGTTTGTTTCTTTCGCTAACTACCTTCAATGCTATTGAGTTTTGATCCTCGTTCCTTTTCAATAAACTTGTAGCCTAATTTCATGAGATCCTATTTTATAGTCACTAAAATCACACTAATCAATCACAAATGGAACATATGATCTAATTGTTAAACCGGATGCAACAGGAACACGAAACAATGCAAATTACCGTAAAAAATCAATACACTTCTTCCCAAAACTAAACAAGAACTCTCCATAATCATCTTTGAACACTCTTGCCTCAAGAATCCACTTAAATCAATCAAAATGACAATTGTCGATTCACGAAATTCTTTATTGAGCATAAACGCAAGGAGAAGAGTTTCTAAGGACAAACTAACTACTCGTATTCACTCAATAAGAATCTAGAATCAAATTATACTTACCGAATGAAACTAATGTAACGTCAAACAAGAAACTCAATGTGTGATCGATAAAAATGAAGTCAAATCAAGTTAACTCGTCCTAGTATGCAATATTTCCTTGTATTTCAATAAAAAATGCAACTACGGATAGGTGCATTAAAGTGTTCATGAAAGATTAACAAAATACAAGGAAAAGAAATACGTACAAAAAGACATTAAATAACAATAGTTCTCGCAGAGATAGTATTTGCTTTCCCTAATAACCTTCAATGCTATGGAGTATTGATCCTTAAACCTTGTCAACACACTCGAAGCCT
This sequence comes from Flaveria sonorensis, assembly GCA_025506505.1. Taxonomy (NCBI): domain Eukaryota; kingdom Viridiplantae; phylum Streptophyta; class Magnoliopsida; order Asterales; family Asteraceae; genus Flaveria; species Flaveria sonorensis. The sequence goes on from CM046428.1 coordinate 35,252,328, forward strand.
AATTTCATAAAATCCTGTTATAATGATGACTAAAATCACACTAATCAATCACAAATGGAACATAGGATCTACCGTTTAAACCGAATGCAACACGAACACGAAACCATACAAATGATCGTTGAAAATCGACACACTCCGTTTCAAAACTAAACAAGAACTCCCCGTAACCATCTTTGAACACTCTTGCCTCAAGAATCCACTTAAATCAATCAAAATGAAAATTGTCGATTCACAGAATCCTTTATTGAGCATAAACGCAAGGATAAGAGTTGTAAAGGACAAACTAACTAAACGTATTCACTCAATAAGAATCTAGAATCAAATTACACTTACCGAATAAAACTAATCAAACGTCAAACAGGAAACGCAATGTGTGATCGATAAAAAAGAAGTCAAATCAAGTTAACTTGTCCTAGTATGTAATATTTCCTTGTATTTCAATAAAAAAATGCAACTATGGATAGGTTCATTAAAGTATTCATGAAAGATTAACAAAATACATGGGAAAAGAAATACGTACAAAAAGACATCAAACTACAATAGTTCTCGCAGAGATAGTTACTTGCTTTCCCTAATAACCTTCAATGATATGGAGTTTTGATCATCAAACCTTGTCAACACACTCGTAGCCTAATTTCATAAAATTCAATTATAATGATGAATAAAATCAACTAATCAATCACAAATGGAACATAGGATCTACTGTTTAAACCGAATGCAACACGAACACGAAACATACAAATGACCGTTAAAAATCGATACACTCCTTTTAAAACTAAACAAGAACTCCCAGTAACTATCTTTGAACACTCTTGCTCTAGAATCCACTTAAATCAATCAAAATTACAATTAGATTCGCGGAATCCTTTATTGAGCATAAACGCAAGGATAAGAGTTGTAAAGGACAAACTAACTACTCATATTCACTCAATAAGAATCTAAAGTCAAAATACACTTACGGAATAAAACTAATCAAACGTCAAACAGGAAACGCAATGTGTGATCGATAAAAAATAAGTCAAATCAAGTTAACTCATCCTAGTATGTAATATTTCCTTGTATTTCAATAAAAAAATGTAACTATGGATAGGTGCATTAAAGTATTCATGAAAGATTAACAAAATACTTGGGATAGGAAATACGTACAAGAAACATTAAACAACAATAGTTCTCGCATGGATAGTTTGTTTCTTTCGCTAACTACCTTCAATGCTATTGAGTTTTGATCCTCATTCCTTTTCAATAAACTCGAAGCCTAATTTCATGAGATCCTATTATATAGTCACTAAAATCACACTAATCAATCACAAATGGAACATATGATCTAATTGTTAAACCGGATGCAACAGGAACACGAAACAATACAAATTACCGTAAAAAATCAATACACTTCTTCCCAAAACTAAACAAGAACTCTCCATAATCATCTTTGAACACTCTTGCCTCAAGAATCCATTTAAATCAAACAAAATGACAATTGTCGATTCACGAAATTCTTTATTGAGCATAAACGCAAGGAGAAGAGTTGTTAAGGACAAACTAACTACTCGTATTCACTCAATAAAAATCTAGAATCAAATTATACTTACCGAATGAAACTAATGTAACGTCAAACAAGAAACGCAATGTGTGATCGATAAAAATGAAGTCAAATCAAGTTAACTCATCCTCGTATGCAATATTTTCTTGTATTTCAATAAAAAAATGCAACTACGGATAGGTGCATTAAAGTGTTCATGAAAGATTAACAAAATACATAGGAAAAGAAATACGTACAAAAAGACATTAAATAACAATAGTTCTCGCAGAGATAGTATTTGCTTTCCCTAATAACCTTCAATGCTATGGAGTATTGATCCTTAAACCTTGTCAACACACTCGAAGCCTAATTTCATAAAATCCTGTTATAATGATGACTAAAATCACACTAATCAATCACAAATGGAACATAGGATCTACCGTTTAAACCGAATGCAACACGAACACGAAACCATACAAATGATCGTTGAAAATCGACACACTCCGTTTCAAAACTAAACAAGAACTCCCCGTAACCATCTTTGAACACTCTTGCCTCAAGAATCCACTTAAATCAATCAAAATGAAAATTGTCGATTCACAGAATCCTTTATTGAGCATAAACGCAAGGATAAGAGTTGTAAAGGACAAACTAACTAAACGTATTCACTCAATAAGAATCTAGAATCAAATTACACTTACCGAATAAAACTAATCAAACGTCAAACAGGAAACGCAATGTGTGATCGATAAAAAAGAAGTCAAATCAAGTTAACTTGTCCTAGTATGTAATATTTCCTTGTATTTCAATAAAAAAATGCAACTATGGATAGGTTCATTAAAGTATTCATGAAAGATTAACAAAATACATGGGAAAAGAAATACGTACAAAAAGACATCAAACTACAATAGTTCTCGCAGAGATAGTTACTTGCTTTCCCTAATAACCTTCAATGATATGGAGTTTTGATCATCAAACCTTGTCAACACACTCGTAGCCTAATTTCATCAAATTCCATTATAATGATGAATAAAATCACACTAATCAATCACAAATGGAACATAGGATCTACTGTTTAAACCGAATGCAACACGAACACGAAACCATACAAATGACCGTTAAAAATCGATACACTCCTTTTTAAAACTAAACAAGAACTCCCAGTAACTATCTTTGAACACTCTTGCTCTAGAATCCACTTAAATCAATCAAAATTACAATTAGATTCGCGGAATCCTTTATTGAGCATAAACGCAAGGATAAGAGTTGTAAAGGACAAACTAACTACTCATATTCACTCAATAAGAATCTAAAGTCAAATACACTTACCGAATAAAACTAATCAAACGTCAAACAGGAAACGCAATGTGTGATCGATAAAAATAAGTCAAATCAAGTTAACTCGTCCTAGTATGTAATATTTCCTTGTATTTCAATAAAAAAATGTAACTATGGATAGGTGCATTAAAGTATTCATGAAAGATTAACAAAATACTTGGGATAGGAAATACGTACAAGAAAACATTAAACAACAATAGTTCTCGCATGGATAGTTTGTTTCTTTCGCTAACTACCTTCAATGCTATTGAGTTTTGATCCTCATTCCTTTTCAATAAACTCGAAGCCTAATTTCATGAGATCCTATTATATAGTCACTAAAATCACACTAATCAATCACAAATGGAACATATGATCTAATTGTTAAACCGGATGCAACAGGAACACGAAACAATACAAATTACCGTAAAAAATCAATACACTTCTTCCCAAAACTAAACAAGAACTCTCCATAATCATCTTTGAACACTCTTGCCTCAAGAATCCATTTAAATCAATCAAAATGACAATTGTCGATTCACGAAATTCTTTATTGAGCATAAACGCAAGGAGAAGAGTTGTTAAGGACAAACTAACTACTCGTATTCACTCAATAAAAATCTAGAATCAAATTATACTTACCGAATGAAACTAATGTAACGTCAAACAAGAAACGCAATGTGTGATCGATAAAAATGAAGTCAAATCAAGTTAACTCGTCCTAGTATGCAATATTTCCTTGTATTTCAATAAAAAAATGCAACTACGGATAGGTGCATTAAAGTGTTCATGAAAGATTAACAAAATACATAGGAAAAGAAATACGTACAAAAAGACATTAAATAACAATAGTTCTCGCAGAGATAGTATTTGCTTTCCCTAATAACCTTCAATGCTATGGAGTATTGATCCTTAAACCTTGTCAACACACTCGAAGCCTAATTTCATAAAATCCTGTTATAATGATGACTAAAATCACACTAATCAATCACAAATGGAACATAGGATCTACTGTTTAAACCGAATGCAACACGAACACGAAACCATACAAATGATCGTTGAAAATCGACACACTCCGTTTCAAAACTAAACAAGAACTCCCCGTAACCATCTTTGAACACTCTTGCCTCAAGAATCCACTTAAATCAATCAAAATGACAATTGTCGATTCACAGAATCCTTTATTGAGCATAAACGCAAGGATAAGAGTTGTAAAGGACAAACTAACTAAACGTATTCACTCAATAAGAATCTAGAATCAAATTACACTTACCGAATAAAACTAATCAAACGTCAAACAGGAAACGCAATGTGTGATCGATAAAAAAGAAGTCAAATCAAGTTAACTTGTCCTAGTATGTAATATTTCCTTGTATTTCAATAAAAAAATGCAACTATGGATAGGTTCATTAAAGTATTCATGAAAGATTAACAAAATACATGGGAAAAGAAATACGTACAAAAAGACATCAAACTACAATAGTTCTCGCAGAGATAGTTACTTGCTTTCCCTAATAACCTTCAATGATATGGAGTTTTGATCATCAAACCTTGTCAACACACTCGTAGCCTAATTTCATCAAATTCCATTATAATGATGAATAAAATCACACTAATCAATCACAAATGGAACATAGGATCTACTGTTTAAACCGAATGCAACACGAACACGAAACCATACAAATGACCGTTAAAAATCGATACACTCCTTTTTAAAACTAAACAAGAACTCCCAGTAACTATCTTTGAACACTCTTGCTCTAGAATCCACTTAAATCAATCAAAATTACAATTAGATTCGCGGAATCCTTTATTGAGCATAAACGCAAGGATAAGAGTTGTAAAGGACAAACTAACTACTCATATTCACTCAATAAGAATCTAAAGTCAAAATACACTTACGGAATAAAACTAATCAAACGTCAAACTGGAAACGCAATGTGTGATCGATAAAAAATAAGTTAACTCATCCTAGTATGTAATATTTCCTTGTATTTCAATAAAAAAATGTAACTATGGATAGGTGCATTAAAGTATTCATGAAAGATTAACAAAATACTTGGGATAGGAAATACGTACAAGAAAACATTAAACAACAATAGTTCTCGCATGGATAGTTTGTTTCTTTCGCTAACTACCTTCAATGCTATTGAGTTTTGATCCTCATTCCTTTTCAATAAACTCGAAGCCTAATTTCATGAGATCCTATTATATAGTCACTAAAATCACACTAATCAATCACAAATGGAACATATGATCTAATTGTTAAACCGGATGCAACACGAACACGAAACAATACAAATTACCGTAAAAAATCAATACACTTCTTCCCAAAACTAAACAAGAACTCTCCATAATCATCTTTGAACACTCTTGCCTCAAGAATCCATTTAAATCAATCAAAATGACAATTGTCGATTCACGAAATTCTTTATTGAGCATAAACGCAAGGAGAAGAGTTGTTAAGGACAAACTAACTACTCGTATTCACTCAATAAAATCTAGAATCAAATTATACTTACCGAATGAAACTAATGTAACGTCAAACAAGAAACGCAATGTGTGATCGATAAAAATGAAGTCAAATCAAGTTAACTCGTCCTAGTATGCAATATTTCCTTGTATTTCAATAAAAAATGCAACTACGGATAGGTGCATTAAAGTGTTCATGAAAGATTAACAAAATACATAGGAAAAGAAATACGTACAAAAAGACATTAAATAACAATAGTTCTCGCAGAGATAGTATTTGCTTTCCCTAATAACCTTCAATGCTATGGAGTATTGATCCTTAAACCTTGTCAACACACTCGAAGCCTAATTTCATAAAATCCTGTTATAATGATGACTAAAATCACACTAATCAATCACAAATGGAACATAGGATCTACTGTTTAAACCGAATGCAACACGAACACGAAACCATACAAATGATCGTTGAAAATCGACACACTCCGTTTCAAAACTAAACAAGAACTCCCCGTAACCATCTTTGAACACTCTTGCCTCAAGAATCCACTTAAATCAATCAAAATGAAAATTGTCGATTCACAGAATCCTTTATTGAGCATAAACGCAAGGATAAGAGTTGTAAAGGACAAACTAACTAAACGTATTCACTCAATAAGAATCTAGAATCAAATTACACTTACCGAATAAAACTAATCAAACGTCAAACAGGAAACGCAATGTGTGATCGATAAAAAAGAAGTCAAATCAAGTTAACTTGTCCTAGTATGTAATATTTCCTTGTATTTCAATAAAAAAATGCAACTATGGATAGGTTCATTAAAGTATTCATGAAGGATAACAAAATACATGGGAAAAGAAATACGTACAAAAGACATCAAACTACAATAGTTCTCGCAGAGATAGTTACTTGCTTTCCCTAATAACCTTCAATGATATGGAGTTTTGATCATCAAACCTTGTCAACACACTCGTAGCCTAATTTCATCAAATTCCATTATAATGATGAATAAAATCTCACTAATCAATCACAAATGGAACATAGGATCTACTGTTTAAACCGAATGCAACACGAACACGAAACAATACAAATGACCGTTAAAAATCGATACACTCCTTTTCAAAACTAAACAAGAACTCCCAGTAACAATCTTTGAACACTCTTGCTCTAGAATCCACTTAAATGAATCAAAATGACAATTATCAATTCGCGGAATCCTTTATTGAGCATAAACGCAAGGATAAGAGTTGTAAAGGACAAACTAACTAGTCATATTCACTCAATAAGAATCTAAAGTCAAATTACACTTACCGAATAAAACTAATCAAACGTCAAACAGGAAACGCAATGTGTGATCGATAAAAAATAAGTCAAATCAAGTTAACTCGTCCTAGTAGGTAATATTTCCTTGTATTTCAATAAAAAAATATAACTATGGATAGGTGCATTAAAGTATTCATGAAAGATTAACAAAATACTTGGGATAGGAAATACGTACAAGAAAACATTAAACAACAATAGTTCTCGCATGGATAGTTTGTTTCTTTCGCTAACTACCTTCAATGCTATTGAGTTTTGATCCTCATTCCTTTTCAATAAACTCGAAGCCTAATTTCATGAGATCCTATTATATAGTCACTAAAATCACACTAATCAATCACAAATGGAACATATGATCTAATTGTTAAACCGGATGCAACAGGAACACGAAACAATACAAATTACCGTAAAAAATCAATACACTTCTTCCCAAAACTAAACAAGAACTCTCCATAATCATCTTTGAACACTCTTGCCTCAAGAATCCACTTAAATCAATCAAAATGACAATTGTCGATTCACGAAATTCTTTATTGAGCATAAACGCAAGGAGAAGAGTTGTTAAGGACAAACTAACTACTCGTATTCACTCAATAAAATCTAGAATCAAATTATACTTACCGAATGAAACTAATGTAACGTCAAACAAGAAACGCAATGTGTGATCGATAAAAATGAAGTCAAATCAAGTTAACTCGTCCTAGTATGCAATATTTCCTTGTATTTCAATAAAAAAATGCAACTACGGATAGGTGCATTAAAGTGTTCATGAAAGATTAACAAAATACATAGGAAAAGAAATACGTACAAAAAGACATTAAATAACAATAGTTCTCGCAGAGATAGTATTTGCTTTCCCTAATAACCTTCAATGCTATGGAGTATTGATCCTTAAACCTTGTCAACACACTCGAAGCCTAATTTCATAAAATCCTGTTATAATGATGACTAAAATCACACTAATCAATCACAAATGGAACATAGGATCTACTGTTTAAACCGAATGCAACACGAACACGAAACCATACAAATGACCGTTGAAAATCGACACACTCCGTTTCAAAACTAAACAAGAACTCCCCGTAACCATCTTTGAACACTCTTGCCTCAAGAATCCACTTAAATCAATCAAAATGACAATTGTCGATTCACAGAATCCTTTATTGAGCATAAACGCAAGGATAAGAGTTGTAAAGGACAAACTAACTAAACGTATTCACTCAATAAGAATCTAGAATCAAATTACACTTACCGAATAAAACTAATCAAACGTCAAACAGGAAACGCAATGTGTGATCGATAAAAAAGAAGTCAAATCAAGTTAACTTGTCCTAGTATGTAATATTTCCTTGTATTTCAATAAAAAATGCAACTATGGATAGGTTCATTAAAGTATTCATGAAAGATTAACAAAATACATGGGAAAAGAAATACGTACAAAAGACATCAAACTACAATAGTTCTCGCAGAGATAGTTACTTGCTTTCCCTAATAACCTTCAATGATATGGAGTTTTGATCATCAAACCTTGTCAACACACTCGTAGCCTAATTTCATCAAATTCCATTATAATGATGAATAAAATCACACTAATCAATCACAAATGGAACATAGGATATACTGTTTAAACCGAATGCAACACGAACACGAAACCATACAAATGACCGTTAAAAATCGATACCCTCCTTTTCAAAACTAAACAAGAACTCCCAGTAACAATCTTTGAACACTCTTGCTCTAGAATCCACTTAAATCAATCAAAATGACAATTATCGATTCGCGGAATCCTTTATTGAGCATAAACGCAAGGATAAGAGTTGTAAAGGACAAACTAACTAGTCATATTCACTCAATAAGAATCTAAAGTCAAATTACACTTACCGAATAAAACTAATCAAACGTCAAACAGGAAACGCAATGTGTGATCGATAAAAAATAAGTCAAATCAAGTTAACTCGTCCTAGTATGTAATATTTCCTTGTATTTCAATAAAAAATAACTATGGATAGGTGCATTAAAGTATTCATGAAAGATTAACAAAATACTTGGGATAGGAAATACGTACAAGAAAACATTAAACAACAATAGTTCTCGCATGGATAGTTTGTTTCTTTCGCTAACTACCTTCAATGCTATTGAGTTTTGATCCTCATTCCTTTTCAATAAACTCGAAGCCTAATTTCATGAGATCCAATTATATAGTCACAAAAATCACACTAATCAATCACAAATGGAACATATGACCTAATTGTTAAACCGGATGCAACAGGAACACGAAACAATACAAATTACCGTAAAAAATCAATACACTTCATCCCAAAAGTAAACAAGAACTCTCCATAATCATCTTTGAACACTCTTGCCTCAAGAATCCACTTAAATCAATCAAAATGACAATTGTTGATTCACGAAATTCTTTATTGAGCATAAACGCTAGGAGAAGAGTTGTTAAGGACAAACTAACTACTCGTATTCACTCAATAAGAATCTAGAATCAAATTATACTTACCGAATGAAACTAATGTAACGTCAAACAAGAAACGCAATGTGTGATCGATAAAAATGAAGTCAAATCAAGTTAACTCGTCCTAGTTTGCAATATTTCCTTGTATTTCAATAAAAAAATGCAACTACGGATAGGTGCATTAAAGTGTTCATGAAAGATTAACAAAATACATAGGAAAGAAATACGTACAAAAAGACATTAAATAACAATAGTTCTCGCAGAGATAGTATTTGCTTTCCCTAATAACCTTCAATGCTATGGAGTATTGATCCTTAAACCTTGTCAACACACTCGAAGCCTAATTTCATAAAATCCTAATGATGACTTCACACTAATCAATCACAAATGGAACATAGGATCTATAATGATGACTAAAATCACACTAATCAATCACAAATGGAACATAGGATCTACTGTTTAAACCGAATGCAACACGAACACGAACCATACAAATGATCGTTGAAAATCGACACACTCGTTTCAAAACTAAACAAGAACTCCCCGTAACCATCTTTGAACACTCTTGCCTCAAGAATCCACTTAAATCAATCAAAATGACAATTGTCGATTCACAGAATCTTTATTGAGCATAAACGCAAGGATAAGAGTTGTAAAGGACAAACTAACTAACGTATTCACTCAATAAGAATCTAGAATCAAATTACACTTACCGAATAAAACTAATCAAACGTCAAACAGGAAACGCAATGTGTGATCGATAAAAAAGAAGTCAAATCAAGTTAACTTGTCCTAGTATGTATATTTCCTTGTATTTCAATAAAAAAATGCAACTATGGATAGGTTCATTAAAGTATTCATGAAAGATTAACAAAATACATGGGAAAAGAAATACGTACAAAAAGACATCAAACTACAATAGTTCTCGCAGAGATAGTTACTTGCTTTCCCTAATAACCTTCAATGATATGGAGTTTTGATCATCAAACCTTGTCAACACACTCGTAGCCTAATTTCATCAAATTCCATTATAATGATGAATAAAATCTCACTAATCAATCACAAATGGAACATAGGATCTACTGTTTAAACCGAATGCAACACGAACACGAAACCATACAAATGACCGTTAAAAATCGATACACTCCTTTTCAAAACTAAACAAGAACTCCCGTAACATCTTTGAACACTCTTGCTCTAGAATCCACTTAAATCAATCAAAATGACAATTATCGATTCGCGGAATCCTTTATTGAGCATAAACGCAAGGATAAGAGTTGTAAAGGACAAACTAACTAGTCATATTCACTCAATAAGAATCTAAAGTCAAATTACACTTACCGAATAAAACTAATCAAACGTCAAACAGGAAACGCAATGTGTGATCGATAAAAAATAAGTCAAATCAAGTTAACTCGTCCTAGTATGTAATATTCCTTGTATTTCAATAAAAAAATATAACTATGGATAGGTGCATTAAAGTATTCATGAAAGATTAACAAAATACTTGGGATAGGAAATACGTACAAGAAAACATTAAACAACAATAGTTCTCGCATGGATAGTTTGTTTCTTTCGCTAACTACCTTCAATGCTATTGAGTTTTGATCCTCATTCCTTTTCAATAAACTCGAAGCCTAATTTCATGAGATCCTATTATATAGTCACTAAAATCACACTAATCAATCACAAATGGAACATATGATCTAATTGTTAAACCGGATGCAACAGGAACACGAAACAATACAAATTACCGTAAAAAATCAATACACTTCTTCCCAAAACTAAACAAGAACTCTCCATAATCATCTTTGAACACTCTTGCCTCAAGAATCCACTTAAATCAATCAAAATGACAATTGTCGATTCGTGAAATTCTTTATTGAGCATAAACGCAAGGAGAAGAGTTGTTAAGGACAAACTAACTACTCGTATTCACTCAATAAAAATCTAGAATCAAATTATACTTACCGAATGAAACTAATGTAACGTCAAACAAGAAACGCAATGTGTGATCGATAAAAATGAAGTCAAATCAAGTTAACTCGTCCTAGTATGCAATATTTCCTTGTATTTCAATAAAAAAATGCAACTACGGATAGGTGCATTAAAGTGTTCATGAAAGATTAACAAAATACATAGGAAAAGAAATACGTACAAAAAGACATTAAATAACAATAGTTCTCGCAGAGATAGTATTTGCTTTCCCTAATAACCTTCAATGCTATGGAGTATTGATCCTTAAACCTTGTCAACACACTCGAAGCCTAATTCATAAAATCCTGTTATAATGATGACTAAAATCACACTAATCAATCACAAATGGAACATAGGATCTACCGTTTAAACCGAATGCAACACGAACACGAAACCATACAAATGATCGTTGAAAATCGACACACTCCGTTTCAAAACTAAACAAGAACTCCCCGTAACCATCTTTGAACACTCTTGCCTCAAGAATCCACTTAAATCAATCAAATTGTCGATTCACAGAATCCTTATTGAGCATAAACGCAAGGAAAGAGTTGTAAAGGACAAACTAACTAAACGTATTCACTCAATAAGAATCTAGAATCAAATTACACTTACCGAATAAAACTAATCAACGTCAAACAGGAAACGCAATGTGTGATCGATAAAAAAGAAGTCAAATCAAGTTAACTTGTCCTAGTATGTAATATTTCCTTGTATTTCAATAAAAAAATGCAACTATGGATAGGTTCATTAAAGTATTCATGAAAGATTAACAAATACATGGGAAAAGAAATACGTACAAAAAGACATCAAACTACAATAGTTCTCGCAGAGATAGTTACTTGCTTTCCCTAATAACCTTCAATGATATGGAGTTTTGATCATCAAACCTTGTCAACACACTCGTAGCCTAATTTCATCAAATTCCATTATAATGATGAATAAAATCACACTAATCAATCACAAATGGAACATAGGATCTACTGTTTAAACCGAATGCAACACGAACACGAAACCATACAAATGACCGTTAAAAATCGATACACTCCTTTTTAAAACTAAACAAGAACTCCCAGTAACTATCTTTGAACACTCTTGCTCTAGAATCCACTTAAATCAATCAAAATTACAATTATCGATTCGCGGAATCCTTTATTGAGCATAAACGCAAGGATAAGAGTTGTAAAGGACAAACTAACTAGTCATATTCACTCAATAAGAATCTAAAGTCTAATTACACTTACCGAATAAAACTAATCAAACGTCAAACAGGAAACGCAATGTGTGATCGATAAAAAATAAGTCAAATCAAGTTAACTCGTCCTAGAATGTAATATTTCCTTGTATTTCAATAAAAAAAATGTAACTATGGATAGGTGCATTAAAGTATTCATGAAAGATTAACAAAATACTTGGGATAGGAAATACGTACAAGAAAACATTAAACAACAATAGTTCTCGCATGGATAGTTTGTTCTTTCGCTAACTACCTTCAATGCTATTGAGTTTTGATCCTCATTCCTTTTCAATAAACTCGAAGCCTAATTTCATGAGATCCTATTATATAGTCACTAAAATCACACTAATCAATCACAAATGGAACATATGATCTAATTGTTAAACCGGATGCAACAGGAACACGAAACAATACAAATTACCGTAAAAAATCATACACTTCTTCCCAAAACTAAACAAGAACTCTCCATAATCATCTTTGAACACTCTTGCCTCAAGAATCCACTTAAATCAATCAAAATGACAATTGTCGATTCCGAAATTCTTTATTGAGCATAAACGCAAGGAGAAGAGTTGTTAAGGACAAACTAACTACTCGTATTCACTCAATAAAAATCTAGAATCAAATTATACTTACCGAATGAAACTAATGTAACGTCAAACAAGAAACGCAATGTGTGATCGATAAAATGAAGTCAAATCAAGTTAACTCGTCCTAGTATGCAATATTTCCTTGTATTTCAATAAAAAAATGCAACTACGGATAGGTGCATTAAAGTGTTCATGAAAGATTAACAAAATACATAGGAAAAGAAATACGTACAAAAAGACATTAAATAACAATAGTTCTCGCAGAGATAGTATTTGCTTTCCCTAATAACCTTCAATGCTATGGAGTATTGATCCTTAAACCTTGTCAACACACTCGAAGCCTAATTTCATAAAATCCTGTTATAATGATGACTAAAATCACACTAATCAATCACAAATGGAACATAGGATCTACTGTTTAAACCGAATGCAACACGAACACGAAACCATACAAATGATCGTTGAAAATCGACACACTCCGTTTCAAAACTAAACAAGAACTCCCCGTAACCATCTTTGAACACTCTTGCCTCAAGAATCCACTTAAATCAATCAAAATGAAAATTGTCGATTCACAGAATCCTTTATTGAGCATAAACGCAAGGATAAGAGTTGTAAAGGACAAACTAACTAACGTATTCACTCAATAAGAATCTAGAATCAAATTACACTTACCGAATAAAACTAATCAAACGTCAAACAGGAAACGCAATGTGTGATCGATAAAAAGAAGTCAAATCAAGTTAACTCGTCCTAGTATGTAATATTTCCTTGTATTTCAATAAAAAAATGCAACTACGGATAGGTTCATTAAAGTATTCATGAAAGATTAACAAAATACATGGGAAAAGAAATACGTACAAAAAGACATCAAACTACAATAGTTCTCGCAGAGATAGTTACTTGCTTTCCCTAATACCTTCAATGATATGGAGTTTTGATCATCAAACCTTGTCAACACACTCGTAGCCTAATTTCATCAAATTCCATTATAATGATGAATAAATCACACTAATCAATCACAAATGGAACATAGGATCTACTGTTTAAACCGAATGCAACACGAACACGAAACCATACAAATGACCGTTAAAAATCGATACACTCCTTTTTAAAACTAAACAAGAACTCCCAGTAACTATCTTTGAACACTCTTGCTCTAGAATCCACTTAAATCAATCAAAATGACAATTATCGATTCGCGGAATCCTTTATTGAGCATAAACGCAAGGATAAGAGTTGTAAAGGACAAACTAACTAGTCATATTCACTCAATAAGAATCTAAAGTCAAATTACACTTACCGAATAAAACTAATCAAACGTCAAACCAGGAAACGCAATGTGTGATCGATAAAAATAAGTCAAATCAAGTTAACTCGTCCTAGTATGTAATATTTCCTTGTATTTCAATAAAAAAATGTAACTATGGATAGGTGCATTAAAGTATTCATGAAAGATTAACAAAATACTTGGGATAGGAAATACGTACAAGAAAACATTAAACAACAATAGTTCTCGCATGGATAGTTTGTTTCTTTCGCTAACTACCTTCAATGCTATTGAGTTTTGATCCTCATTCCTTTTCAATAAACTCGAAGCCTAATTTCATGAGATCCTTTATATAGTCACTAAAATCACACTAATCAATCACAAATGGAACATATGATCTAATTGTTAAACCGGATGCAACAGGAACACGAAACAATACAAATTACCGTAAAAAATCAATACACTTCTTCCCAAAACTAAACAAGAACTCTCCATAATCATCTTTGAACACTCTTGCCTCAAGAATCCACTTAAATCAATCAAAATGACAATTGTCGATTCGCGAAATTCTTTATTGAGCATAAACGCAAGGAGAAGAGTTGTTAAGGACAAACTAACTACTCGTATTCACTCAATAAGAATCTAGAATCAAATTATACTTACCGAATGAAACTAATGTAACGTCAAACAAGAAACGCAATGTGTGATCGATAAAAATGAAGTCAAATCAAGTTAACTCGTCCTAGTATGCAATATTTCTTGTATTTCAATAAAAAAATGCAACTACGGATAGGTGCATTAAAGTGTTCATGAAAGATTAACAAAATACATAGGAAAAGAAATACGTACAAAAAGACATTAAATAACAATAGTTCTCGCAGAGATAGTATTTGCTTTCCCTAATAACCTTCAATGCTATGGAGTATTGATCCTTAAACCTTGTCAACACACTCGAAGCCTAATTTCATAAAATCCTGTTATAATGATGACTAAAATCACACTAATCAATCACAAATGGAACATAGGATCTACTGTTTAAACCGAATGCAACACGAACACGAAACCATACAAATGATCGTTGAAAATCGACACACTCGTTTCAAAACTAAACAAGAACTCCCCGTAACCATCTTTGAACACTCTTGCCTCAAGAATCCACTTAAATCAATCAAAATGAAATTGTCGATTCACGGAATCCTTTATTGAGCATAAACGCAAGGATAAGAGTTGTAAAGGACAAACTAACTAAACGTATTCACTCAATAAGAATCTAGAATCAAATTACACTTACCGAATAAAACTAATCAAACGTCAAACAGGAAACGCAATGTGTGATCGATAAAAAAGAAGTCAAATCAAGTTAACTGTCCTAGTATGTAATATTTCCTTGTATTTCAATAAAAAAATGCAACTATGGATAGGTCATTAAAGTATTCATGAAAGATTAACAAAATACATGGGAAAAGAAATACGTACAAAAAGACATCAAATACAATAGTTCTCGCAGAGATAGTTACTTGCTTTCCCTAATAACCTTCAATGATATGGAGTTTTGATCATCAAACCTTGTCAACACACTCGTAGCCTAATTTCATCAAATTCTATAATAATGATAAAATCACACTAATCAATCACAAATGGAACATAGGATCTACTGTTTAAACGAATGCAACACGAACACGAAACCATACAAATGACCGTTAAAAATCGATACACTTCTTTTTAAAACTAAACAAGAACTCCCAGTAATATCTTTGAACACTCTTGCTCAAGAATCCACTTAAATCAATCAAAATGACAATTATCGATTCGCGAATCCTTTATTGAGCATAAACGCAAGGATAAGAGTTGTAAAGGACAAACTAACTACTCATATTCACTCAATAAGAATCTAAAGTCAAATTACACTTACCGAATAAAACTAATCAAACGTCAAACAGGAAACGCAATTTGTGATCGATAAAAAATAAGTCAAATCAAGTTAACTCGTCCTAGAATGTAATATTTCCTTGTATTTCAATAAAAAAAATGTAACTATGGATAGGTGCATTAAAGTATTCATGAAAGATTAACAAAATACTTGGGATAGGAAATACGTACAAGAAAACATTAAATAACAATAGTTCTCGCAGAGATAGTATTTGCTTTCCCTAATAACCTTCAATGCTATGGAGTATTGATCCTTAAACCTTGTCAACACACTCGAAGCCTAATTTCATAAAATCCTGTTATAATGATGACTAAAATCACACTAATCAATCACAAATGGAACATAGGATCTACTGTTTAAACCGAATGCAACACGAACACGAAACCATACAAATGATCGTTGAAAATCGACACACTCCGTTTCAAAACTAAACAAGAACTCCCCGTAACCATCTTTGAACACTCTTGCCTCAAGAATCCCCTTAAATCAATCAAAATGACAATTGTCGATTCACGAAATCCTTTATTGAGCATAAACGCAAGGATAAGAGTTGTAAAGGACAAACTAACTAAACGTATTCACTCAATAAGAATCTAGAATCAAATTACACTTACCGAATAAAATAATCAAACGTCAAACAGTAAACGCAATGTGTGATCGATAAAAAGAAGTCAAATCAAGTTAACTCGTCCTAGTATGTAATTTTCCTTGTATTTCAATAAAAAAATGCACTACGGATAGGTTCATTAAAGTATTCATGAAAGATTAACAAAATACATGGGAAAAGAAATACGTACAAAAAGACATCAAACTACAATAGTTCTCGCAGAGATAGTTACTTGCTTTCCCTAATAACCTTCAATGATATGGAGTTTTGATCATCAAACCTTGTCAACACACTCGTAGCCTAATTTCATCAAATTCCATTATAATGATGAATAAAATCACACTAATCAATCACAAATGGAACATAGGATCTACTGTTTAAACCGAATGCAACACGAACACGAAACCATACAAATGACCGTTAAAAATCGATACACTCCTTTTCAAAACTAAACAAGAACTCCCAGTAACTATCTTTGAACACTCTTGCTCTAGAATCCACTTAAATCAATCAAAATGACAATTATCGATTCGCGGAATCCTTTATTGAGCATAAACGCAAGGATAAGAGTTGTAAAGGACAAACTAACTAGTCATATTCACTCAATAAGAATCTAAAGTCAAATTACACTTACCGAATAAAACTAATCAAACGTCAAACAGGAAACGCAATGTGTGATCGATAAAAAATAAGTCAAATCAAGTTAACTCGTCCTAGTATGTAATATTTCCTTGTATTTCAAAAAAAAATGTAACTATGGATAGGTGCATTAAAGTATTCATGAAAGATTAACAAAATACTTGGGATAGGAAATACGTACAAGAAAACATTAAACAACAATAGTTCTCGCATGGATTTTGTTTCTTTCGCTAACTACCTTCAATGCTATTGAGTTTTGATCCTCATTCCTTTTCAATAAACTCGAAGCCTAATTTCATGAGATCCTTTATATAGTCACTAAAATCACACTAATCAATCACAAATGGAACATATGATCTAATTGTTAAACCGGATGCAACAGGAACACGAAACAATACAAATTACCGTAAAAAATCAATACACTTCTTCCCAAAACTAAACAAGAACTCTCCATAATCATCTTTGAACACTCTTGCCTCAAGAATCCACTTAAATCAATCAAAATGACAATTGTCGATTCGCGAAATTCTTTATTGAGCATAAACGCAAGGAGAAGAGTTGTTAAGGACAAACTAACTACTCGTATTCACTCAATAAAATCTAGAATCAAATTATACTTACCGAATGAAACTAATGTAACGTCAAACAAGAAACGCAATGTGTGATCGATAAAAATGAAGTCAAATCAAGTTAACTCGTCCTAGTATGCAATATTTCCTTGTATTTCAATAAAAAAATGCAACTACGGATAGGTGCATTAAAGTGTTCATGAAAGATTAACAAAATACATAGGAAAAGAAATACGTACAAAAAGACATTAAATAACAATAGTTCTCGCAGAGATAGTATTTGCTTTCCCTAATAACCTTCAATGCTATGGAGTATTGATCCTTAAACCTTGTC
Organism: Flaveria sonorensis; assembly: GCA_025506505.1. NCBI lineage: Eukaryota > Viridiplantae > Streptophyta > Magnoliopsida > Asterales > Asteraceae > Flaveria > Flaveria sonorensis. Next base: position 35,270,571 of record CM046428.1, read on the forward strand.
AACACACTCGAAGCCTAATTTCATAAAATCCCGTTATAATGATGACTAAATCACACTAATCAATCACAAATGGAACATAGGATCTACTGTTTAAACCGAATGCAACACGAACACGAAACCATACAAATGATCGTTGAAAATCGACACACTCCGTTTCAAAACTAAACAAGAACTCCCCGTAACCATCTTTGAACACTCTTGCCTCAAGAATCCACTTAAATCAATCAAAATGACAATTGTCGATTCACGAATCCTTTATTGAGCATAAACGCAAGGATAAGAGTTGTAAAGGACAAACTAACTAACGTATTCACTCAATAAGAATCTAGAATCAAATTACACTTACCGAATAAAACTAATCAAACGTCAAACAGGAAACGCAATGTGTGATCGATAAAAAGAAGTCAAATCAAGTTAACTTGTCCTAGTATGTAATATTTCCTTGTATTTCAATAAAAAAATGCAACTATGGATAGGTTCATTAAAGTATTCATGAAAGATTAACAAAATACATGGGAAAAGAAATACGTACAAAAAGACATCAAACTACAATAGTTCTCGCAGAGATAGTTACTTGCTTTCCCTAATACCTTCAATGATATGGAGTTTTGATCATCAAACCTTGTCAACACACTCGTAGCCTAATTTCATCAAATTCCATTATAATAATGAATAAAATCACACTAATCAATCACAAATGGAACATAGGATCTACTGTTTAAACCGAATGCAACACGAACACGAAACCATACAAATGACCGTTAAAAATCGATACACTCCTTTTCAAAACTAAACAAGAACTCCCAGTAACTATCTTTGAACACTCTTGCTCTAGAATCCACTTAAATCAATCAAAATGACAATTATCGATTCGCGGAATCCTTTATTGAGCATAAACGCAAGGATAAGAGTTGTAAAGGACAAACTAACTACTCATATTCACTCAATAAGAATCTAAAGTCAAATTACACTTACCGAATAAAACTAATCAAACGTCAAACAGGAAACGCAATGTGTGATCGATAAAAATAAGTCAAATCAAGTTAACTCGTCCTAGTATGTAATATTTCCTTGTATTTCAATAAAAAAATGTAACTATGGATAGGTGCATTAAAGTATTCATGAAAGATTAACAAAATACTTGGGATAGGAAATACGTACAAGAAAACATTAAACAACAATAGTTCTCGCATGGATAGTTTGTTTCTTTCGCTAACTACCTTCAATGCTATTGAGTTTTGATCCTCATTCCTTTCAATAACTCGAAGCCTAATTTCATGAGATCCTATTATATAGTCACTAAAATCACACTAATCAATCACAAATGGAACATATGATCTAATTGTTAAACGGATGCAACAGGAACACGAAACAATACAAATTACCATAAAAAATCAATACACTTCTTCCCAAAACTAAACAAGAACTCTCCATAATCATCTTTGAACACTCTTGCCTCAAGAATCCACTTAAATCAATCAAAATGACAATTGTCGATTCGCGAAATTCTTTATTGAGCATAAACGCAAGGAGAAGAGTTGTTAAGGACAAACTAACTACTCGTATTCACTCAATAAAAATCTAGAATCAAATTATACTTACCGAATGAAACTAATGTAACGTCAAACAAGAAACGCAATGTGTGATCGATAAAAATGAAGTCAAATCAAGTTAACTCGTCCTAGTATGCAATATTTCCTTGTATTTCAATAAAAAATGCAACTACGGATAGGTGCATTAAAGTGTTCATGAAAGATTAACAAAATACATAGGAAAAGAAATACGTACAAAAAGACATTAAATAACAATAGTTCTCGCAGAGATAGTATTTGCTTTCCCTAATAACCTTCAATGCTATGGAGTATTGATCCTTAAACCTTGTCAACACACTCGAAGCCTAATTTCTAAAATCCTGTTATAATGATGACTAAAATCACACTAATCAATCACAAATGGAACATAGGATCTACTGTTTAAACCGAATGCAACACGAACACGAAACCATACAAATGACGTTGAAAATCGACACACTCCGTTTCAAAACTAAACAAGAACTCCCCGTAACCATCTTTGAACACTCTTGCCTCAAGAATCCACTTAAATCAATCAAAATGACAATTGTCGATTCATAATCCTTTATTGAGCATAAACGCAAGGATAAGAGTTGTAAAGGACAAACTAACTAAACGTATTCACTCAATAAGAATCTAGAATCAAATTACACTTACCGAATAAAACTAATCAAACGTCAAACAGGAAACGCAATGTGTGATCGATAAAAAAGAAGTCAAATCAAGTTAACTTGTCCTAGTATGTAATATTTCCTTGTATTTCAATAAAAAAATGCAACTATGGATAGGTTCATTAAAGTATTCATGAAAGATTAACAAAATACATGGGAAAAGAAATACGTACAAAAAGACATCAAACTACAATAGTTCTCGCAGAGATAGTTACTTGCTTTCCTAATAACCTTCAATGATATGGAGTTTTGATCATCAAACCTTGTCAACACACTCGTAGCCTAATTTCATCAAATTCCATTATAATGATGAATAAAATCACACTAATCAATCACAAATGGAACATAGGATCTACTGTTAAACCGAATGCAACACGAACACGAACCATACAAATGACCGTTAAAAATCGATACACTCCTTTTTAAAACTAAACAAGAACTCCCAGTAACTATCTTTGAACACTCTTGCTCTAGAATCCACTTAAATCAATCAAAATGACAATTATCGATTCGCGGAATCCTTTATTGAGCATAAACGCAAGGATAAGAGTTGTAAAGGACAAACTAACTACTCATATTCACTCAATAAGAATCTAAAGTCAAATTACACTTACCGAATAAAACTAATCAAACGTCAAACAGGAAACGCAATGTGTGATCGATAAAAAATAAGTCAAATCAAGTTAACTCGTCCTAGTATGTTAATATTTCCTTGTATTTCAATAAAAAAATGTAACTATGGATAGGTGCATTAAAGTATTCATGAAAGATTAACAAAATACTTGGGATAGGAAATACGTACAAGAAAACATTAAACAACAATAGTTCTCGCATGGATAGTTTGTTTCTTTCGCTAACTACCTTCAATGCTATGAGTTTTGATCCTCATTCCTTTAATAAACTCGAAGCCTAATTTCATGAGATCCTATTATATAGTCACTAAAATCACACTAATCAATCACAAATGGAACATATGATCTAATTGTTAAAACGGATGCAACAGGAACACGAAACAATACAAATTACCATAAAAAATCAATACACTTCTTCCCAAAACTAAACAAGAACTCTCCATAATCATCTTTGAACACTCTTGCCTCAAGAATCCACTTAAATCAATCAAAATGACAATTGTGATGCGAAATTCTTTATTGAGCATAAACGCAAGGAGAAGAGTTGTTAAGGACAAACTAACTACTCGTATTCACTCAATAAGCTAGAATCAAATTATACTTACCGAATGAAACTAATGTAACGTCAAACAGAAACGCAATGTGTGATCGATAAAAATGAAGTCAAATCAAGTTAACTCGTCCTAGTATGCAATATTTCTTGTATTTCAATAAAAAAATGCAACTACGGATAGGTGCATTAAAGTGTTCATGAAAGATTAACAAAATACATAGGAAAGAAATACGTACAAAAAGACATTAAATAACAATAGTTCTCGCAGAGATAGTATTTGCTTTCCCTAATAACCTTCAATGCTATGGAGTATTGATCCTTAAACCTTGTCAACACACTCGAAGCCTAATTTCATAAAATCCTGTTATAATGATGACTAAAATCACACTAATCAATCACAAATGGAACATAGGATCTACTGTTTAAACCGAATGCAACACGAACACGAAACATACAAATGACCGAAAATCGACACACTCCGTTTCAAAAACTAAACAAGAACTCCCCGTAACCATCTTTGAACACTCTTGCCTCAAGAATCCACTTAAATCAATCAAAATGACAATTGTCGATTCACGAAATCCTTTATTGAGCATAAACGCAAGGATAAGAGTTGTAAGGACAAACTAACTACTCGTATTCACTCAATAAGAATCTAGAATCAAATTACACTTACCGAATAAAACTAATCAAACGTCAAACAGGAAACGCAATGTGTGATCGATAAAAATGAAGTCAAATCAAGTTAACTCGTCCTAGTATGTAATATTTCCTTGTATTTCAATAAAAAAATGCAACTACGGATAGGTGCATTAAAGTATTCATGAAAGATTAACAAATACATGGGAAAAGAAATACGTACAAAAAGACATTAAACAACAATAGTTCTCGCATGGAGATTTATTTGCTTTCCTAATAACCTTCAATGCTATGGAGTTTTGATCCTCAAACCTTGTCAACACACTCGAAGCCTAATTTCATAAAATCCTGTTATATATGACTAAAATCACACTAATCAATCACAAATGGAACATAGGATCTATTGTTTAAACCGAATGCAACACGAACACGAAACCATACAAATGACCGTGAAAATCGATACACTCTTTCAAAACTAAACAAGAACTCCCGTAACCATCTTTGAACACTCTTGCCTCAAGAATCCACTTAAATCAATCAAAATGACAATTGTCGATTCACGGAATCTTTATTGAGCATAAACGCAAGGATAAGAGTTGTAAAGGACAAACTAACTACTCGTATTCACTCAATAAGAATCTAGAATCAAATTACACTTACCGAATGAAACTAATCAAACGTCAAACAGAAACGCAATGTGTGATCGATAAAAAAGAAGTCAAATCAAGTTAACTCGTCCTAGTATGTAATATTTCCTTGTATTTCAATAAAAAAATGCAACTATGGATAGGTGCATTAAAGTATTCATGAAAGATTAACAAAATACAGGAAAAGAAATACGTACAAAAAGACATTAAACAACAATAGTTCTCGCAGAGATAGTTATTTGCTTTCCCTAATAACCTTCAATGCTATGGAGTTTTGATCCTCAAACCTTGTCAACACACTCGAAGCCTAATTTCATAAAATCCGTTATAATGATGACTAAAATCACACTAATCAATCACAAATGGAACATAGGATCTACTGTTTAAACCGAATGCAACACGAACACGAAACCATACAAATGACCGTTGAAAATCAACACACTCCTTCAAAACTAAACAAGAACTCCCCGTAACCATCTTTGAACACTCTTGCCTCAAGAATCCACTTAAATCAATCAAAATGACAATTGTCGATTCACGGAATCCTTTATTGAGCATAAACGCAAGGATAAGAGTTGTAAAGGACAAACTAACTATTCACTATAAGAATCTAGAATCAAATTACACTTACCGAATAAACTAATCAAACGTCAAACAGGAAACGCAATGTGTGATCGATAAAAAAGAAGTCAAATCAAGTTAACTTGTCCTAGTATGTAATATTTCCATGTATTTCAATAAAAAAATGCAACTATGGATAGGTTCATTAAAGTATTCATGAAAGATTAACAAAATACATGGGAAAAGAAATACGTACAAAAAGACATCAAACTACAATAGTTCTCGCAGAGATAGTTACTTGCTTTCCCTAATAACCTTCAATGATATGGAGTTTTGATCATCAAAACTTGTCAACACACTCGTAGCCTAATTTCATCAAATTCCATTATAATGATGAATAAAATCACACTAATCAATCACAAATGGAACATAGGATCTACTATTTAAACCGAATGCAACACGAACACGAAACCATACAAAGGACCGTTAAAAATCGATACACTCCTTTTCAAAACTAAACAAGAACTCCCAGTAACAATCTTTGAACACTCTTGCTCTAGAATCCACTTAAATCAATCAAAATGACAATTATCGATTCGCGGAATCCTTTATTGAGCATAAACGCAAGGATAAGAGTTGTAAAGGACAAACTAACTAGTCATATTCACTCAATAAGAATCTAAAGTCAAATTACACTTACCGAATAAAACTAATCAAACGTCAAACAGGAAACGCAATGTGTGATCGATAAAAAATAAGTCAAATCAAGTTAACTCGTCCTAGTATGTAATATTTCCTTGTATTTCAATAAAAAAATATAACTATGGATAGGTGCATTAAAGTATTCATGAAAGATTAACAAAATACTTGGGATAGGAAATACGTACAAGAAAACATTAAACAACAATAGTTCTCGCATGGATAGTTTGTTTCTTTCGCTAACTACCTTCAATGCTATTGAGTTTTGATCCTCATTCCTTTTCAATAAACTCGAAGCCTAATTTCATGAGATCCTATTATATAGTCACTAAAATCACACTAATCAATCACAAATGGAACATATGATCTAATTGTTAAACCGGATGCAACAGGAACACGAAACAATACAAATTACCGTAAAAAACTTCTTCCCAAAACTAAACAAGAACTCTCCATAATCATCTTTGAACACTCTTGCCTCAAGAATCCACTTAAATCAATCAAAATGACAATTGTCGATTCATGAAATTCTTTATTGAGCATAAACGCAAGGAGAAGAGTTGTTAAGGACAAACTAACTACTCGTATTCACTCAATAAGAATCTAGAATCAAATTATACTTACCGAATGAAACTAATGTAACGTCAAACAAGAAACGCAATGTGTGATCGATACAAATGAAGTCAAATCAAGTTAACTCGTCCTAGTATGCAATATTTTCTTGTATTTCAATAAAAAAATGCAACTACGGATAGGTGCATTAAAGTGTTCATGAAAGATTAACAAAATACATAGGGAAAGAAATACGTACAAAAAGACATTAAATAACAATAGTTCTGGCAGAGATAGTTATTTGCTTTCCCTAATAACCTTCAATGCTATGGAGTATTGATCCTTAAACCTTGTCAACACACTCGAAGCCTAATTTCATAAAATCCCGTTATAATGATGACTAAAATCACACTAATCAATCACAAATGGAACATAGGATCTACTGTTTAAACCGAATGCAACACGAACACGAAACCATACAAATGACTGTTGAAAATCGACACACTCCGTTTCAAAACTAAACAAGAACTCCCCGTAACCATCTTTGAACACTCTTGCCTCAAGAATCCACTTAAATCAATCAAAATGACAATTGTCGATTCACGGAATCCTTTATTGAGCATAAACGCAAGGATAAGAGTTGTAAAGGACAAACTAACTAAACGTATTCACTCAATAAGAATCTAGAATCAAATTACACTTACCGAATAAAACTAATCAAACGTCAAACAGGAAACGCAATGTGTGATCGATAAAAAAGAAGTCAAATCAAGTTAACTTGTCCTAGTATGTAATATTTCCTTGTATTTCAATAAAAAAATGCAACTATGGATAGGTTCATTAAAGTATTCATGAAAGATTAACAAAATACATGGGAAAAGAAATACGTACAAAAAGACATCAAACTACAATAGTTCTCGCAGAGATAGTTACTTGCTTTCCCTAATAACCTTCAATGATATGGAGTTTTGATCATCAAACCTTGTCAACACACTCGTAGCCTAATTTCATCAAATTCCATTATAATGATGAATAAAATCACACTAATCAATCACAAATGGAACATAGGATCTACTGTTTAAACCGAATGCAACACGAACACGAAACCATACAAATGACCGTTAAAAATCGATACACTCCTTTTCAAAACTAAACAAGAACTCCCAGTAACTATCTTTGAACACTCTTGCTCTAGAATCCACTTAAATCAATCAAAATGACAATTATCGATTCGCGGAATCCTTTATTGAGCATAAACGCAAGGATAAGAGTTGTAAAGGACAAACTAACTAGTCATATTCACTCAATAAGAATCTAAAGTCAAATTACACTTACCGAATAAAACTAATCAAACGTCAAACAGGAAATGCAATGTGTGATCCATAAAAAATAAGTCAAATCAAGTTAACTCGTCCTAGTATGTAATATTTCCTTGTATTTCAATAAAAAAATGTAACTATGGATAGGTGCATTAAAGTATTCATGAAAGATTAACAAAATACTTGGGATAGGAAATACGTACAAGAAAACATTAAACAACAATAGTTCTCGCATGGATAGTTTGTTTCTTTCGCTAACTACCTTCAATGCTATTGAGTTTTGATCCTCATTCCTTTTCAATAAACTCGAAGCCTAATTTCATGAGATCCTATTATATAGTCACTAAAATCACACTAATCAATCACAAATGGAACATATGATCTAATTGTTAAACCGGATGCAACAGGAACACGAAACAATACAAATTACCGTAAAAAATCAATACACTTCTTCCCAAAACTAAACAAGAACTCTCCATAATCATCTTTGAACACTCTTGCCTCAAGAATCCACTTAAATCAATCAAAATGACAATTGTCGATTCGAAATTCTTTATTGAGCATAAACGCAAGGAGAAGAGTTGTTAAGGACAAACTAACTACTCGTATTCACTCAATAAGAATCTAGAATCAAATTATACTTACCGAATGAAACTAATGTAACGTCAAACAAGAAACGCAATGTGTGATCGATAAAAATGAAGTCAAATCAAGTTAACTCGTCCTAGTATGCAATATTTCCTTGTATTTCAATAAAAAATGCAACTACGGATAGGTGCATTAAAGTGTTCATGAAAGATTAACAAAATACATAGGAAAGAAATACGTACAAAAAGACATTAAATAACAATAGTTCTCGCAGAGATAGTTATTTGCTTTCCCTAATAACCTTCAATGCTATGGAGTATTGATCCTTAAACCTTGTCAACACACTCGAAGCCTAATTTCATAAAATCCGTTATAATGATGACTAAAATCACACTAATCAATCACAAATGGAACATAGGATCTACTGTTTAAACCGAATGCAACACGAACACGAAACCATACAAATGACGTTGAAAATCGACACACTCCGTTTCAAAACTAAACAAGAACTCCCCGTAACCATCTTTGAACACTCTTGCCTCAAGAATCCACTTAAATCAATCAAAATGACAATTGTCGATTCACGGAATCCTTTATTGAGCATAAACGCAAGGATAAGAGTTGTAAAGGACAAACTAACTAAACGTATTCACTCAATAAGAATCTAGAATCAAATTACACTTACCGAATAAAACTAATCAAACGTCAAACAGGAAACGCAATGTGTGATCGATAAAAAAGAAGTCAAATCAAGTTAACTTGTCCTAGTATGTAATATTTCCTTGTATTTCAATAAAAAAATGCAACTATGGATAGGTTCATTAAAGTATTCATGAAAGATTAACAAAATACATGGGAAAAGAAATACGTACAAAAAGACATCAAACTACAATAGTTCTCGCAGAGATAGTTACTTGCTTTCCCTAATAACCTTCAATGATATGGAGTTTTGATCATCAAACCTTGTCAACACACTCGTAGCCTAATTTCATCAAATTCCATTATAATGATGAATAAAATCACACTAATCAATCACAAATGGAACATAGGATCTACTGTTTAAACCGAATGCAACACGAACACGAAACCATACAAATGACCGTTAAAAATCGATACACTCCTTTTCAAAACTAAACAAGAACTCCCAGTAACTATCTCTGAACACTCTTGCTCTAGAATCCACTTAAATCAATCAAAATGACAATTATCGATTCGCGGAATCCTTTATTGAGCATAAACGCAAGGATAAGAGTTGTAAAGGACAAACTAACTAGTCATATTCACTCAATAAGAATCTAAAGTCAAATTACACTTACCGAATAAAACTAATCAAACGTCAAACAGGAAACGCAATGTGTGATCGATAAAAAATAAGTCAAATCAAGTTAACTCGTCCTAGTATGTAATATTTCCTTGTATTTCAATAAAAAAAATGTAACTATGGATAGGTGCATTAAAGTATTCATGAAAGATTAACAAAATACTTGGGATAGGAAATACGTACAAGAAAACATTAAACAACAATAGTTCTCGCATGGATAGTTTGTTTCTTTCGCTAACTACCTTCAATGCTATTGAGTTTTGATCCTCATTCCTTTTCAATAAACTCGAAGCCTAATTTCATGAGATCCTATTATATAGTCACTAAAATCACACTAATCAATCACAAATGGAACATATGATCTAATTGTTAAACCGGATGCAACAGGAACACGAAACAATACAAATTACCGTAAAAAATCAATACACTTCTTCCCAAAACTAAACAAGAACTCTCCATAATCATCTTTGAACACTCTTGCCTCAAGAATCCACTTAAATCAATCAAAATGACAATTGTCGATTCATGAAATTCTTTATTGAGCATAAACGCAAGGAGAAGAGTTGTTAAGGACAAACTAACTACTCGTATTCACTCAATAAGAATCTAGAATCAAATTATACTTACCGAATGAAACTAATGTAACGTCAAACAAGAAACGCAATGTGTGATCGATACAAATGAAGTCAAATCAAGTTAACTCGTCCTAGTATGCAATATTTCTTGTATTTCAATAAAAAATGCAACTACGGATAGGTGCATTAAAGTGTTCATGAAAGATTAACAAAATACATAGGGAAAGAAATACGTACAAAAAGACATTAAATAACAATAGTTCTCGTAGAGATAGTTATTTGCTTTCCCTAATAACCTTCAATGCTATGGAGTATTGATCCTTAAACCTTGTCAACACACTCGAAGCCTATTTTCATAAAATCCTGTTATAATGATGACTAAAATCACACTAATCAATCACAAATGGAACATAGGATCTACTGTTTAAACCGAATGCAACACGAACACGAAACCATACAAATGACTGTTGAAAATCGACACACTCCGTTTCAAAACTAAACAAGAACTCCCCGTAACCATCTTTGAACACTCTTGCCTCAAGAATCCACTTAAATCAATCAAAATGACAATTGTCGATTCACGGAATCCTTTATTGAGCATAAACGCAAGGATAAGAGTTGTAAAGGACAAACTAACTAAACGTATTCACTCAATAAGAATCTAGAATCAAATTACACTTACCGAATAAAACTAATCAAACGTCAAACAGGAAACGCAATGTGTGATCGATAAAAAAGAAGTCAAATCAAGTTAACTTGTCCTAGTATGTAATATTTCCTTGTATTTCAATAAAAAAATGCAACTATGGATAGGTTCATTAAAGTATTCATGAAAGATTAACAAAATACATGGGAAAAGAAATACGTACAAAAAGACATCAAACTACAATAGTTCTCGCAGAGATAGTTACTTGCTTTCCCTAATAACCTTCAATGATATGGAGTTTTGATCATCAAACCTTGTCAACACACTCGTAGCCTAATTTCATCAAATTCCATTATAATGATGAATAAAATCACACTAATCAATCACAAATGGAACATAGGATCTACTGTTTAAACCGAATGCAACACGAACACGAAACCATACAAATGACCGTTAAAAATCGATACACTCCTTTTTAAAACTAAACAAGAACTCCCAGTAACTATCTTTGAACACTCTTGCTCTAGAATCCACTTAAATCAATCAAAATGACAATTATCGATTCGCGGAATCCTTTATTGAGCATAAACGCAAGGATAAGAGTTGTAAAGGACAAACTAACTACTCATATTCACTCAATAAGAATCTAAAGTCAAATTACACTTACCGAATAAAACTAATCAAACGTCAAACAGGAAACGCAATGTGTGATCGATAAAAAATAAGTCAAATCAAGTTAACTCGTCCTAGTATGTAATATTTCCTTGTATTTCAATAAAAAAATGTAACTATGGATAGGTGCATTAAAGTATTCATGAAAGATTAACAAAATACTTGGGATAGGAAATACGTACAAGAAAACATTAAACAACAATAGTTCTCGCATGGATAGTTTGTTTCTTTCGCTAACTACCTTCAATGCTATTGAGTTTTGATCCTCATTCCTTTTCAATAAACTCGAAGCCTAATTTCATGAGATCCTATTATATAGTCACTAAAATCACACTAATCAATCACAAATGGAACATATGATCTAATTGTTAAACCGGATGCAACAGGAACACGAAACAATACAAATTACCGTAAAAAATCAATACACTTCTTCCCAAAATTAAACAAGAACTCTCCATAATCATCTTTGAACACTCTTGCCTCAAGAATCCACTTAAATCAATCAAAATGACAATTGTCGATTCAGGAAATTCTTTATTGAGCATAAACGCAAGGAGAAGAGTTGTTAAGGACAAACTAACTACTCGTATTCACTCAATAAGAATCTAGAATCAAATTATACTTACCGAATGAAACTAATGTAACGTCAAACAAGAAACGCAATGTGTGATCGATAAAAATGAAGTCAAATCAAGTTAACTCGTCCTAGTATGCAGTATTTCCTTGTATTTCAATAAAAAAATGCAACTACGGATAGGTGCATTAAAGTGTACATGAAAGATTAACAAACTACATAGGAAAAGAAATACGTACAAAAAGACATTAAATAACAATAGTTCTCGCAGAGATAGTTATTTGCTTTCCCTAATAACCTTCAATGCTATGGAGTATTGATCCTTAAACCTTGTCAACACACTCGAAGCCTAATTTCATAAAATCCCGTTATAATGATGACTAAAATCACACTAATCAATCACAAATGGAACATAGGATCTACTGTTTAAACCGAATGCAACACGAACACGAAACCATACAAATGACCGTTGAAAATCGACACACTCCGTTTCAAAACTAAACAAGAACTCCCCGTAACCATCTTTGAACACTCTTGCCTCAAGAATCCCCTTAAATCAATCAAAATGACAATTGTCGATTCACGGAATCCTTTATTGAGCATAAACGCAAGGATAAGAGTTGTAAAGGACAAACTAACTAAACGTATAAGAATCTAGAATCAAATTACACTTACCGAATAAAACTAATCAAACGTCAAACAGGAAACGCAATGTGTGATCGATAAAAAGAAGTCAAATCAAGTTAACTCGTCCTAGTATGTAATATTTCCTTGTATTTCAATAAAAAAATGTAACTATGGATAGGTGCATTAAAGTATTCATGAAAGATTAACAAAATACTTGGGATAGGAAATACGTACAAGAAAACATTAAACAACAATAGTTCTCGCATGGATAGTTTGTTTCTTTCGCTAACTACCTTCAATGCTATTGAGTTTTGATCCTCATTCATTTTCAATAAACTCGAAGCCTAATTTCATGAGATCCTATTATATAGTCACTAAAATCACACTAATCAATCACTAATGGAACATATGATCTAATTGTTAAACCGGATGCAACAGGAACACGAAACAATACAAATTACCGTAAAAAATCAATACACTTCTTCCCAAAACTAAACAAGAACTCTCCATAATCATCTTTGAACACTCTTGCCTCAAGAATCCACTTAAAACAATCAAAATGACAATTGTCGATTCACGAAATTCTTTATTGAGCATAAACGCAAGGAGAAGAGTTGTTAAGGAGAAACTAACTACTCGTATTCACTCAATAAGAATCTAGAATCAAATTATACTTACCGAATGAAACTAATGTAACGTCAAACAAGAAACGCAATGTGTGATCGATATAAATGAAGTCAAATCAAGTTAACTCGTCCTAGTATGCACTATTTCCTAGTATTTCAATAAAAAAATGCAACTACGGATAGGTGCATTAAAGTGTTCATGAAAGATTAACAAAATACATAGGGAAATAAATACGTACAAAAAGACATTAAATAACAATAGTTCTCGCAGAGATAGTTATTTGCTTTCCCTAATAACCTTCAATGCTATGGAGTATTGATCCTTAAACCTTGTCAACACACTCGAAGCCTAATTTCATAAAATCCCGTTATAATGATGACTAAAATCACACTAATCGATCACAAATGGAACATAGGATCTACTGTTTAAACCGAATGCAACACGAACACGAAACCATACAAATGACCGTTGAAAATCGACACACTCCGTTTCAAAACTAAACAAGAACTCCCCGTAACCATCTTTGAACACTCTTGCCTCAAGAATCCACTTAAATCAATCAAAATGACAATTGTCGATTCACGGAATCCTTTATTGAGCATAAACGCAAGGATAAGAGTTGTAAAGGACAAACTAACTAAACGTATAAGAATCTAGAATCAAATTACACTTACCGAATAAAACTAATCAAACGTCAAACAGGAAACGCAATGTGTGATCGATAAAAAAGAAGTCAAATCAAGTTAACTTGTCCTAGTATGTAATATTTCCTTGTATTTCAATAAAAAAATGCAACTATGGATAGGTTCATTAAAGTATTCATGAAAGATTAACAAAATACATGGGAAAAGAAATACGTACAAAAAGACATCAAACTACAATAGTTCTCGCAGAGATAGTTACTTGCTTTCCCTAATAACCTTCAATGATATGGAGTTTTGATCATCAAACCTTGTCAACACACTCGTAGCCTAATTTCATCAAATTCCATTATAATGATGAATAAAATCACACTAATCAATCACAAATGGAACATAGGATCTACTGTTTAAACCAAATGCAACACGAACACGAAACCATACAAATGACCGTTAAAAATCGATACACTCCTTTTCAAAACTAAACAAGAACTCCAGTAACAATCTTTGAACACTCTTGCTCTAGAATCCACTTAAATCAATCAAAATGACAATTATCGATTCGCGGAATCCTTTATTGAGCATAAACGCAAGGATAAGAGTTGTAAAGGACAAACTAACTACTCATATTCACTCAATAAGAATCTAAAGTCAAATTACACTTACCGAATAAAACTAATCAAACGTCAAACAGGAAACGCAATGTGTGATCGATAAAAAATAAGTCAAATCAAGTTAACTCGTCCTAGTATGTAATATTTCCTTGTATTTCAATAAAAAAATATAACTATGGATAGGTGCATTAAAGTATTCATGAAAGATTAACAAAATACTTGGGATAGGAAATACGTACAAGAAAACATTAAACAACAATAGTTCTCGCATGGATAGTTTGTTTCTTTCGCTAACTACCTTCAATGCTATTGAGTTTTGATCCTCATTCCTTTTCAATAAACTCGAAGCCTAATTTCATGAGATCCTATTATATAGTCACTAAAATCACACTAATCAATCACAAATGGAACATATGATCTAATTGTTAAACCGGATGCAACAGGAACACGAAACAATACAAATTACCGTAAAAAATCAATACACTTCTTCCCAAAACTAAACAAGAACTCTCCATAATCATCTTTGAACACTCTTGCCTCAAGAATCCACTTAAATCAATCAAAATGACAATTGTCGATTCAGGAAATTCTTTATTGAGCATAAACGCAAGGAGAAGAGTTGTTAAGGACAAACTAACTACTCGTATTCACTCAATAAGAATCTAGAATCAAATTATACTTACCGAATGAAACTAATGTAACGTCAAACAAGAAACGCAATGTGTGATCGATAAAAATGAAGTCAAATCAAGTTAACTCGTCCTAGTATGTAGTATTTCCTTGTATTTCAATAAAAAAATGCAACTACGGATAGGTGCATTAAAGTGTTCATGAAAGATTAACAAACTACATAGGAAAAGAAATACGTACAAAAAGACATTAAATAACAATAGTTCACGTAGAGATAGTTATTTGCTTTCCCTAATAACCTTCAATGCTATGGAGTATTGATCCTTAAACCTTGTCAACACACTCGAAGCCTAATTTCATAAAATCCCGTTATAATGATGACTAAAATCACACTAATCAATCACAAATGGAACATAGGATCTACTGTTTAAACCGAATGCAACACGAACACGAAACCATACAAATGACCGTTGAAAATCGACACACTCCGTTTCAAAACTAAACAAGAACTCCCCGTAACCATCTTTGAACACTCTTGCCTCAAGAATCCACTTAAATCAATCAAAATGACAATTGTCGATTCACGGAATCCTTTATTGAGCATAAACGCAAGGATAAGAGTTGTAAAGGACAAACTAACTAAACGTATAAGAATCTAGAATCAAATTACACTTACCGAATAAAACTAATCAAACGTCAAACAGGAAACGCAATGTGTGATCGATAAAAAAGAAGTCAAATCAAGTTAACTTGTCCTAGTATGTAATATTTCCTTGTATTTCAATAAAAAAATGCAACTATGGATAGGTTCATTAAAGTATTCATGAAAGATTAACAAAATACATGGGAAAAGAAATACGTACAAAAAGACATCAAACTACAATAGTTCTCGCAGAGATAGTTACTTGCTTTCCCTAATAACCTTCAATGATATGGAGTTTTGATCATCAAACCTTGTCAACACACTCGTAGCCTAATTTCATCAAATTCCATTATAATGATGAATAAAATCACACTAATCAATCACAAATGGAACATAGGATATACTGTTTAAACCGAATGCAACACGAACACGAAACCATACAAATGACCGTTAAAAATCGTTACTCTCCTTTTCAAAACTAAACAAGAACTCCCAGTAACAATCTTTGAACACTCTTGCTCTAGAATCCACTTAAATCAATCAAAATGACAATTATCGATTCGCGGAATCCTTTATTGAGCATAAACGCAAGGATAAGAGTTGTAAAGGACAAACTAACTAGTCATATTCACTCAATAAGAATCTAAAGTCAAATTACACTTACCGAATAAAACTAATCAAACGTCAAACAGGAAACGCAATGTGTGATCGATAAAAAATAAGTCAAATCAAGTTAACTCGTCCTAGTATGTAATATTTCCTTGTATTTCAATAAAAAAATATAACTATGGATAGGTGCATTAAAGTATTCATGAAAGATTAACAAAATACTTGGGATAGGAAATACGTACAAGAAAACATTAAACAACAATAGTTCTCGCATGGATAGTTTGTTTCTTTCGCTAACTACCTTCAATGCTATTGAGTTTTGATCCTCATTCCTTTTCAATAAACTCGAAGCCTAATTTCATGAGATCCTATTATATAGTCACTAAAATCACACTAATCAATCACAAATGGAACATATGATCTAATTGTTAAACCGGATGCAACAGGAACACGAAACAATACAAATTACCGTAAAAAATCAATACACTTCTTCCCAAAACTAAACAAGAACTCTCCATAATCATCTTTGAACACTCTTGCCTCAAGAATCCACTTAAATCAATCAAAATGACAATTGTCGATTCAGGAAATTCTTTATTGAGCATAAACGCAAGGAGAAGAGTTGTTAAGGACAAACTAACTACTCGTATTCACTCAATAAGAATCTAGAATCAAATTATACTTACCGAATGAAACTAATGTAACGTCAAACAAGAAACGCAATGTGTGATCGATAAAATGAAGTCAAATCAAGTTAACTCGTCCTAGTATGCAATATTTCTTGTATTTCAATAAAAAAATGCAACTACGGATAGGTGCATTAAAGTGTTCATGAAAGATTAACAAAATACATAGGGAAAGAAATACGTACAAAAAGACATTAAATAACAATAGTTCTCGCAGAGATAGTTATTTGCTTTCCCTAATAACCTTCAATGCTATGGAGTATTGATCCTTAAACCTTGTCAACACACTCGAAGCCTAATTTCATAAAATCCCGTTATAATGATGACTAAAATCACACTAATCAATCACAAATGGAACATAGGATCTACTGTTTAAACCGAATGCAACACGAACACGAAACCATACAAATGACGTTGAAAATCGACACACTCCGTTTCAAAACTAAACAAGAACTCCCCGTAACCATCTTTGAACACTCTTGCCTCAAGAATCCACTTAAATCAATCAAAATGACAATTGTCGATTCACGGAATCCTTTATTGAGCATAAACGCAAGGATAAGAGTTGTAAAGGACAAACTAACTAAACGTATTCACTCAATAAGAATCTAGAATCAAATTACACTTACCGAATAAAACTAATCAAACGTCAAACAGGAAACGCAATGTGTGATCGATAAAAAAGAAGTCAAATCAAGTTAACTTGTCCTAGTATGTAATATTTCCTTGTATTTCAATAAAAAAATGCAACTATGGATAGGTTCATTAAAGTATTCATGAAAGATTAACAAAATACATGGGAAAAGAAATACGTACAAAAAGACATCAAACTACAATAGTTCTCGCAGAGATAGTTACTTGCTTTCCCTAATAACCTTCAATGATATGGAGTTTTGATCATCAAACCTTGTCAACACACTCGTAGCCTAATTTCATCAAATTCCATTATAATGATGAATAAAATCACACTAATCAATCACAAATGGAACATAGGATCTACTGTTTAAACCGAATGCAACACGAACACGAAACCATACAAATGACCGTTAAAAATCGATACACTCCTTTTCAAAACTAAACAAGAACTCCCAGTAACTATCTTTGAACACTCTTGCTCTAGAATCCACTTAAATCAATCAAAATGACAATTATCGATTCGCGGAATCCTTTATTGAGCATAAACGCAAGGATAAGAGTTGTAAAGGACAAACTAACTAGTCATATTCACTCAATAAGAATCTAAAGTCAAATTACACTTACCGAATAAAACTAATCAAACGTCAAACAGGAAACGCAATGTGTGATCGATAAAAAATAAGTCAAATCAAGTTAACTCGTCCTAGTATGTAATATTTCCTTGTATTTCAATAAAAAAATATAACTATGGATAGGTGCATTAAAGTATTCATGAAAGATTAACAAAATACTTGGGATAGGAAATACGTACAAGAAAACATTAAACAACAATAGTTCTCGCATGGATAGTTTGTTTCTTTCGCTAACTACCTTCAATGCTATTGAGTTTTGATCCTCATTCCTTTTCAATAAACTCGAAGCCTAATTTCATGAGATCCTATTATATAGTCACTAAAATCACACTAATCAATCACAAATGGAACATATGATCTAATTGTTAAACCGGATGCAACAGGAACACAAAACAATACAAATTACCGTAAAAAATCAATACACTTCTTCCCAAAATTAAACAAGAACTCTCCATAATCATCTTTGAACACTCTTGCCTCAAGAATCCACTTAAATCAATCAAAATGACAATTGTCGATTCAGGAAATTCTTTATTGAGCATAAACGCAAGGAGAAGAGTTGTTAAGGACAAACTAACTACTCGTATTCACTCAATAAGAATCTAGAATCAAATTATACTTACCGAATGAAACTAATGTAACGTAAAACAAGAAACGCAATGTGTGATCGATACAAATGAAGTCAAATCAAGTTAACTCGTCCTAGTATGCAATATTTTCTTGTATTTCAATAAAAAAATGCAACTACGGATAGGTGCATTAAAGTGTTCATGAAAGTTTAACAAAATACATAGGGAAAGAAATACGTACAAAAAGACATTAAATAACAATAGTTCTCGCAGAGATAGTTATTTGCTTTCCCTAATAACCTTCAATGCTATGGAGTATTGATCCTTAAACCTTGTCAACGCACTCGAAGCCTAATTTCATAAAATCCCGTTATAATGATGACTAAAATCACACTAATCAATCACAAATGGAACATAGGATCTACTGTTTAAACCGAATGCAACACGAACACGAAACCATACAAATGACTGTTGAAAATCGACACACTCCGTTTCAAAACTAAACAAGAACTCCCCGTAACCATCTTTGAACACTCTTGCCTCAAGAATCCACTTAAATCAATCAAAATGACAATTGTCGATTCACGGAATCCTTTATTGAGCATAAACGCAAGGATAAGAGTTGTAAAGGACAAACTAACTAAACGTATTCACTCAATAAGAATCTAGAATCAAATTACACTTACCGAATAAAACTAATCAAACGTCAAACAGGAAACGCAATGTGTGATCGATAAAAAAGAAGTCAAATCAAGTTAACTTGTCCTAGTATGTAATATTTCCTTGTATTTCAATAAAAAAATGCAACTATGGATAGGTTCATTAAAGTATTCATGAAAGATTAACAAAATACATGGGAAAAGAAATACGTACAAAAAGACATCAAACTACAATAGTTCTCGCAGAGATAGTTACTTGCTTTCCCTAATAACCTTCAATGATATGGAGTTTTGATCATCAAACCTTGTCAACACACTCGTAGCCTAATTTCATCAAATTCCATTATAATGATGAATAAAATCACACAAATCAATCACAAATGGAACATAGGATCTACTGTTTAAACCGAATGCAACACGAACACGAAACCATACAAATGACCGTTAAAAATCGATACACTCCTTTTGAAAACTAAACAAGAACTCCCAGTAACTATCTTTGAACACCCTTGCTCTAGAATCCAATTAAGTCAATCAAAATGACAATTATCGATGCGCGGAATCCTTTATTGAGCATAAACGCAAGGATAAGAGTTGTAAAGGACAAACTAACTAGTCATATTCACTCAATAAGAATCTAAAGTCAAATTACACTTACCGAATAAAACTAATCAAACGTCAAACAGGAAACGCAATGTGTGATCGATAAAAAATAAGTCAAATCAAGTTAACTCGTCCTAGTATGTAATATTTTCTTGTTTTTCAATAAAAAAATATAACTATGGATAGGTGCATTAAAGTATTCATGAAAGATTAACAAAATACTTGGGATAGGAAATACGTACAAGAAAACATTAAACAACAATAGTTCTCGCATGGATAGTTTGTTTCTTTCGCTAACTACCTTCAATGCTATTGAGTTTTGATCCTCATTCCTTTTCAATAAACTCGAAGCCTAATTTCATGAGATCCTATTATATAGTCACTAAAATCACACTAATCAATCACAAATGGAACATATATCTAATTGTTAAACCGGATGCAACAGGAACACGAAACAATACAAATTACCGTAAAAAATCAATACACTTCTTCCCAAAACTAAACAAGAACTCTCCATAATCATCTTTGAACACTCTTGCCTCAAGAATCCACTTAAATCAATCAAAATGACAATTGTCGATTCATGAAATTCTTTATTGAGCATAAACGCAAGGAGAAGAGTTGTTAAGGACAAACTAACTACTCGTATTCACTCAATAAGAATCTAGAATCAAATTATACTTACCGAATGAAACTAATGTAACGTCAAACAAGAAACGCAATGTGTGATCGATACAAATGAAGTCAAATCAAGTTAACTCGTCCTAGTATGCAATATTTTCTTGTATTTCAATAAAAAAATGCAACTACGGATAGGTGCATTAAAGTGTTCATGAAAGATTAACAAAATACATAGGGAAAGAAATACGTACAAAAAGACATTAAATAACAATAGTTCTCGCAGAGATAGTTATTTGCTTTCCCTAATAACCTTCAATGCTATGGAGTATTGATCCTTAAACCTTGTCAACGCACTCGAAGCCTAATTTCATAAAATCCCGTTATAATGATGACTAAAATCACACTAATCAATCACAAATGGAACATAGGATCTACTGTTTAAACCGAATGCAACACGAACACGAAACCATACAAATGACTGTTGAAAATCGACACACTCCGTTTCAAAACTAAACAAGAACTCCCCGTAACCATCTTTGAACACTCTTGCCTCAAGAATCCACTTAAATCAATCAAAATGACAATTGTCGATTCACGGAATCCTTTATTGAGCATAAACGCAAGGATAAGAGTTGTAAAGGACAAACTAACTAAACGTATTCACTCAATAAGAATCTAGAATCAAATTACACTTACCGAATAAAACTAATCAAACGTCAAACAGGAAACGCAATGTGTGATCGATAAAAAAGAAGTCAAATCAAGTTAACTTGTCCTAGTATGTAATATTTCCTTGTATTTCAATAAAAAAATGCAACTATGGATAGGTTCATTAAAGTATTCATGAAAGATTAACAAAATACATGGGAAAAGAAATACGTACAAAAAGACATCAAACTACAATAGTTCTCGCAGAGATAGTTACTTGCTTTCCCTAATAACCTTCAATGATATGGAGTTTTGATCATCAAACCTTGTCAACACACTCGTAGCCTAATTTCATCAAATTCCATTATAATGATGAATAAAATCACACTAATCAATCACAAATGGAACATAGGATCTACTGTTTAAACCGAATGCAACACGAACACGAAACCATACAAATGACCGTTAAAAATCGATACACTCCTTTTCAAAACTAAACAAGAACTCCCAGTAACTATCTCTGAACACTCTTGCTCTAGAATCCACTTAAATCAATCAAAATGACAATTATCGATTCGCGGAATCCTTTATTGAGCATAAACGCAAGGATAAGAGTTGTAAAGGACAAACTAACTAGTCATATTCACTCAATAAGAATCTAAAGTCAAATTACACTTACCGAATAAAACTAATCAAACGTCAAACAGGAAACGCAATGTGTGATCGATAAAAAATAAGTCAAATCAAGTTAACTCGTCCTAGTATGTAATATTTCCTTGTATTTCAATAAAAAAAATATAACTATGGATAGGTGCATTAAAGTATTCATGAAATATTAACAAAATACTTGGGATAGGAAATACGTACAAGAAAACATTAAACAACAATAGTTCTCGCATGGATAGTTTGCTTCTATCGCTAACTACCTTCAATGCTATTGAGTTTTGATCCTCATTCCTTTTCAATAAACTCGAAGCCTAATTTCATGAGATCCTATTATATAGTCACTAAAATCACACTAATCAATCACAAATGGAACATATGATCTAATTGTTAAACCGGATGCAATAGGAACACAAAACAATACAAATTACCGTTAAAAATCAATACACTTCTTCCCAAAATTAAACAAGAACTCCCCGTAATCATCTTTGAACACTCTTGCCTCAAGAATCCACTTAAATCAATCAAAATGACAATTGTCGATTCACAGAATCCTTTATTGAGCATAAACGCAAGGATAAGAGTTGTAAAGGACAAACTAACTAAACGTATAAGAATTTAGAATCAAATTACACTTACCGAATAAAACTAATCAAACGTCAAACAGGAAACGCAATGTGTGATCGATAAAAAAGAAGTCAAATCAAGTTAACTCGTCCTAGTATGTAATATTTCCTTGTATTTCAATAAAAAAAATGTAACTATGGATAGGTGCATTAAAGTATTCATGAAAGATTTACAAAATACTTGGGATAGGAAATACGTACAAGAAAACATTAAACAACAATAGTTCTCGCATGGATAGTTTGTTTCTTTCGCTAACTACCTTCAATGCTATTGAGTTTTGATCCTCATTCCTTTTCAATAAACTCGAAGCCTAATTTCATGAGATCCTATTATATAGTCACTAAAATCACACTAATCAATCACAAATGGAACATATGATCTAATGTTAAACCGGATGCAACAGGAACACGAAACAATACAAATTACCGTAAAAATCAAAACACTTCTTCCCAAAACTAAACAAGAACTCTCCATAATCATCTTTGAACACTCTTGCCTCAAGAATCCACTTAAATCAATCAAAATGACAATTGTCGATTCAGGAAATTCTTTATTGAGCATAAACGCAAGGAGAAGAGTTGTTAAGGACAAACTAACTACTCGTATTCACTCAATAAGAATCTAGAATCAAATTATACTTACCGAATGAAACTAATGTAACGTCAAACAAGAAACGCAATGTGTGATCGATAAAAATGAAGTCAAATCAAGTTAACTTGTCCTAGTATGCAGTATTTCCTTGTATTTCAATAAAAAAATGCAACTACGGATAGGTGCATTAAAGTGTTCATGAAAGATTAACAAAATACATAGGAAAAGAAATACGTACAAAAAGACATTAAATAACAATAGTTCACATAGAGATAGTTATTTGCTTTCCCTAATAACCTTCAATGCTATGGAGTATTGATCCTTAAACCTTGTCAACACACTCGAAGCCTAATTTCATAAAATCCCGTTATAATGATGACTAAAATCACACTAATCAATCACAAATGGAACATAGGATCTACTGTTTAAACCGAATGCAACACGAACATGAAACCATACAAATGACCGTTGAAAATCAACACACTCCGTTTCAAAACTAAACAAGAACTCCCCGTAACCATCTTTGAACACTCTTGCCTCAAGAATCCACTTAAATCAATCAAAATGACAATTGTCGATTCACGGAATCCTTTATTGAGCATAAACGCAAGGATAAGAGTTGTAAAGGACAAACTAACTAAACGTATAAGAATTTAGAATCAAATTACACTTACCGAATAAAACTAATCAAACGTCAAACAGGAAACGCAATGTGTGATCGATAAAAAAGAAGTCAAATCAAGTTAACTTGTCCTAGTATGTAATATTTCCTTGTATTTCAATAAAAAAATGCAACTATGGATAGGTTCATTAAAGTATTCATGAAAGATTAACAAAATACATGGGAAAAGAAATACGTACAAAAAGACATCAAACTACAATAGTTCTCGCAGAGATAGTTACTTGCTTTCCCTAATAACCTTCAATGATATGGAGTTTTGATCATCAAACCTTGTCAACACACTCGTAGCCTAATTTCATCAAATTCCATTATAATGATGAATAAAATCACACTAATCAATCACAAATGGAACATAGGATATACTGTTTAAACCGAATGCAACACGAACACGAAACCATACAAATGACCGTTAAAAATCGATACCCTCCTTTTCAAAACTAAACAAGAACTCCCAGTAACAATCTTTGAACACTCTTGCTCTAGAATCCACTTAAATCAATCAAAATGACAATTATCGATTCGCGGAATCCTTTATTGAGCATAAACGCAAGGATAAGAGTTGTAAAGGACAAACTAACTAGTCATATTCACTCAATAAGAATCTAAAGTCAAATTACACTTACCGAATAAAACTAATCAAACGTCAAACAGGAAACGCAATGTGTGATCGATAAAAAATAAGTCAAATCAAGTTAACTCGTCCTAGTATGTAATATTTCCTTGTATTTCAATAAAAAATATAACTATGGATAGGTGCATTAAAGTATTCATGAAAGATTAACAAAATACTTGGGATAGGAAATACGTACAAGAAAACATTAAACAACAATAGTTCTCGCATGGATAGTTTGTTTCTTTCGCTAACTACCTTCAATGCTATTGAGTTTTGATCCTCATTCCTTTTCAATAAACTCGAAGCCTAATTTCATGAGATCCTATTATATAGTCACTAAAATCACACTAATCAATCACAAATGGAACATATGATCTAATTGTTAAACCGGATGCAACAGGAACACGAAACAATACAAATTACCGTAAAAAATCAATACACTTCTTCCCAAAATAAACAAGAACTCTCCATAATCATCTTTGAACACTCTTGCCTCAAGAATCCACTTAAATCAATCAAATGACAATTGTCGATTCAGGAAATTCTTTATTGAGCATAAACGCAAGGAGAAGAGTTGTTAAGGACAAACTAACTACTCGTATTCACTCAATAAGAATCTAGAATCAAATTATACTTACCGAATGAAACTAATGTAACGTCAAACAAGAAACGCAATGTGTGATCGATACAAATGAAGTCAAATCAAGTTAACTCGTCCTAGTATGCAATATTTCCTTGTATTTCAATAAAAAAAATGCAACTACGGATAGGTGCATTAAAGTGTTCATGAAAGATTAACAAAATACATAGGAAAGAAATACGTACAAAAAGACATTAAATAACAATAGTTCTCGCAGAGATAGTTATTTGCTTTCCCTAATAACCTTCAATGCTATGGAGTATTGATCCTTAAACCTTGTCAACACACTCGAAGCCTAATTTCATAAAATCCCGTTATAATGATGACTAAAATCACACTAATCGATCACAAATGGAACATAGGATCTACTGTTTAAACCGAATGCAACACGAACACGAAACCATACAAATGACCGTTAAAATCGACACACTCCGTTTCAAAACTAAACAAGAACTCCCCGTAACCATCTTTGAACACTCTTGCCTCAAGAATCCACTTAAATAAATCAAAATGACAATTGTCGATTCACGGAATCCTTTATTGAGCATAAACGCAAGGATAAGAGTTGTTAAGGACAAACTAACTAAACGTATAAGAATTTAGAATCAAATTACACTTACCGAATAAAACTAATCAAACGTCAAACAGGAAACGCAATGTGTGATCGATAAAAAAGAAGTCAAATCAAGTTAACTTGTCCTAGTATGTAATATTTCCTTGTATTTCAATAAAAAAATGCAACTATGTATAGGTTCATTAAAGTATTCATGAAAGATTTACAAATTACATGGGAAAAGAAATACGTACAAAAAGACATCAAACTACAGTAGTTCTCGCAGAGATAGCTACTTGCTTTCCCTAATAACCTTCAATGATATGGAGTTTTGATCATCAAACCTTGTCAACACACTCGTAGCCTAATTTCATCAAATTCCATTATAATGATGAATAAAATCACACTAATCAATCACAAATGGAACATAGGATCTACTGTTTAAACCAAATGCAACACGAACACGAAACCATACAAATGACCGTTAAAAATCGATACACTCCTTTTCAAAACTAAACAAGAACTCCAGTAACAATCTTTGAACACTCTTGCTCTAGAATCCACTTAAATCAATCAAAATGACAATTATCGATTCGCGGAATCCTTTATTGAGCATAAACGCAAGGATAAGAGTTGTAAAGGACAAACTAACTACTCATATTCACTCAATAAGAATCTAAAGTCAAATTACACTTACCGAATAAAACTAATCAAACGTCAAACAGGAAACGCAATGTGTGATCGATAAAAAATAAGTCAAATCAAGTTAACTCGTCCTAGTATGTAATATTTCCTTGTATTTCAATAAAAAAATATAACTATGGATAGGTGCATTAAAGTATTCATGAAAGATTAACAAAATACTTGGGATAGGAAATACGTACAAGAAAACATTAAACAACAATAGTTCTCGCATGGATAGTTTGTTTCTTTCGCTAACTACCTTCAATGCTATTGAGTTTTGATCCTCATTCCTTTTCAATAAACTCGAAGCCTAATTTCATGAGATCCTATTATATAGTCACTAAAATCACACTAATCAATCACAAATGGAACATATGATCTAATTGTTAAACCGGATGCAACAGGAACACGAAACAATACAAATTACCGTAAAAAATCAATACACTTCTTCCCAAAACTAAACAAGAACTCTCCATAATCATCTTTGAACACTCTTGCCTCAAGAATCCACTTAAATCAATCAAAATGACAATTGTCGATTCAGGAAATTCTTTATTGAGCATAAACGCAAGGAGAAGAGTTGTTAAGGACAAACTAACTACTCGTATTCACTCAATAAGAATCTAGAATCAAATTATACTTACCGAATGAAGCTAATGTAACGTCAAACAAGAAACGCAATGTGTGATCGATACAAATGAAGTCAAATCAAGTTAACTCGTCCTAGTATGCAATATTTCCTTGTATTTCAATAAAAAAATGCAACTACGGATAGGTGCATTAAAGTGTTCATGAAAGATTAACAAAATACATAGGGAAATAAATACGTACAAAAAGACATTAAATAACAATAGTTCTCGCAGAGATAGTTATTTGCTTTCCCTAATAACCTTCAATGCTATGGAGTATTGATCCTTAAACCTTGTCAACACACTCGAAGCCTAATTTCATAAAATCCCGTTATAATGATGACTAAAATCACACTAATCAATCACAAATGGAACATAGGATCTACTGTTTAAACCGAATGCAACACGAACACGAAACCATACAAATGACTGTTGAAAATCGACACACTCCGTTTCAAAACTAAACAAGAACTCCTCGTAACCATCTTTGAACACTCTTGCCTCAAGAATCCACTTAAATCAATCAAAATGACAATTGTCGATTCACGAAATCCTTTATTGAGCAAAAACGCAAGGATAAGAGTTGTAAAGGACAAACTAACTAAACGTATTCACTCAATAAGAATCTAGAATCAAATTACACTTACCGAATAAAACTAATCAAACATCAAACAGGAAACGCAATGTGTGATCGACAAAAAAAAAGTCAAATCAAGTTAACTTGTCCTAGTATGTAATATTTCCTTGTATTTCAATAAAAAAATGCAACTATGGATAGGTTCATTAAAGTATTCATGAAAGATTAACAAAATATACATGGGAAAAGAAATACGTACAAAAAGACATCAAACTACAATAGTTCTCGCAGAGATAGTTACTTGCTTTCCCTAATAACCTTCAATGATATGGAGTTTTGATCATCAAACCTTGTCAACACACTCGTAGCCTAATTTCATCAAATTCCATTATAATGATGAATAAAATCACACTAATCAATCACAAATGGAACATAGGATCTACTGTTTAAACCGAATGCAACACGAACACGAAACCATACAAATGACCGTTAAAAATCGATACACTCCTTTTCAAAACTAAACAAGAACTCCCAGTAACTATCTCTGAACACTCTTGCTCTAGAATCCACTTAAATCAATCAAAATGACAATTATCGATTCGCGGAATCCTTTATTGAGCATAAACGCAAGGATAAGAGTTGTAAAGGACAAACTAACTACTCATATTCACTCAATAAGAATCTAAAGTCAAATTACACTTACCGAATAAAACTAATCAAACGTCAAACAGGAAACGCAATGTGTGATCGATAAAAATAAGTCAAATCAAGTTAACTCGTCCTAGTATGTAATATTTCCTTGTATTTCAATAAAAAAAATGTAACTATGGATAGGTGCATTAAAGTATTCATGAAAGATTAACAAAATACATAGGGAAAGAAATACGTACAAAAGACATTAAATAACAATAGTTCACGTATGATGGAGTATTGATCCTTAAACCAACAACTCGAAGCCTAATTTCATAAAATCCCGTTATAATGATGACTAAAATCACACTAATCAATCACAAATGGAACATAGGATCTACTGTTTAAACCGAATGCAACACGAACACGAAACCATACAAATGACCGTTGAAAATCAACACACTCCGTTTCAAAACTAAACAAGAACTCCCCGTAACCATCTTTGAACACTCTTGCCTCAAGAATCCACTTAAATCAATCAAAATGACAATTGTCGATTCACGGAATCTTTTATTGAGCATAAACGCAAGGATAAGAGTTGTAAAGGACAAACTAACTAAACGTATAAGAATTTAGAATCAAATTACACTTACCGAATAAAACTAATCAAACGTCAAACAGGAAACGCAATGTGTGATCGATAAAAAAGAAGTCAAATCAAGTTAACTTGTCCTAGTATGTAATATTTCCTTGTATTTCAATAAAAAAATGCTACTATGGATAGGTTCATTAAAGTATTCATGAAAGATTAACAAAATACATGGGAAAAGAAATACGTACAAAAAGACATCAAACTACAATTGTTCTCGTAGAGATATTTCCTTGCTTTCCCAAATAACCTTCAATGATATGGAGTTTTGATCATCAAACCTTGTCAACACACTCGTAGCCTAAATTCATCAAATTTCGTTATAATGATGAATAAAATCACACTAATCAATCACAAATGGAACACAGGATCTACTGTTTAAACCGAATGCAACACGAACACGAAACCATACAAATGACCGTTAAAAATCGATACACTCCTTTAGAAAACTAAACAAGAACTCCCAGTAACTATCTTTGAACACTCTTGCTCTAGAATCCACTTAAATCAATCAAAATGACAATTATCGATTCGCGGAATCCTTTATTGAGCATAAACGCAAGGATAAGATTTGTAAAGGACAAACTAACTACTCATATTCACTCAATAAGAATCTAAAGTCAAATTACACATACCGAATAAAACTAATCAAACGTCAAACAGGAAACGCAATATGTGATCGATAAAAAATAAGTCAAATCAAGTTAACTCGTCCTAGTATGTAATATTTCCTTGTATTTCAATAAAAAAATGTAACTATGGATAGGTGCATTAAAGTATTCATGAAAGATTAACAAAATACTTGGGATAGGAAATACGTACAAGAAAACATTAAACAACAATAGTTCTCGCATGGATAGTTTGTTTCTTTCGCTAACTACCTTCAATGCTATTGAGTTTTGATCCTCATTCCTTTTCAATAAACTCGAAGCCTAATTTCATGAGATCCTATTATATAGTCACAAAAATCACACTAATCAATCACAAATGGAACATATGACCTAATTGTTAAACCGGATGCAACAGGAACACGAAACAATACAAATTACCGTAAAAAATCAATACACTTCTTCCCAAAACTCAACAAGAACTCTCCATAATCATCTTTGAACACTCTTGCCTCAAGAATCCACTTAAATCAATCAAAATGACAATTGTCGATTCACGAAATTCTTTATTGAGCATAAACGCAAGGAGAAGAGTTGTTAAGGACAAACTAACTACTCGTATTCACTCAATAAGAATCTAGAATCAAATTATACTTACCGAATGAAACTAATGTAACGTCAAACAAGAAACGCAATCAGTGATCGATAAAAATGAAGTCAAATCAAGTTAACTCATCCTAGTATGCAATATTTCCTTGTATTTCAATAAAAAAATGCTACTACGGATAGGTGCATTAAAGTGTTCATGAAAGATTAACAAAATACATAGGGAAATAAATACGTACAAAAAGACATTAAATAACAATAGTTCTCGCAGAGATAGTTATTTGCTTTCCCTAATAACCTTCAAAGCTATGGAGTATTGATCCTTAAACCTTGTCAACACACTCGAAGCCTAATTTCATAAAATCCCGTTATAATGATGACTAAAATCACACTAATCGATCACAAATGGAACATAGGATCTACTGTTTAAACCGAATGCAACACGAACACGAAACCATACAAATGACCGTTAAAATCGACACACTCCGTTTCAAAACTAAACAAGAACTCCCCGTAACCATCTTTGAACACTCTTGCCTCAAGAATCCACTTAAATAAATCAAAATGACAATTGTCGATTCAGGAAATTCTTTATTGAGCATAAACGCAAGGAGAAGAGTTGTTAAGGACAAACTAACTACTCGTATTCACTCAATAAGAATCTAGAATCAAATTATACTTACCGAATGAAACTAATGTAACGTCAAACAAGAAACGCAATGTGTGATCGATACAAATGAAGTCAAATCAAGTTAACTCGTCCTAGTATGCAATATTTCCTTGTATTTCAATAAAAAAATGCAACTACGGATAGGTGCATTAAAGTGTTCATGTAAGATTAACAAAATACATAGGAAAAGAAATACGTACAAAAAGACATTAAATAACAATAGTTCTCATAGAGATAGTTATTTGCTTTCCCTAATAACCTTCAATGCTATGGAGTATTGATCCTTAAACCTTGTCAACACACTCGAAGCCTAATATCATAAAATCCCGTTATAATGATGACTAAAATCACACTAATCAATCACAAATGGAACATAGGATCTACTGTTTAAACCGAATGCAACACGAACACGAAACCATACAAATGACCGTTGAAAATCGACACACTCCGTTTCAAAACTAAACAAGAACTCCCCGTAACCATCTTTGAACACTCTTACCTCAAGAATCCACTTAAATCAATCAAAATGACAATTCCCGATTCACGGAATCCTTTATTGAGCATAAACGCAAGGATAAGAGTTGATAAGGACAAACTAACTAAACGTATAAGAATTTAGAATCAAATTACCCTTACCGAATAAAACTAATCAAACGTCAAACAGGAAACGCAATGTGTGATCGATAAAAAAGAAGTCAAATCAAGTTAACTTGTCCTAGTATGTAATATTTCCTTGTATTTCAATAAAAAAATGCAACTATGGATAGGTTCATTAAAGTATTCATGAAAGATTAACAAAATACATGGGAAAAGAAATACGTACAAAAAGACATCAAACTACAATAGTTCTCGCAGAGATAGTTACTTGCTTTCCCTAATAACCTTCAATGATATGGAGTTTTGATCATCAAACCTTGCCAACACACTCGTAGTCTAATTTCATCAAATTCCATTATAATGATGAATAAAATCACACTAATCAATCACAAATGGAACATAGGATCTACTATTTAAACCGAATGCAACACCAACACGAAACCATACAAATGACCGTTAAAAATCGATACACTCCTTTTCAAAACTAAACAAGAACTCCCAGTAACTATCTTTGAACACTTTTGCTCTAGAATCCACTTAAATCAATCAAAATGACAATTATCGATTCGCGGAATCCTTTATTGAGCATAAACGCAAGGATAAGAGTTGTAAAGGACAAACTAACTACTCATATTCACTCAATAAGAATCTAAAGTCAAATTACACTTACCGAATAAAACTAATCAAACATCAATCAGGAAACGCAATGTGTGATCGATAAAAAATAAGTCAAATCGAGTTAACTCGTCCTAGTATGTAATATTTCTTTGTATTTCAATAAAAAATGTAACGATGGATAGGTGCCTTAAATTATTCATGAAAGATTAACAAAATACTTGGGATAGGAAATACGTACAAGAAAACATTAAACAACAATAGTTCTCGCATGGATAGTTAGTTTCTTTCGCTAACTACCTTCAATGCTATTGAGTTTTGATCCTCATTCCTTTTCAATAAACTCGAAGCCTAATTTCATGAGATCCTATTATATAGTCACTAAAATCACACTAATCAATCACAAATGGAACATATGATCTAATTGTTAAACCGGATGCAACAGGAACACGAAACAATACAAATTACCGTAAAAAATCAATACACTTCTTCCCAAAACTAAACAAGAACTCTCCATAATCATCTTTGAACACTCTTGCCTCAAGAATCCACTTAAATCAATCAAAATGACAATTGTCGATTCACGAAATTCTTTATTGAGCATAAACGCAAGGAGAAGAGTTATTAAGGACAAACTAACTACTCGTATTCACTCAATAAGAATCTAGAATCAAATTATACTTACCGAATGAAACTAATGTAACGTCAAACAAGAAACGCAATGTGTGATCGATAAAAATGAAGTCAAATCAAGTTAACTCGTCCTAGTATGCAATATTTCCTTGTATTTCAATAAAAAAATGCAACTACGGATAGGTGCATTAAAGTGTTCATGAAAGATTAACAAAATACATAGGAAAAGAAATACGTACAAATAGACATTAAATAACAATAGTTCTCGCAGAGATAGTTATTTGCTTTCCCTAATAACCTTCAATGCTATGGAGTATTGATCCTTAAACCTTGTCAACGCACTCGAAGCCTAATTTCATAAAATCCCGTTATAATGATGACTAAAATCACACTAATCAATCACAAATGGAACATAGGATCTACTGTTTAAACCGAATGCAACACGAACACGAAACCATACAAATGACTGTTGAAAATCGACACACTCCGTTTCAAAACTAAAAAAGAACTCCCCGTAACCATCTTTGAACACTCTTGCCTCAAGAATCCACTTAAATCAATCAAAATGATAATTGTCGATTCACGGAATCCTTTATTGAGCATAAACGCAAGGATAAGAGTTGTAAAGGACAAACTAACTAAGCGTATTCACTCAATAAGAATCTAGAATCAAATTACACTTACCGAATAAAACTAATCAAATGTCAAACAGTAAACGCAATGTGTGATCGATAAAAAAGAAGTCAAATCAAGTTAACTCGTCCTAGTATGTAATTTTTCCTTGTATTTCAATAAAAAAAAATACAACTACGGATAGGTTCATTAAAGTATTCATGAAAGATTAATAAAATACATAGGAAAAGAGATATGTACAAAAAGACATCAAACAACAATATTTCTCGCAGAGATAGTTATGTGCTTTCCCTAATAACCTTCAATGATATGGAGTTTTGATCTTCAAACCTTGTCAACACACTCGTAGCCTAATTTCTTCAAATCCCATTATAATGATGAATAAAATCATACTAATCAATCACAAATGGAACATAGGATCTACTATTTAAACTGAATGTAACACGAACACGAAACCATACAAATGACCGATGAAAATCGACACACTCCTTTTCAAAACTAAACAAGAACTCCCCGTAACCCTCTTTGAACACTCATGCCTCAAGAATCCACTTAAATCAATCAAAATGAAAATTGTCGATCCATGGAATCCTTTATTGAGCATAAACGCAAGGATAAGAGTTGTAAATGTGACATCCGGTAATTTTCCGTTACCAAACTCCGTTAGTGCCATTAGGTCTGGCATACACGTGTCGTGAGCACACACTAGTTGTTGTTGAACGTTGGTTACTTAATAATAATTAACAATGATTATCTGATAATTTCTTGATTAATAATGTTGATTATTAAGTTGTGCTTATGTGGTTTATAGATTTTAAATATTATTTGTGAATTTTATCTTGTAACGTGATGACGTGTTATCTTTATTGCATGTGTTTTGTAGCTTTTGAAAATTATGCATGATTATTATTGTTAGTTTATAATATTTGTACTTTGTAGTTAAAAATGGTTAAAAAGTGTTACAAGAGAAAGTTTTTATAAAATGTGATCAAGGAGGGATTAATTTGTAAAAACTACAAAACTTAAATATGGTAAAAATCCAACCCTAGCCCCCTCCCCTTCCATTCGGCCGTAAACCATCTCCCAACCCCCTCCACCTTGCGATTTCAACCATGAACAAGCAATTGAGCATCGATTTTGATTGGTTCCAAGGATTACAACACGTTAGCAAGTTTAATTCTTGTCCATTACCTGATTAAAGGTTAGATTTTAACAAGTTTTTCATGGTTTTGATGTTGGCCAAAACCCTAGTCGAAATTGATGATGAATGTTGAATTTTGTGATGTTTGATGATTGTATTATGTTAGTTTGATTGTATTGATGTTGGTTTACGTGGATTATACAAGAAATTTGTGGTTTTGATGCGTTGTTCATACCTTACTAATAATAGTAACTTTTGTGCATGAACTTGATGAATTGATGATAGATCGATGATGTTGTGATGTTAATGATGTTGTATGAACATTGGGTTATGATTATTATGCAAGAAATCCATGAATTGATCATGTAGTTCATACCTTGCTATAAGTAGAAAATTTTTAATATGAGATTTGTGAATTATGGTGATTTGATGAATGTGATCATGTCTAGATGATAGTTATGGATTTGATTAGGCATGATGTTGATGAATTCATGAATGAATTGGGTGCTAGATTGATTTTGGGGTGTTACTTTCCCAAAAGGGGAACTTTAATTTTGAAGATCATTGGATATTGTGAGTTATACATGTTTGTGGTACTAGGATCATGTTAGGATGTTTCTGGATGATGTCTAATGTGTTGGATTGAGATGTTTGGGTCATTTGGTTAGTTGGTGCACCTATGGGAGCATATGGGCTTCCTTGGAAAATGTGCAAGTATACATGTTATGTGCTATGATGAATTTTCATTATCGATTATTATAAGGTTAATTTTACTTGTATGAGTTACATGTGGTATATTGCTGATGGGTATCATACACGCGTGCCAATCTGAGGCCCCTACCTTATAGGATTGGCAGGGTTTAGGGTGTGTAGCCGTGAGTGGCTTCACATGGAACGTTGTGAGTGACTAAACCCAATGTGCATTGTAAAGGAATATAAATTAGAATTTGTGTTGTATGATAAATTGGATTACGTGCGTTGTATGATAACCTGATTTAGCATAAAGAACATGATAAGCCTTACGTGTTACAATGTGGCTTATGAGAATAACTTGCATAGTAATTTGGAATGGTTTGTTGAATTATTGGTTGTTATGTTTGATCAAACAAGAACTTAATTTGACATGTCACCAACGGGTCAAATGGGTCAACTGGGTCTAATGTGTCTTGTTTTCCAAAACCATGAGTCAATGTGTTTATTGAGCACTTAGGATTGTTAAAGATTCTGTGTACACATACTTATGTACTTACGTGTTCTAGGTGACCTCTGAAGGTTGTCTTTCCGCTCACTGTTAGATTTTACTATTGTTCGTTTGCGCACCAGGTGAGTTCATGCCCCATTTTCTTATACACTCTCTTTTGGGGGAGACAACATACTGGTTTATAAACGCTTTATTATAGTAAGTTGTGTATAGTGTAACATAGTGGGTTATACCATGGAAGTCCTCATACTTTCGGATCGTTAATATTGGTTTATAGCGGGAAATCTTGGGTAGTACTACTGGGTCTGACAAACCCCACCTATGCGACTCGAGGTCAAACGAGTGCAATATTGTCCTAAACTACTAACAGCGTCACGACCTGGTATGTCATGACGGGAGGCAAACAACGAACATAGTCAGCTTCGATCACGAAATCACTATGGTTACTACTTGTGAATATAGACTAGCTATCTATTTCAATGCATTTCTTATGTTTTACAACTGTACCGATTTCTGATTAACGCAAACTCTTGAACTCACCAACCATCGTGTTGACACTTTTAGTATGCTTTTCTCAGGTCACTTCTAGCAGCTTCCTATAGGAGCACGCAAGTGTCAAGTATACTTCATTCAAACATTGTTCACTTTTAATTTATCATTTACTTACGTATTTTGGTTTGGGCACGTTTACTTTTTGTACTTTGTGTTTGGGTTATTTACAAAATGCTTCCGCAATTATTTTAAAGTTTTAAACTCTGATTTGTTTAAATGTTGCATGTAGAGTCATTCTGAGTAAGTAATGACTGAGATCCTGGTTTGTTCACTCGCCTCGCGGTAAAACTCTGCACGTGGATTTTGAGGGTGTGACAGATTGGTATCAGAGCTATTGGTTATAGGGAACTAGGTTGCATACACACTAGACTATAACCGCATAGTTTGTTAGTTACTTGTTACTCATTCTTTGCTGTATACTCATTGGCATACACAACACGTTCCTCGTAGCATGGCATCGTCATCAAGAGCTCTAGGAAGAGACATGCACGATCTGAGTCACCTCCTCCTTCTCCTGTACCTGATAGGGGATCAGACTAGCCTTGAGATCCTTACCCCTTTTTAAGAGATGGATTGGGATCAGCCATTCACATTACCCGAGAGTGATCCTCTATGGAACTGGAACTTCTATCCTACCTATATACACCGCATGGTTTACAGGGAGCATGTACCAGCTGAGCTCCTACCCGACCTAGGACTAGGTCATTGACAACCTCTACATCACCTACTCTTCCTTCCCTAGACATCCCTCTCGAGCAGGCGATTGCAGCTTTAGTGGCTACGTTAGACACTGAGCGACAGCGCATTGGAGGACTCACTGATGAGAACTCCACTCTACGATATAAGATGCGTCAGTTGCGTTTCTAGGTAGAGACGCTTCAGGAGCGACTCTCGATGGCCATTGGTGGGCATCATACCCTGGCAGGCAACGTTGTGGCACTTACTGAGCGCATGAAGGCGTAAGAGCACCACAACATAGTGATCGATGATAGATTTGCGGATCTGGAGGCACAGCTAGCGGTGCTTTAGATTACCGAAGCTCCTGCACCTGAGGAAGATCCTATTGAAGAAGATCCAGAGGAAGAACCTGAAGAAGAACTGGAAGAAGCCCCGGAGGAAGAAGAACCAGCAGAGATGGAAGGGGACAGTGATGGATCTGATGTGCTGGATTGATTCTACATTTATATGACTTGGACTATATAGTGTTTCTTTTCTTTTGAAACCTATGTGGGAAGGGTTGTTTTCCACCTAACTAAAAAACTAAAATTCTGACATTGATAGAATATTTTGTGACTCATTTACAATTTATTTATCTTTGGTTATTATTTTGGTTATAAATATTGTGGTTGTGACAAATTCATTATTTCTTATTATTTACTGTACTTCAATGAGATAAATATGTTGAATGTTACTCATTATTGTATTTGTGAATGTAAAGCGAAATATGGATGGACGCGGTAGAGGACGTGAGTGTGGCCGTGGACGTGGTGCCGATGCTATAAACATGACCCCCGCTGAGTTGGCCGCTCTGATTAATGAACATGCACAGGCGGCAGTGGCTGCTGTACAAACTGGACAGCTAGTAGGTAAATGATACAAGTGGCCCAACCAATATCTTAGTTGCTCGTCTAGGCTACTCAACTAATGTTTTGGTTTGTCGAAACAGGACCTCCACCCTGTCCTTACAAATCCTTCATGGATTGCAAGCCTCATACCTACAGTGGAATTGAATGAGCTGTGGGACTGGTACGATGGTTTGAGAAGACCGAATCCGTCTTCGCAAAATGTAACTATACGCTAACCGATCAAGTGAAGTACGCAACTGGAACTCTTGAAGGCGCAACCCTCTCCTGGTGGAATGCCCAGGTGCAAATGCTGGGTCAGGAGATGGTTAACGACCTACCTTGGGTCGAGTTCAAGGAGATGATGACAGAGGAGTATTGCCCCCGAAATGAAGTGCAGAAGCTCGAAGTTGAGTTTTGGCAACTCAAGATGTAAGGTTCCGAGATTGAGGCCTATACTACACGGTCTCATGAGTTGGCAACACTGTGCCTGGGAATGGTTAATGAAATGCAAAAATGGATCAAGCATTACATACGTGGATTGGTTCCAGAGATACAAAGTATGGTGACTGCTGTGAATCTAAACTACTATTCAGCAGGTTATTCGATTGGCTCATAAGCTTACTGACCAAGTGGTGGAGCAGGGAAAGCTACCCAAACAGGGTGCTATGGCAAGCATGCCTGACAATAAACGTAAGTGGGATAACTCTGGCAACAAGGGATCTTCATCAAACAGCCAATCTCAGCAACATCAGTAGCAACAACAGCACACTCAGCAGCATCAGCATCAACATCAGCAAAGGAAGTTTGACAACAATCGTAACTTTAATCAGTCATCCTCCTCATCTCAGGTACAAGGTGGATATGTAGGGAAATATCCCAAATGTAACGTATGCAACTATCACCACACGGGTAGGTGTGACAATATTCGATGCCAGCATTGTGGTAAGGCTGGGCACACAGCAAAGGATTGCCGTGGTGAGTTGATGAAGAAGCCTCAGCAATCCCAAGAAACACCAAAAGGTTGCTTTGAATATGGAAAGGAAGGACACTACAAGAGGAATTATCCTCAGTTGAAGAAGAACGGGAATTATGCTGGAAATGGTGGAAACAACAACAACAACAACAATCATGGCAATGGTGAAAATAACGGTGGCAAAAATGATGGAGCTAAAGGGAAAGCCTTTGTCATGGGTTCAGGTGAGGCTCTAAACAACCCTACTACTGTTACTGGTAAATTTTCTGTTAACGGTCGTTTTGCTACTGTATTGTTTGACATGGGAGCCGATAGAAGTCTTATCTCTACTAAGTTTAGTAGCCTCTTAAGTGATATGCCTTCTCCATTGGAATCTAAATATACGGTAGAATTAGCTGATGGTAAGCAAATTCACATGACACACATCCTTAGGGGTTGCAAGATAGAACTTGCTAGTCATACTTTT
This sequence comes from Flaveria sonorensis, assembly GCA_025506505.1. Classification (NCBI taxonomy): domain Eukaryota; kingdom Viridiplantae; phylum Streptophyta; class Magnoliopsida; order Asterales; family Asteraceae; genus Flaveria; species Flaveria sonorensis. Next base: position 35,310,031 of record CM046428.1, read on the forward strand.
CACATCGATCTCATGCCTGTTACGCTTAGGAGTTTCGATGTGGTCTTGGGCATGGATTGGCTTTCCGAGAAGCAAGCGGAAGTCATTTGCCACGAGAAGGTTATCCGCATTCCTCTCCTGGATGGGGAAATTCTCTCGGTTAATGGTGAGAAAGGTGGTGCTATGATAGGCATCATATCATACATGAAGGCACCGAAGTTGTTACGCAAAGGTCGCTTAGCTATATTAGCTCTTGTGACTGACAAGAAATCGGAGGAAAAGAATAAAGAGAATATTCCGGTAGTTCGTGACTTTCCGGAGGTGTTTCCAGAGGATCTGCCTGGATTACCCCCTCATCGTCAAGTTGAGTTCCAGATTGATTTGACTCCCGGAGCCACTCCGATAGTGAGAGCACCTTACCGGTTACCTCCGAATGAACTACAGGAACTATCTGCTCAACTGCAAGAGTTGTTGGATAAAGGGTTTATCCGACCGAGCTCATCCCCTTGGAGAGCACCTGTTCTCCTTGTCAAGAAAAAGGATGGCACATTTCGAATGTGTATCGACTATAGAGAACTAAATAAGGTTACAGTCAAGAACAAATACCCTTTACCTCGTATAGATGATTTGTTTGATCAACTTCAAGTATCAAGCTATTATTCTAAGATTTATTTGAGGTCTGGTTATCATCAACTGAGAGTTCAAGAGGAATACATCTCGAAGACAACATTCCGTACATGTTATGGTCATTATGAGTTCTTGGTCATGCCATTTGGGTTGACAAATGCACCGACAATATTCATGGATCTCATGAATCGTGTGTGCAAACCCTATCTTGATCGATTTGTTATTGTGTTCATCGATGATATATTGATCTATTCAAGGACCAAGGAAGAACATTAAGAGCACTTAAGTCTAATCTTGGAATTACTTAGAAAGGAACAACTGTACGCCAAGTTTTCCAAGTGTGATTTCTGGATACGTTAAGTACAATTTTTAGGTCATATTGTTAACGAGAAAGGAATACATGTTGATCCAGCAAAGATTGAGGCAATAAAGAATTGGTCGGTTCCCAAGACGCCCAGTGAGATACGACAGTTTCTTGGACTGGCAGGATATTACCGACGTTTCATTGAAGGATTTTCTAAGATCGCTCAACCCCTTATAGCCTTGACTCATAAAGGGACAACGTATAAATGGGGTGATAGTCAGGAGTCTGCTTTTCAAATGTTGAAACAAAAACTGTGTAGCCACCGATATTAGCATTACTAGAGGGGACTTTATGATGCTTCCATCCAAGGACTTGGTTGTGTCTTGATGCAGCGTGATAAAGTAATAGCCTATGCTTCGAGACAAATAAAAGTACATGGGAAGAACTACACCACTCATGACTTGGAACTGGGTGCGGTAGTTTTTGCCTTGAAGATCTGGAGACATTACTTGTACGGTACCAATTGCACTATCTACACCGATCACAAGAGTCTTCAGCATATCTTTGAGCAAAAGGAGTTGAACATGAGGCAAAGACGCTGGGTGGAATTTTTGAATGATTATGATTGCGCTATCAAATATCACCCAGGAAAGGAAAATGTAGTTGTAAACGCGTTGAGTAGAAAGGAGACTGCTAAACCTTGACGAGTGCGAGCTTTGCAGCTTACGATTAGCACTCACTTGCCTGAACAAATTCGAGAAGCTCAGACAGAAGCCTTGAAAATGGAAAACATTAGGTCTGAATCTTTACGGGGAATGGACAAACAGTTTGAAGTGAAAGCGGATGGAATTCGTTACTTCATGGACAGACTTTGGGTACCTTGGTATGGAAATCTAAGGGACTTAGTTATGGGTAAGGCTCACAAGTCTAAGTACTCTATACATCCTGGTTCAGACAAAATGTATCATGACCTGAAGGCTCACTATTGGTGGCCTAATATGAAAGCAGACGTAGGTACGTATGTCGGCAAGTGCCTGACCTGTTCGAAAGTTAAAGTTGAATACCAAAAGCCATCTGGATTACTATAACAACCTGAGATTCCTATGTGAAAGTGGGAACAGATTTCTATTGACTTCATTACCAAATTACCCCGGACACCTACTGGTTGTGACACGATATGGGTGATCGTAGATCGATTGACTAAGTCTGCACACTTCTTGCGATCAAGGAAATGGATAAAATGGACAAGTTAACTTGAATTTATCTGAAGGAGATAGTTTCGAAACATGGTGTACCGATCTCAATTATATCTGATCGAGATGCTCGTTTCACATCATATTTCTGGCAGTCTTTACAGAAATCTTTGGGTACACGTCTAGACATGAGTACTGCTTATCATCCATTATCGGATGGGCAGAGCGAACATACTATTCAGACATTAGAGGACATGCTACGTGCTTGTGTGATTGACTTCGGGAATAACTGGGAAGTTCACCTACCATTGGTGGAATTTTATTACAATAATAGTTATCACACCAGCATTAAGGCAGCACCATTTGAGGTGTTGTATGGGTAAAAGTGTAGATCACCAGTTTGCTGGGTGGAAATTGGTGATAGACAGCTAACAGGCCCCGAGTTGGTGCACGAGACTACTGAGAAGATCGTACAAATAAGGAACCGTATGGCTGCAGCACGTGACCGATAGAAAAGTTATGTAGACAAGCGACGGAAACCTTTGGAGTTTCAAGTCGGCGACAAAGTTTTACTGAAAGCCTCATCGTGGAAAGGTGTGATTCGATTCGGCAGAAGAGGCAAGCTTAATTGAGATACGTTGGACCATTCAATATTCTGGAAAGAATAGGTCCAATGGCGTATCGATTAGATCTACCTGGCTCATTGAGTGGAATTCACAATGTATTTCATGTCTCAAATCTAAAAAAGTGTTTATCTGACGAGACGATGGCTGTACCACTGGAGGAAGTGCACGTAGATGAACAACTACGGTTAATTGAAGAACCAGTTGAGGTGATGGACCGAGAGGTCAAAACTCTTAAGCAAAGTAAGATACACACAGTCAAAGTTCGTTGGAACTCAAAACATGGACCGGAGTTCACGTGGAACGTAAGGATCAGATGAAGCTCAAGTATCCTCATTTGTTTGAAACGACGATGCCACCCGGCGAAGGTATTGATTGAATTTCGGGATTAAATTTCTTTCAACATGGGGATGATGTGACAACCCACCCGAAACTCACTCGATTTCTTTGTGCCAATGCAGTAGACCAGTGATGTAACTCAACCATGTAACGAAATTTTCGGGACGAAAATTCTTTCAACATGGGGATAATGTGACATCCGGTAATTTTCCGTTACCAAACTCTGTTAGTGTCGTTAGGTCTTGCATACACGTGTCGTGTGCACACACTAGTTGTCATTGAACGTTGGTGACTTAATAATAATTAACAATGATTATCTGATAATAACTTGATTAATAATGTTGATTATTAAGTTATGCTTATGTGGTTTATAGATTTTAAATATTATTTTTAAATTTTATCTTATAACGTGACGACGTGTTATATTTCTTGCATGTGTTTTGTAGCTATTGAAAATTACGCATGATTATTATTGTTAGTTTATAATATTTGTACTTTGTAGTTAAAAATGGTTAAAAAGTGTTAAAAGAGCAAGTTTTTATAAAATGCGATCAAGGAGGGATTAATTTGTAAAAACTACAAAACTTAAATATGATAAAAACCCAACCCTAGCCCCCTCCCCTCCCATTTGGCCGTAAACCATCTCCCAACCCCCTCCACCTTGCGATTTCAACCAAGAACAAGCAATTGAGCATCGATTTTGATTGGTTCCAAGGATTACAACACGTTAACAACTTCAATTCTTGGCCATTACGTGATTAAAGGTTAGATTTTAACAATTTTTTTATGGTTTTTGATGTTGGCCGAAACCCTAGTCGAAATTGATGATGAATGTTGAATTTTGTGATGTTTGATGATTGTATGATGTTAGTTAGATTGTATTGATGTTGGTTTACGTGGATTATACAAGAAATTTGTGGTTTTGATGCGTTGTTCATACCTTACTAATAATAGTAACTTTTGTGCATGAACTTGATGAATTGATGATAGATTGATGATGTTGTGATGTTAATGATGTTGTATGAACATTGGGTTATGATTATTATGCAAGAAATCCATGAATTGATCATGTAGTTCATACCTTGCTATAAGTAGAAACTTTTGAATATGAGATTTGTGAATTATGGTGATTTGATGAATGTGATCATGTCTAGATGATAGTTATGGATTTGATTAGGCATGATGTTGATGAATTCATGAATAAATTGGGTGCTAGATTGATTTTAGAGTGTTATTTTCCCAAAAGGGGAACTTTAATTTTGAAGATCATTGGATATTGTGAGTTATACATGTTTGTGGTACTAGGATCATGTTAGAATGTTTTTGAATGATGTCTAATGTGTTGGATTGCGATGTTTGGGTCATTTGGTTAGTTGGTGCAACTATGGGAGCATATGGGCTTCCTTGGAAAATGTGCAAGTATACATGTTATGTGCTATGATGAATTGTCATTATCGATTATTATAAGGTTAATTTTGCTTGTATGAGTTACATGTGGTATATTGCTGATGGGTATCATACACGCATGCCAATCTGAGGCCCCTACCTTATAGGATTGGCAGGGTTTAGGGTGTGTAGCCGTGAGTGGCTTCACATGGCACGTTGTGAGTGACTAAACGCAATGTGCATTGTAAAGGAATATAAATTAGAATTTGTGTTGTATGATGAATTGTATTACGTGCGTTGTATGATAACCTAATTTAGCATAAAGAACATGATAAGCCTTACGTGTTACAATGTGGCTTATGAGAATAACTTGCATAGTAATTTGGAATGGTTTGTTGAATTGTTGGTTGTTATGTTTGATCAAACAAGAACTTAATTTGACATGTCACTAACGGGTCAAACGGGTCAAACGGGTCAACTGGGTCTAATGTGTCTTGTTTTCCAAAACCATGAGTCAATGTGTTTATTGAGCACTTAGGAATGTTAAAGATTCTGTGTACACGTACTTATGTACTTACGTGTTCTAGGTAACCTCTGAAGTTTTTCTTTCCGCTCACTGTTAGATTTTACTATTGTTCGTTTGCGCACCAGGTGAGTTCATGCCCCATTTTCTTATACGAGTTGGGGGAGACAGCATACTGGTTTATAAACGCTTTATTATAGTAAGTTGTGTATAGTGTAACGTAGTGGGTTATACCATGGAAGTCCTCATACTTTCGGATCGTTAATGTTGGTTTATAGCGGGAAATCTTGGGTAGTACTACTGGGTCTGACAAACCCCACCTGTGCGACTCGAGGTCAAACGAGTGCAATATTGTCCTAAACTAATAACAGCGTCACGACTTGGTATGTTGTGACGGGAGGCAAACAACGAACACAGTCAGCTTCGATCGCGAAATCACTATGGTTACTACTTTTGAATATAGCCTAGCTATTTATTTCAATGCACTTCTTATGTTTTACAACTGTACTGATTTATGATTAACGCAAACTCTTGAACTCACCAACCATCATGTTGACACTTTTAGTATGCTTTTCTCAGGTCATTTCTAGCAGCTGCCCATAGGAGCACGCATGTGTCAAGCATACTTCTTTCAACCATTGTTCACTTTTAATTTATCATTTACTTATGTATTTTCGTTTGGGTGCGTGTTTTGCGCAGTTTACTTTTAGTACTTTGTGTTTGGGTTATTTACAAAACGCTTCCGCAAATATTTTAAAGTTTTAAACTTTGATTTGTTTAAATGTTGCATGTAGAGTCGTTCTGCGTAACTAATGACTGAGATCCTGGTTTGTTCACTCGCCTCGCGGTAAAACTCCGCACGTGGATTTTAAGGGTGTGACAGTAAATGACAAACTAACCACTCATATTCATTCAATAAGAATCTAGAGTCAAATTACACTTACCAAATAAAACTAATCAAACATCAAACAGGAAACGCAATGTGTGATCGATAAAAAAGAAGTCAAATCAAGTTAACTCTTCCTAGTATGTAATATTTCCTTGTATTTCAATAAAAAAAATGCAACTAAGGATGGGTGCATTAAAGTATTCATGAAAGATTAAAAAAATACATGGGAAAGGAAATATGTACAAGAAAACATTCAACAACAATAGTTCTCGCATGGATAGTTTTTCTCTTTCGCTAACTACCTTCAATGCTATTAAGTTTTGATCCCCATACCTTTTCAACAAACTCGAAGCCTAATTTCATTCGATGCCATTATAATAGTCACTAAAATCATACTAATCAATCACAAATGGAACATATGATTTAATTATTAAACCGAATGCAACTGGAACGCTTAACATTACAAATGACCGTAAAAATCGATACACTTCTTCCCAAAACTAAACAAGAACTTTCCATAACCATCTTTGAACACTCTTGCATCAAGAATCCACTTAAATCAATCAAAATGACAATTGTCATATTCACTCAATAAGAATCTAGAGTCAAATTACACTTACCGAATAAAACTAATCAAACGTGAAATAGGAAACGCAATGTGTGATAGATATAAAAGAAGTTAAATCAAGTTAACTCGTTCTGGTATGTAATATTTCCTTGTATTTCAAAAAAAAATGCAACTACGGATAGGTGCATTAAAGTATTCCTGAAAGATTAACAAAATACATAGGTAAAGAAATATGTATAAAAAGACATTACACAACAATAGTTCTCGCAGAGATAGTTATTTCGGGAGACCTCACAGTTGGACAATCACAACATTTTTCATATAAGATAAATACATTTCATAAAAACATCACAGAGGATTTAGTTATCATAAACCATTCATGCATTAATATTTGGTGTTGCTAAACAATACTTCATTGTAATTTAACAGTTATAAAAGAATCATTCAATTATATTACAAAACAACAAAAGCATTTAGAGAACTTAGCATACAGCTTCTCCCTTCTAAGCGTCTCCAATACCTCGCGAATGTGACCGGCATGCTCTTCTTCACTCTTTGAATAAATCATGATGTCATTAATAAACACAATCACTAATTTATCCATCATCGGCCGACACACCCGATTCATCAAATCCATAAAAGCAGCTGGCGCATTGGTTAGACCGAAAGACATAACAAGGAATTCGTAATGCCCATATTGAGTTTGAATGCGGTCTTCGGAATATCCTGTTCTTTGACCTTTACCTGATGGTAACCAGATCGAAGATCTATCCTTGAGAACCAGCTGGCGCCTTGGAGCTGATCAAACAAGTCGTCAGTTCTCGGTAGTGGATACCTGTTCTTCACCGTCAACTTGTTCAACTCACAGTAGTCGATGCACATCCTCATGCTACCATCCTTCTTCTTTACAAACAAGACCGGAGCACCCCAAGGAGAGATACTCAGTCAGATGAACCCCTTGTCTAACAACTCTTGCAACTAGGTCATCAATTCTTTCATCTTGGAGGGAGCGAGAAGATATGGCGCCTTTGCAACAGGTTGGGTACCAGGTATCAGATCAATCTGAAACTCTATCTCGCGGTCAGGTGGTACCCCTGGTAGGTCTTCGGGAAACACATCAGGGAAATCGCATATTACTGGCACGCCTGACAGTTGAGGCACGGTAGCATCCACATCCTTCACATAGATCAAGTAAGCACCACACCCGTGTCTCATAAACTTCTCGGTCGTGATCATTGAGATTACTCGAGGTGTAATGCACTCCTTTTCTCCATGTATCGTAACCAAACTGCCATCAGGCATAGTCAGACAAATTGTCTTCTTTTGGCACACAATGTTCGCTTTGTAGGCCGCCAATCAATCCATCCCTAACACCACATCAAAACCTCCTAGGGCCATCACGTACAATCTAGCAAGAAACTTACGACCGTCCAACTCTATGAGACAATCGTCTATTACATCTGTCACTTTCATAGACTTTCCTATCGCTGTCTCTACATAAAAGGGCACGTCTATATTCTTATTCTTACCATGTATTTCATGACAGAAGGTAGCAGATACAAAACTTCTACTAGCACTCGAATCGAAGAGCACAAAAGCATACAGTTGGTTTACCAGAAAGATACCTGAAACTACTTCAGGGTCCACTCTGGCTTCTTCCCGGGTCATGTTGAATGCCCTTGCCTTGGCTTTGGTGTTCTCACTCCTCCCTTTCTCGCCCATAGTCTGAGTCCCTGAGCTCCCTGGTCCACCCTTCTTGCAATCTCGGCCCGAGTAGCCTACCTGCCCACACCGATAACATCATGGTACCCCGCATTCTCTAGCATACCACCTCCACACTTAAAACACCGGTTCATCCCCATTCTACATTAACCCAAGTGAACCTTCCCACACTTCTTACATTCCCTCCTGTTACCCCCTTTACTCGATCCTGGGCGGCGATCATCAATCCTCTTCTTTTCCCCGATCCCATAATGGTCACCCATGAATCGCTTTCCATTACCGTTCTTGCTCCAACTCTTTTCAATCTTCCTTTGAATTGACATCGGATCCCTCTCATCATACAACCTTCCGGCCAAATCTACTGCAGACCTGAAAGTGCTCAGTCTAGCAGCTATCATGTTCCTCCTGATATCCACAGGCAGACCCTGCATGTATCTCTTGATCTTCTTAGACTCTGGGGTTACTAGATCAGGCACGAGTCTTGCAAGCTCATTGAACTTGGAGGTATACTCTTGATGAGTCATGTTTCCAGCCTCCAAGTGCAAGAACTCCTTCTCAATTTTGTCCAACTCCTGATATGGACAATACTCCTCCAGTACCAGTTCCTTCAAATCTGACCACCTCATCCTTGCAACAGACCATTTCCCCTCGGCTTGGACAATATTGTCCCACCAACATAATGCCGAGTCAACAAAAGAATGGGAGGCAAACTTCACCTTTTGATCCTCCCGACACTCACTGATGTCTAGGACTGCCTCCATCTCTCGAACCCAATGATGAGCAGCAGTAGCATTGCCGTTACCATCAAAGGTTGGGGGTTTTCACCTTTGAAACTCGCCATAGGTGCACCCTTTAGCGGTCTCCTTCTCCCCCTCGCTATCGTCATCAGGGATTACCACCTTGGGACTAGATGGCCCTTCATCAGCTTTCTCCTTCTCCCTGAAACCTTTGGTCTTTTCACCATCATTTACTGCCCTCAATACCTCGGTCAGTACCGAAGGTAACACGTTTTGCATGACATTATAGACTTCGTCAGCAATAGCTTCCTTTACCATAGACTTGAGGGTGGCTGATCCTTCACCCTCTTGATGGCTATGAATATCCGTGTCCTCATGAACTGTCTCGGGAGCCGTAGCTTTGCTTCGGGTGACATGTGGCCCAGTAGTACGCCTGCCACGCGCACCGCCTCGAGTTGCCTTCCTAGGTTTCCTACCAGCCAGAAGATCTACCTCTTATAAGATTCAAGCACTAACCAGGTCATTCAAGGTAATAACTCAGATTATGTCAAGTATAGTAAGTCCCTAATTACAATGGCTAGTTGTGATTAGCCACTTACTATACTCTTTATCCCCCAAGCATTTCCTATCCAGACTACATCAGTGTCCAACTCTACTAAGCACATAAATCAAATAGCACACGCACGTAATACCGATTAATTATGAAAAATTATGTGATGGCACGTAGCTACTTGGGCTGGCATCCTTCCATTCGATCCCATTCTCAGTTTAAGTTTAGGTTTTGAAAATATTTACCCATTTCTCTTAAACTTTGGCTCTGATACTAACTTGTAAGGCCCTATTCCTGAAGACCTCATAGTTGGACAATCACAGCATTTTTCATATAAGATAAATACATTTCATAAAAACATCACAGCAGATTTAGTTATCAAAAACCATTCATGCATTAATATTTGGTGTTGCTAAACAATACTTCATTGTAATTTAACAGTTACAAAAGAATCATTCAATTGAATTACAAAACAACAAAAAAATCATCATGAACGAATGGATGCCAGTCTTTGCCCGCCAAGTAGCCTCACCCGCGTGCCATCCTCAGCAACATCCTTACCTGCCAACTGATATGCGTATAAAAATTCAGCGTTGCTGAGTGAGTTCTAGTTTAATAATATAGAATAATACACTTTCTAACTTCATTTGGTGATCATTCATCAATAGACATAATCAATCATAAAGAGATTCATTATCTTTCTTTCTTTCATTATCTTTCTCTTTCTTTAACTAGGATTGCACAAAGCAAGAGCCTACATTATTGGTTGGCAACAGATGCTGAACCCCTATCGGTAAACGTTTATCATGGTAGCTAACCCATCGACAGTTGATCCATACTGCTAGGCATGAAACCTGCTCATGAACTAGGATCCCATTCATTCATTGGTCCATCCCCAGGATTGACCCCAGATGTGCATCCTCATGGGCTATACCGCTGCACATCAGTTGAGCTAACAACAACAAGGTCGTGCACCTCCATTCATTGTGCTTGTAAGGCTTTTCATTCATCGTAAGGGCCAGAGGTAACATTCATTAAGTTTCACTGTTCCTCTTTTATTCTTTCGTGTCAACTTGTTATGGATAATACTTATTAAGATGCACATTACATAATCACATATCATGAAAATATTATAGACATAGAAAACCAGTATATGAGAAAGAACCAAGCATAATAATCTTTAAACAAGCATAATCTTTCCTTACACAGAAGTTCTCCATACTTAAATTCTACTCCCAAAATTTCGAGAAAATCCCAAGTCTTTAGACAAATGCGGATGTACTTAGACAAATGCGGATGAACAAATGCGGATGAACATTCTCAGGAAATTTTCTAAGTGTCAGGAAATGCGCATGAACCGAATGCGGATGACTAAAGCAATACACATGGACACTATAGCAAATGCGCATGGGCAAAACAAATGCGGATGAACAATTAGCAAATGCGCATGAAGATTTAGCAAATGCGCATGAAGACTTAACAAATGCGCATGAAGACTTAACAAATGCGCATGAAGACTTAGCAAATGCGTAATGAAGAAAAGACAACAAATGCGCATGAAGACTTAGCAAATGCACATGAAGAAAAGACAACAAATGCGCATGAACAACAAACATCATGTTAAATGCGGATGAACATAAAAACTAACCTGAAATTCAACTTATGCCATTACCAGTCCCAATCATCATTCTAACATGAACACGGCTTAGATCTATCAGTATAACACTTAGAACATCATAAACTTTAAACGATCAACAAGAGAAGCACATAACATACCATAAAATCAACATCGTTCGCACCATACATGAAGAGTCATAACTTGTTTCGAAAACATCAGTCAAATATGCAAACCAGCCCCCAAATAAGCAGAAAACATTTAAAAGAAGGGACCTAGAACTCACCTCTACTGCTTTCGAGTAAAACTCCACCAAACCCGAGAGCAACCTGGAGTTCGAACGCCTAAACACACCAAAACACAAAACCTAGCACAAAGAACACATAAGAATCGGTTCACAAGCTGAAAATTCAGCTGAAACTGAACCAATAACACAAGAAATACACATCTCAAAAATTTCAACTTTCTCTCACTAGAAACCAAGAGAACTCTAGTTCTTCTTTCTTCTTTCTTGTTCCAGCTGAAAAGCAGAAGTGAAAAAGTAGTGGCATGGGCGGCCATCCCCTTTTAAACAATAAAATAATAAGGTTTTGTACTTTTTACACTTTACCCCCTCCACTTGCGTCCATTATCTTTTCTTTCAAGATACTTTTCTTTTCCTTTATTTTAAGCAAATTTTCGGGTGTTACACACTCGAAGCCTAATTTCATCAAATCCCGCTATAATGATGACTAAAATCACACTAATCAATCACAAATGGAACATAGGTTCTACTGTTTAAACCGAATGCAACATGAACACGAAAACCATACAAATGACCATTGAAAATCGATACACTCCTTCCCAAAACAAAACAAGAACTTTCCACAACCATCTTTGAACACTCTTGCCTCAAGAATCCACTTAAATCAATCAAAATGACAATTGTCGATTCACTGAATCCTTTATTGAGAATAAACGCAATGATAAGAGTTGTAAAGGACAAACTAACTACTCGTATTCATTCAATAAGAATCTAGAATCAAATTACACTTACCGAATAAAATTAATCAAACTTCAAATAGGAAACGCAATGTGTGATCGATAAAAAAGAAGTCAAATCAAGTTAACTCGTCCTAGTATGTAATATTTCCTTGTATTTCAATAAAAAAATGCAACTACGGATAGGTGCATTAAAGTATTCATGAAAGATTAACAAAATACATGGGAAAATAAATACGTACAAAAAGACATTAAATAACAATAGTTCTCGCAGAGATAGTTATTTGCTTTCCCTAATAACCTTCAATGCTATGGAGTTTTGATCATCAAACCTTGTCAACACACTCGAAGCCTAATTTCATCAAATCCCGTTATAATGATGACTAAATTAACACTAATCAATCACAAATGGAACATAGGATCTACTGTTTAAACCGAATGCAACATGAACACGAAATCATACAAATGACCGTTGAAAATCGATACAAGCCTTTTCAAAAAAAAACAAGAACTCTCCGTAACCATCTTTGAACACTCTTGCCTCAAGAATCCACTTAAATCAATCAAAATGACAATTGTCGATTCACAGAATCCTTTATTGAGCATAAACGCAAGGATAAGAGTTGTAAAGGACAAACTAACTACTCGTATTCACTCAATAAGAATCTAGAATCAAATTACACCTACCGTGTAAGGCCCCGTTTCCGGAGACCTCACAGTTGGACATTCACAGCACTATTCATGATCCATTTCATAAATTCATTATCACGATACAGCGGAATTTAAACATTTAAAAGCCATTCATTAATTTGTAGACGCTGTTGCTAAGTAATACATGTTTGGTACAGTTAGAAAAGATCATTAGTTTGCATTACAAAACAACAATGTTATATTCATGAATGGATGTCAGCCTTGTCCCGACGAGTAGCCTCCCCGAGTGCCATCCTCAGCAATATTACCTGCTAACTGAAAACGCATAAAAGTCAGCTTTACTGAGTGAGTTCTAATTTTAAAATCATAAAAATATCTTGAAAGATTTGTATACAAAATACTTCTTAAAGAAAATATCTTATCTTTTTTTCGAATACAAATCATAACCATTACATTATCACCATTCTCTTTCTTGCTTACTATTATTATCTTTCACTATCGATATGGACCAAAGCGCTATACCCCCCATAAAATACGCATAAACCTGGTACTGGGCCTTGAAGTCTATAAATAGACTCCATCCATGGTGCACATATGCTGGCACCAGTACCGGGGCAACAACAGTGGTCCCCTCAATCTTAAAGATTGACCCTGTGTACATCCTTTGGGTTAGCTAAACCGTACACAGTTGAGCTAACGACAACATGGTCATGCACCTCCTGTAAATTTTTACTTGCAAGTCTTTCATTCTTTAAGTTCCACTTTTCGTTAATATTAATCTTTCACTAGATTAATAATACTTCATAATTACGAACAAACCACATAAGGCCACATAATAGTATCATAATAGGCACATAAGGGCAGCCCACGTCATGCATAAGATAACCAAATAAAAGCATCTAGTCAACCGTGGTCAAATCCTAATTTCTGATCTTCCAAAATTCCAGAAAATTTCTTAAGTCCTAAAGAAATGCGGATGAACAGAACCAATGCGGATGAACAACTTGCAAATGCGGATGAACAAAACTAATGCGGATGAACACTTGCAAATGCGGATGAATAACTTGCAATGCGGATGAATAAAACTAATGCGGAAGAACACTTAAGCTGAATTTAGGCAAATGCGGCTGAACAAAGGTGAATGCGGGTGAACAAAACACTTAGGCAATTATCACGGTGTAAATGCGGATGAACCATCAGACCTGTAAATGAGACTTATGCAATAACCAGTTCTAAAACCTCATTTTCATACATTCTTAACATCGATCTATCATGCTAAACTCTTAGAACAAGCTTACAACCACATAAAACACAGAAATTCATACACATACATAAGCAGTCAACATATACGACGGTTGTAAAATATTTTAAATGCATTTTCAGCCCCAAAGAAGTTTAAAAACAGAGAATCGGGGTCCTAGAACTCACCTATTGCAGCAAACAAGTGAATCTCCTCCCAACTTGCGTGCACAAGATTTCAAACACCTAGAACAAGCCAAAACAAACACCAAACACCAAGAACACATAGAAATCAGTTTCTAAGGTTGAAACCTCAAAGAAACCAAACCAATTAATCACAAAAACCTACTAACCTTGAAGATTCCTCTCCTTCTTCACAATTCGACCGAGAGAAATCGCAAAACCCAGCTTTCTTTCTTTTCTTCTTCAGAAAGCAGCAGCAGGAAGAGCATGGGCGACCATGCTCTTAATACACCCACTTTTGACTTTTGTACTATTTTACACTTTTCACCCTTTAACTTTGGCCTTATAAAAATTCTGGTGTTACAAGTCTACCCCCCTTAAAGAGGTTTCGTCTCCGAAACCTGTCATTCGTCAAATAACTGAGGGTAGTGCTGCCTCGTTTCTTCTTCAGTCTCCCACGTAAACACAGAACTCTTCCGGTGTTTCCACTGCACACGTACAAGCGGAACCACTTTATTTCTCAATCTTTTCTCCTTCCTGTCTATGATGGCCACTGGTTGCTCCACATAGTTGAGTCTTTCATCCACTTCGATATCCTCCAGTGGCACAGTCATATCTTCATCGGCTAAGCATTTTCTTAGATGAGATACATGAAACGTCGGGTGAATCCCACTCAACTCATCGGGCAATTCTAGACGATAGGCCACCTCTCCTACTCGTGCAATGATTCGGAAAGGCCCTATGTATCTTGGAGTCAACTTGCCCCTCTTCCGGAATCAGATGATCCCTTTTCAAGGCGAGACCTTTAACATAACTTTATCACCCACGTTGAACACGATGGGTCTACGCCTCTTATCGGCATACGACTTCTGTCTATCCTTCGCCGCCTTCATAAAGGCTTTGATCTTTTCCAGCTTCTCAGTTGTAGCCTCCATCACCTCGATGCTTCCCAATTCTTTCTGCCCAATGTCTCCCTAACACACGAGCGTTCTACACCTCCTACCGTACAGCATCTCGTATGGTGGCATACCAATGCTGGTATGATAACTGTTGTTGTACGAGAACTCAGCCAACGGTAGGTGATCATCCCAACTCCCTCCAAAGTCGATCACACATGCCCCGAGCATATCCTCGAGCGTCTGAATTGTCCTCTCAGACTGACCATCTGTCTGAGGATGGTAAGCCGTGCTAATGTGTAGTTTCGTCCCCATGGCATCATGGAATCTCTTCCAAAACTTCGATGTGAACCGGGTGTCACGATCTGACACAATAGACACCGGCACACCATGGCGAGCTACAATCTCTTTGATGAACATGTCCGCCAGTCTCTCGGAGGAATATGTCTCGTGGATCAGTAGGAAGTGAGCACTCTTTGTTAGACGATCAACTATCACCCATATGGTATCATACCCCCTCACCGTACGGGGTAGCTTCATGATGAAATCCATGGTGATGTGCTCCCACTTCCACTCGGGTATATCCAACGGTTGAATCTTCCCGTATGGCTTTTGATGCTCTGCCTTCACTTGCAAGCAAGTAAGGCACTTACTCACATACTCTGCCATGTCACGTTTCATACCCGGCCACCAGTAGTCTTTCTTCATGTCTTGATACATCTTAGTAGCACCGGGATGTATGGAGTATCGAGTCTTATGAGCTTCGTCCATAATTCGCCCACGTAGATTCCCATATCGAGGAATCCACATTCGCCCAAAGCGGGTTTTAACACCATGGGTATTCTCCCCCAATTCTGCAACTAGACCTCTCATTCGTTCGGAGTTGAGGTGATCTTCTTTTAACGCCTCACTTTGAAACTCTTTAACTTGCGTCATCACATCTGAGCTCATCACCAACTGATACGCCTTCACCCGAATCGGCTCGGGTCTCTCCTTCCGGCTAAGGGCGTCGGCCACTATGTTGGCCTTGCCCGGGTGGTAATGGATCTCACAATCATAATCCTTAATCAGCTCTAACCACCTCCTTTGTCTCATGTTGAGATCTTTCTGCTCGAAAAAATATTTTAAGCTCTTGTGATCCGTGAAGATTGTGCACTTGGTCCCGTATAAATAGTGCCTCTAGATCTTCAACGCAAAGACCACCGCAGCCAATTATAAATCATGAGTGGGGTAATTAACTTCGTGGATCTTTAACTGTCGGGCACGTAAGCTATCACTCGTCCACGTTGCATTAGCACGCAACCCAGTCCCGAATAAGATGCATCTGAATACACCACTAAGTCTTCACTTCCTTCGGGCAATGTCAAAACAGGAGCTTGAGTTAATCTTGACTTTAACTCCTCAAAAGCATCTTCCTGTTCTCGTCCCCACACAAACTTCACATCCTTGCGTGTCAACTTAGTCAAAGGTGAGGCTATCTTGGAAAAGTCTTGGATAAACCTTCGGTAGTAACCCGCCAAACCCAAGAAACTGCGAATCTCGGATGGCGTCTTTAGAGACTTCCATTGCATTACCGCCTCAACCTTTGCCGGGTCCACCATAATTCCTTCGGTATTCACCACATGACCCAGAAATTGAACTTCTCGCAGCCAAAAAGCACACTTAGAGAATTTAGCATACAACTTCTCCTTTCTAAGTGTCTCCAACACTTCACGTAGGTGGCCGGCATGTTCTTCTTTGCTCTTCGAATAAATCAGAATATCGTCAATAACACAATCACTGATTTATCTAACATCGGCCGACACACTCGGTTCATCAAATCCATAAAGGCAGCTGGTGCATTAGTTAAACCGAATGACATAACGAGAAACTCGTAATGTCCATAACGCGTGCGGAACGCTGTCTTCGGGATATCTTGTTCCTTTACCTTCAGCTGATGGTAGCCAGATCGAAGATCTATTCGGGAAAACCAACTGGCACCTTGAAGCTGGTCAAACAGGTCATCAATCCTTGGTAGGGGTATCTGTTCTTTACTGTCAACTTGTTCAACTCCCGGTAGTCTATACACATTCTCATACTACCGTCTTTCTTCTTTACGAATAATACCGGAGCACCCCAAGGAGAGATACTCGGTCTAATAAACCCCTTATCCATCAGTTCCTGTAGCTGATCCATCAGTTCTTTCATCTCGGTCGGAGCTAACCGATACGGTGCCTTGGCAACGGGTTGCGCACCGGGTATCAGGTCGATCTGAAATTCTATCTCACGGTCCGGTGGCACACCTGGTAGATCTTCGGGAAACACATCCAGGAAATCACGTACCACTGGCACTTCTGATAATTGTGGTATCGACGCGTCCACATCCTTTACGTATGCCAAGTAGGCACAACAACCGCGCCTCATACACTTCTCTGCCACTGCCATCGAAATCACTTTCGGAACCGTAGTGACGCGATCACCATAAACTGTCACTGAACTCCCATCGGGTGCGACTAACTGAATCATCTTCTTCCGACACACGATGTTTGCCTCATAGGCTGCCAACCAATCCATCCCCAGAACTACATCAAATCCCCCTAGGGGCATCACAAATAGTTTAGCAGAGAACCTATGGCCTTCTAACTCTATGCCACAATCCTCAATCATATCAGAGATTCTGGTAGACTTACCAATAGCAGTTTCTACATCAAAAGGTTCATCGATGCTCCTACTACTAACAAGCAATTTAGCACAGAAAGCAGCAGATATGAAACTCCTACTAGCACCAGAATCAAATAATACAGAGGCACAAGTTTGGTTTACTAGGAACACACCTGACACGACGTCGGGGTCTACCCGGGCTTCCTCTCGGGTCATCGTGAAGGCTCTTGCACTTGCCCTCTGCCCTCCTTCTTCCAGCCTCTTCTTCAACCCAGAACTTTTAGCCCTTGGCTTCTTGCAATCCTTGTTCATATGGCCGACTTCACCACAGTTAAAGCATCGTGGGGCTCCACACATCTTTGAAATGTGACCGGGCTTGCCACATTTGTAGCAGACATTCATTCCCAAGCGGCATTCCCCGCTATGTTCCTTCCCACACTTATCACACCTCCTCAACCCGAGCTTGCAGTAACCACTCGGTGATCATCCATCCTCGGCCTCTTACTGTTCGGGTTGAAACCACCACGCCTGAATCTCTTCCCGTTCCAACTCCTGTTATTACCACCCGTCTTCTTCACCTCCACCACCTCCACTTCTCTTTCATCATAAAGTCTCCCAGCTAAATCCACCATCGACCTAAAAGTGCTCGGTCGGGCAACGATCAAGTGCCTACGGATGTCAGCAGGCAACCCCTGAATATACCGCTTGATCTTCCTTGAAGCCGGTGTAACTTGATCGGGCACCAGCCTCGCCATTTCGTTAAACTTGGTGGTATATTGCTGGTGGGTCATGGTTCCCGCCTCAAGCTATAGGAACTCTCTCTCTATCATTGTTGAGTTCTGATGAGGACAGATTCCTCAATCACTAACCTTTTCAGTTCACTCCATCTCATCCTCCCGACAGCCCTGTTGCCTTCGGCTTGGACAAGATTGTCCCACCAACACAGAGCCGAGTCGACAAATGAGTGAGTGGCAAATTTCACCTTCTGATCCTCCCTGCACTCACTAATTTCCAACACTGCCTCCATCTCTCTAACCCAGCGGTGGGCAGTAGTAGCGTTACCGTTGCCGTCAAAAGTAGGGGGTTTACACCGTTGGAATGCCCCGTAGCTGCATCCCCTCGAGGTTTCCCACACATCTACATCTTCTTCATCACTGGAAACTCCCCTTTCGACATTTATCTCCTCCTCAACATCATGATTTTCCTCATTCTCCCTTCTCCCAGTAGCAGCCCTTTTCTCTTCCTCCCTTTCTTTCCTCTCATCCTTCCTTAC
This sequence comes from Flaveria sonorensis, assembly GCA_025506505.1. Lineage (NCBI taxonomy): Eukaryota > Viridiplantae > Streptophyta > Magnoliopsida > Asterales > Asteraceae > Flaveria > Flaveria sonorensis. The sequence goes on from CM046428.1 coordinate 35,328,949, forward strand.
GGCCCGGATCACTTCAGTCACGACAGACGGTAGGATCGTCTGCATGACTTGGTGAACCTCCACCACTGCCCTTTCACTAGGCCCTCAAATTGGCACTCTCATCCACTCCCTCCGGGTGATGAAGCTCAGGCTCAGCAGAGCCGTCTCTACAGTTCTTGCCTTGTTCTTTGCGCCCAGGGTCTCCCAGCACGACCACCCCGTACACCTCTAGAAGCCTTAGATGATCTACCTCCAGCCATCCTCTAACACTATAAGATCCAAACACCAACACGGTCATTCAAGGTAATAGCTCAGTTAACGTTAAGTATAGTAAGTCCCTAATTACAGTGGCCAGTTGTGATTAGCCACTTACTTTACTCTTCATTCCCCGAGCATTTCCTATCCTGACTACATCAGTATTCAAATCTACTAAAGCACATAAATCAAATAGCATGCGCACATAATACCGGTTATCATAATAAAAGAAATACCTGATGGCACGTAACTACTCGGGCTGGCATCCCTCCATTCGGTCCCATTTTCAGTTTAAGTTTAGGTTTTTGAAAATACTTACCCATTTCTCTTAAACTTTGGCTCTGATACCAACTTGTAAGGCCCCATTTCCGGAGACCTCACAGTTGGACATTCACAGCACTATTCATGATCCATTTCATAAATTCATTATCATGATGCAACGGAATTTAAACATTTAAAAGCCATTCATAAATTTGTAAACGCTGTTGCTAAGTAATACATGTTTGGTACAGTTACAAAAGATCATTAGTTTGCATTACAAAACAACAATGTTATATTCATGAATGGATGTCAGCCTTGTCCCGACGAGTAGCCTCCCTGAGTGCCATCCTCAGCAATATTACCTGCCAACTGAAAACGCATAAAAGTCAGCTTTGCTGAGTGAGTTCTAGTTTTAAAATCATAAAAATATCTTGATAGATTTGTATACAAAATACTTCTTAAAGAAAATATCTTATCTTTCTTTCGGATGTGATCACACATCATACATACAAATCATAACCATTACATTATCACCATTCTCTTTCTTGCTTATTATTATTATCTTTCACTGTCGATATGGACCAAAGTGCTATACTCCCCATAAAATGCGCATAAACCTGGTACTGGGCCTTGAAGTCTATAAATAGACTCCATCCGTGGTGCACATATGCTGGCACCAGTACCGGGGCAACAACAGTGGTCCCCTCAATCTTAAAGATTGACCCTGATACATCCTTTGGGTTAGCTAAACCGTACACAGTTGAGCTAACGACAACATGGTCGTGCACCTCCTGTAAATTTTTACTTGCAAGTCTTTCATTCTTTAAGTTCCACTTTTCGTTAATATAATCTTTCACTAGATTAATAATACTTCATAATTACGAACAAACCACATAAGGCCACATAATAGTATCATAATAGCCACATAAGGGCAGCCCACATCATGCATAAGATAACCAAATAAAAGCATCAAGTCAACCGTGGTCAAATCCTAATTTCTGATCTTTAAAATTCCAGAAAATTTCTTAAGTCCTAAAGAAATGCGGATGAACAGAACCAATGCGGATGAACAACTTGCAAATGCGGATGAACAAAACTAATGCGGATGAACACTTGCAAATGCGGATGAATAACTTGCAATGCGGATGAATAAAACTAATGCGGAAGAACACTTAGGCTGAATTTAGGCAAATGCGGCTGAACAAAGGTGAATGCGGGTGAACAAAACACTTAGGCAATTATCACGGTGTAAATGTGGATGAACCATCAGACCTGTAAATGAGACTTATGCTATAACCAGTTCTAAAACCTCATTTTCATACATTCTTAACATCGATCTATCATGCTAAACTCTTAGAACAAGCTTACAACCACATAAAACACATAAATCATACACATACATAAGCAGTCAACATACACGACGGTTGTAAAACATTTAAATGCATTTTAGCCCCAAAGAAGTTTAAAAACAGAGAATCGGGGTCCTAGAACTCACCTATTGCAGCAAACAAGTGAATCTCCTCTCAACTTGCGTGCACAAGAGTTCAAACACCTAGAACAACCAAACCAAACACCAAACACCAAGAACACATAGAATCAGCTTCTAAGGTTGAAACCTCACAGAAACCGAACCAATTAGTCACAAAACCTACTAACCTTGAAGATTCTTCTCCTTCTTCACAATTCGACCGAGAGAAACAAAAAACCCAGCTTTCATTCTTTTCTTCTTCGGAAAGCAGCAGCAGGAAGAGCATGGGCGACCATGCTCTTTATACACCCACTTTTGACTTTTGTACTATTTTACACTTTTCACCTTCAACTTTGGCCTTATAAAAATTCGGGTGTTACATACCGAATAAAACTAATCAAACGTTAAACAGGAAACACAATGTGTGATCGATAAAAAAGAAGTCAACAAGTTAACTCGTCCTAGTATGTAATATTTCCTTGTATTTCAATAAAAAAATGCAACTACGGATAGGTGCATTAAAGTATTCATGAAATATAACAAACTACATGGGAAAGAAATACGTACTAGAAACATTAAACAATAATATTTCTCGCATGGATAGTTTTTTTCTTTCTCTAACTACCTTCAATGCAATTAAGTTTTGATCCTCATACCTTTTAAACAAACTCGAAGCCTAATTTCCTTCGATCCCATTATAATAGTCACTAAAATCACACTAATCAATCACAAATGGAACATATGACCTAATTATTAAACCGAATGCAACTGGAACACGAAACAATACAAATGACCGTAAAAATCGATACATATCTTCTCAAAACTAAACAAGAACTCTCCATAACCATCTTTGAACACTCTTGCCTCAAGAATCCACTTAAATCATTTATTGAGCATAATTGCAAGGATAAGAGTTGTAAAGGACAAACTAACTACTCGTATTCACTCAATAAGATCAAATTACACTACCGAATAAAACTAATCAAACGTCAAACGGGAAACGCAATGTGTGATAGATAAAAAGAAGTCAAATCAAGTTAACTCGTCCTAGTATGTAATATTTCCTTGTATTTCAATAAAAAAATGCAACTACGGATAAGTGCATTAAAGTATTCATGAAAGAATAATAAAATACATGGGAAAAGAAATACGTACAAAGAAAACATTAAACAACAATATTCTTGCAGAGATAGTTATTTGCTTTCCCTAATAGCCTTCAATGCCATGTAGTTTTGATCCTCAAACCTTGTCAACACACATGAAGCCTAATTTCCTCAAATCCCATTATATGATGACTAAAATCACACTAATCAATCACAAATGGAACATAGGATCTACTGTTTAAACCGAATGCAACACGAACAAGAAACCATACAAATGATCGTTGAAAATCGATACACTCCTTCCCAAACTAAACAAGAACTTTACATAACCATCTTTGAACACTCTTGCCTCAAGAATCCACTTAAATCAATCAAAATGACAACTGTCGATTCACTAAATCCTTTATCAAGAATAAACGCAAGGATAAGAGTTGTAAAGGACAAACTAACTACTCGTATTCACTCAATAAGATCTAGAATCAAATTACACTTACCGAATAAAATTAATCAAACGTCAAACCGGAACGCAATGTGTGATAGATAAAAAAAGAAGTCAAATCAGTTAACTCGTCCTAGTATGTAATATTTTCTTGTATTTCAATAAAAACAATGCAACTACGGATAGGTTCATTAAAGTATTCATATAAATTAACAAAATACATGGGAAAAGAAATACGTACAAAAAGACATTAAACAACAATAGTTCTTGCAGAGATAGCTATTTGCTTTCCCTAATAACCTTCAATGATATGGAGTTTTGATCCTCAAATCTTGCCAACACACTCGTAGCCTAATTTCATCAAATCCCATTATAATGATGAATAAAATCACTCGAAACAATACAAAGGACCGTAAAAAATCGATACATTTCTTCCCAAAACTAAACAACAACTCCCCGTAACCATCTTTGAACACTCTTGCCTCAAGAATCCACTTAAATCAATAAAAATGACAATTGTCGATTCACGAAATCCTTTATTGAGCATAAACACAAGGATAAGAGTTCTAAAGGACAAACTAACTATTTGTATTCGCTCAATAAGAATCTAGAATCAAATTACACTTACCGAATAAAACTAATCGAACGTCAAACAGGAAACGCAATGTGTGATCGGTAAAAAAGAAGTCAAATCAGTTAACTCGTCCTAGTATGTAACATTTCCTTGTACTTTAATAAAAAAAAATGCAACTACGGATAGGTGCTTTAAAGTATTCATAAAAGATTAACAAAATACATGGAAAAGAAATACGTACAAAAAGACATTAAACAACAATAGTTCTCGCAGAGATAGCTATTTGCTTTCTCTAATAACCTTTAATGATATGGAGTTTTGATCCTCAAACCTTGCCAACACACTCGTAGCCTAATTTCATCAAATACCGTTATAATGATGATAAAATCACACTAATCAATCACAATGGAACATAGGATCTACTGTTAAATCGAATGCAACAAGAACACGAATCCATACAAATGACCGTTGAAAATCGTTACACTCCTTTTCAAAATAAAACAATAACTATCAGTAACCATCTTTGAACACTCTTGCTCAAGAATCCACTTAAATCAATCAAAATGACAATTGTCGATTCACGGAGTCCTTTATTGATAATAAACGCAAGGATAAGAGTTATAAAGGACAAACTGACTACTCGTATTCACTCAACAAGAATCTAGAGTCAAATTACACTTACCGAATAAAACTAATCAAACGTCAAACAGGAAACGCAATGTGTGATCGATAAAAAAAAGTCATATCAAGTTAACTCGTCCTAGTATCTAATATTTCCTTGTATTTCAATAAAAAATGCAACTACGAATAGGTGCATTAAAGTATTCCTGAAAGATTAACAAACTACATAGGAAAGGAAATACGTAAAAGAAAACATTAAACAACAATAGTTCTCGCATGGATAGTTTTTTTCTTTCGCTAACTACCTTCAATGCTATTAAGTTTTGATCCTCATACCTTTTCAACAAACTCGAAGCCTAATTTCATTCGATCCCATTATAATAGTCACTAAAATCACACTAATCAATCACAAATAGAACATATGACCTAATTGTTAACCGAATGCAAATGGAACACGAAACAATACAAATGACCGTAAAAAATCAATACATTTCTTCCCAAAACTAAACAAGAACTCTCCATAACCATCTTTGAACACTCTTGCCTCAAGAATCCACTTAAATCAATCAAAATGACAATTGTCGATTCACGAAATCATTTATTGAGCATAAATGCAAGGATAAGAGTTGTAAAGGACAAACTAACTACTTGTATTCACTTAATAAGAATAGAGAATCAAATTACACTTACCGAATAAAACTAATCAAACGTCAAACAGGAAACGCAATGTGTGATAGATAAAAAGAAGTCAATCAAGTTAACTCGTCCTAGTATGTAATATTTCCTTGTATTTCAATAAAAAATGCAACTACGGATAGGTGCATTAAAGTATTCATGAAAGATTAACAAATACATGGGAAAAGAAATACGTACCAAATGACATTAAACAACATAGTTCTCGCAGAGATAGTTATTTGTTTTCCCTAATAACCTTCAATGCCATGGAGTTTTGATTCTCAAACCTTGTCAACACACTCGAAGCCTAATTTCATCAAATCCCATTATAATGATGACTAAATCACAATAATCAATCACAAATGGAACATAGGATCTACTGTTTAAAGCGAATGCAACACGAACACGAACCATACAAATGACCGTTGAAAATCGATACACTCCTTCCCAAAACTAAACAGAACTTTCCATAACCATCTTTGAACACTCTTGCCTCAAGAATCCACTTAGATCAATCAATATGATAATTGTCGATTCACTGAATCCTTTATTGAGCATAAACACAAGGATAAGAGTTGTAAGGACAAACTAACTACTCGTATTCACTCAATAAGAATCTAGAATCAAATTACACTTACTGAATAAAACTAATCAAACGTCAACAGGAAACGCAATGTGTGATCGATAAAAAATATGTCAAATCAAGTTAACTTGTCCTAGTATGTAATATTTCCTTGTATTTCAATAAAAAAATGCAACTATGGATAGGTTCATTAAAGTATTCATGAAAGATTAACAAATACATGGGAAAAGAAATACGTACAAAAAGACATTAAACAACAATAGTTCTTGCAGAGATAGCTATTTGCTTTCCCTAATAACCTTCAATGATATGGAGTTTTGATCCTCAATCTTGCCACACACTCGTAGCCTAATTTCATCAAATCCCATTATAATGATGAATAAAATCACTCGAAACAATACAAAGGACCGTAAAAATCGATACATTTCTTCCCAAAACTAAACAACAACTCCCGTAACCATCTTTGAACACTCTTGCCTCAAGAATCCACTTAAATCAATAAAAATGACATTGTCGATTCACGAAATCCTTTATTGAGCATAAACACAAGGATAAGAGTTCTAAAGGACAAACTAACTATTGGTATTCGCTCATAAGAATCTAGAATCAAATTACACTTACCGAATAAACTAATCGAACGTCAAACAGGAACGCATGTGTGATCGGTAAAAAAGAAGTCAAATCAGTTAACTCGTCCTAGTATGTAACATTTCCTTGTACTTTAATAAAAAAAATGCAACTACGGATAGGTGCTTTAAAGTATTCATAAAAGATTAACAAAATACATGGGAAAAGAAATACGTACAAAAGACATTAAACAACAATAGTTCTCGCAGAGATAGCTATTTGCTTTCTCTAATAACCTTTAATGATATGGATTTTGATCCTCAACCTTGCAACACACTCGTAGCCTAATTTCATCAAATACCGTTATAATGATGAATAAAATCACACTAATCAATCACAAATGGAACAGGATCTACTGTTAAATCGAATGCAACAAGAACACGAATCCATACAAATGACCGTTGAAAATCGTTACACTCCTTTTCAAAATAAAACAATAACTATCAGTAACCATCTTTGAACACTCTTGCTCAAGAATCCACTTAAATCAATCAAATGACAATTGTCGATTCACGGAGTCCTTTATTGATCATAAACGCAAGGATAAGAGTTATAAAGGACAAACTGACTACTCGTATTCACTCAACAAGAATCTAGAGTCAAATTACATTACCGAATAAAACTAATCAAACGTCAAACAGGAAACGCAATGTGTGATCGATAAAAAAGAAGTCATATCAAGTTAACTCGTCCTAGTATCTAATATTTCCTTGTATTTCAATAAAAATGCAACTACGAATAGGTGCATTAAAGTATTCCGAAAGATTAACAAACTACATAGGAAAGGAAATACGTAAAAGAAAACATTAAACAACAATAGTTCTCGCATGGATAGTTTTTTCTTTCGCTAACTACCTTCAATGCTATTAAGTTTTGATCCTCATACCTTTTCAACAAACTCGAAGCCTAATTTCATTCGATCCCATTATAATAGTCACTAAAATCACACTAATCAATCACAATAGAACATATGACCTAATTGTTAAACCGAATGCAAATGGAACACGAAACAATACAAATGACCGTAAAAAATCAATGCATTTCTTCCCAAAACTAAACAAGAACTCTCCATAACCATCTTTGAACACTCTTGCCTCAAGAATCCACTTAAATCAATCAAAATGACAATTGTCGATTCACGAAATCATTTATTGAGCATAAATGCAAGGATAAGAGTTGTAAAGGACAAACTAACTACTTGTATTCACTTAATAAGAATAGAGAATCAAATTACACTTACCGAATAAAACTAATCAAACGTCAACAGGAAACGCAATGTTGATAGATAAAAAAGAAGTCAATCAAGTTAACTCGTCCTAGTATGTAATATTTCCTTGTATTTCAATAAAAAAAAGCAACTACGGATAGGTGCATTAAAGTATTCATGAAAGATTAACAAAATACATGGGAAAAGAAATACGTACAAAATGACATTAAACAACAATAGTTCTCGCAGAGATAGTTATTTGTTTTCCCTAATAACCTTCAATGCCCTGGAGTTTTGATTCTCAAACCTTGTCAACACACTCGAAGCCTAATTTCATCAAATCCAATTATAATGATGACTAAAATCACAATAATCAATCACAAATGGAACATAGGATCTACTGTTTAAAGCGAATGCACACGAACACGAACCATACAAATGACCGTTGAAAATCGATACACTCCTTCCCCAAACTAAACAAGAACTTTCATAACCATCTTTGAACACTCTTGCCTCAAGAATCCACTTAGATCAATCAATATGATAATTGTCGATTCACTGAATCCTTTATTGAGCATAACACAA